>CM036320.1:31692004-32111879 GCA_020567845.1 Rhododendron henanense subsp. lingbaoense | reverse complement strand
AGCCCGGTGAACCTTTTACTTGTATGCTTATTTTTTGAACCGGCCCATCAATAGCCCTTATCTATACAGTTTAGCTTTATTATCAGCGCTATCACTTTTAGTGTATGTTTTCAGGTTTAGTGAACTCCTTACTATAATTAAATCTTCTGATGTATATTTATGTTATTAGATTCTTACTTACATTAACTATAAAATCAACGGGCACGATAACGTGCGTAGCACGTAGGAAAAACACTAGTGAGAAATATAAATATTGAATACCAATGACGAGTATGAAACTGAAAATCATAGAAAGTTACCTTCGAAATCAGGCACCGATATTCGAGTAATAAACCCCATATCTGAAATATGATTACTTTACAGAAAAAAGAAATACTCCCTCCGTTCCAAATTGAGAGTCCCTTATTCCATTTTGAGATGTTCAAAAATGATTGTCGCTTTCCAAAAATAGAAGTGGAAATTTCATAATTTTCCAAAAGTAACCCTCTTATTTGAATTCAAATGGTGCAAAATAGGTAGAATATAGGGGTAATTGTGAAAAATAGGTATAATAATTGCATGTCCCCTAAAAAAGTTGGAATTCCAAGGAGAGACTCTCATTTAGGAACGGAGAGAGTACAAAATTAGGGCAAACCTGAATACATTTAACAAGATACAGGGTAAGAAAATTAAGGCAAACCTTCCGATTTTGGGTTTGAAATTGGTGGAGGGAGAGAGGGAAAGTGGTAGAAAAGATGTACCTGGGGAGCTTGCGGCGCTTCGGTGTTGCTGCAAAGCCAGCTCGGAGAGTTGGGCTTCACGGCATGCCGGCGAACGGACAATAGAGTAGAAGGTTGCTTGAAGAGAGAAGAGAAACACACTTGCAAAAGGAGAAAATTTTCAGTGCCGGGTGGGCACGGCCACGTGGTGCCGTGCACCATCTCGGCCGTCCAATGAAATTTTGGACGATCCAGATCTGTTCGGCTAATTTTAAAGTGTGAAATGACTAAAATACCCCTTGGCAACCGAACAGATCTCAGTCGTCCAAGACTTCATTGGACGGCCGAGATTGGTGCAGGGCACCACGTGGCCCGTGCCCATCCGGCACTGAAAAATTTCTCGCAGGAGAATAACGTTAACAAAAAAAAAAAGGAGTGACAAAATCATTTCCCTTTATTTTTACACGGTGCAGTTACAAACACAACACTTCCTTTTTGTTTTTGGTATCCCGCCAATCCGAATTTCCGTAGCCCGCTAAAATCAAAACAAAAAAGGCAAACGAAAGTTTTTCCCCCACTAATGAGAAAATTTGAAAATAGTGGGTCGCCCATAGGTTCAATATTTGGCACCCATATTTTAAAATCATGGGAGTATCATGCACCAATGGCTATGGGAGGCCACTCGAGGTTGTTCACTAGTTTCCGGGTGGTCTTGAACAAAACATCATATTCAAATTTCAAGTAGATAAATTCAGGTGCTTTCATTCATAGTTTTTCTTCAAAAAAAACTTTCTTCATTTAGGATTTGGAATTTCCAATGAAAATTGAAAGATTTGATCAAGCATTTATAGTTACAAGATTGAGCTGATTTTTTACTTGACAACCAAAAAAAATTAATTTAAAATTCATAAACGGTTCCGATTTGTGTTCGACCACAGAGTGGGCCCCACACAGTTATCAGGTTGGATTTCGTTCTTAAAGTCATACATGTCATCGAATGATATATCGACTGCTCTGCAATTAGTTATTATGTTTGTACGAACAATCTACTCCCTAACATGTAAAAGATAACCGGTTCAGATCACAAATGAAAGCATGGGTACAAGTGGGGCACCATAACAGTATAATGCATGTGAACTCATTAAATGTGTCTAAATCATGTAGATGTCGATACTCGATTAATTTTGTTTTTGTGAGAACGACGGTTAGAACGACGGTTCTAAAAATTAAACATGATTGATGTTGAGTACGTGTTCATACGTTTGGCCTATGTGATCTGAACTTAAGTATTTTGCTGCAAGTTGAATCCATAGTAGCTAGCCACATGATTGAAGACAACCTTGATGATCAAGACCGTTCATTATGTTGTGTCTATTCACGACATTATTCACGCAGAATTTTGTGTCGTTCGGGTAGCAATACCCCATTCATCAAGTCACATTTCATTCTTAGAATCATTCATGCCATCGAATCATATACCTGCCACTATACAGTTATATTTTGTAGTTTGTATGAATGATCTGCTCCATACTATGTATAAGATAAATAGTTCAGATCGCAAAGAATGCCTCGATGGGGCACAAGTGGTAAAGGTGTAATGTATGTGAACCCACTAAACGTGTCACAACCATGTGTACGACGATGAGACTGATTTGGCTTTTTGTGAACATTTATATGCTCAGTAAGATATAAAATCCTAACGTTTCAGATGGTCGGTTTCCATAATCACATGACTGGTTCTAGCTTAGCGTAGCTTAAAAGTCTGTATTAGAATGACTTGACAAGTCATTTTCCAACTTTCTATAGTCTTAATGTAAGGAAATAATAACGTGGGGTTTTATGTTTGACACTTTGACTCCATTATTCATATTCAACTACCACCGATCATTTTTTCTCAGTTTTTAATAGGGGTGAGTATGGTCCGGATTGGTTCGGTTTTATGGTAAACGAAGAACCAAACCAATATCTACGGATTATGAATTTGGAGAACCAAACCAATCCACAAAAAACATTGAACCAAACCAATCCAAACCATTAAAATACGGATCGGTTTCGGTTTTAAACCACGGTTTGCTTTGAACTAAATTATCATTTTCAACCAACTAATTAAGAGTAGAATACCAACAATTACCTCAAGTCTTAAACTAAGAAAATGAAATATTGATAAGCCATTACAATGAACCAACTACTAAACATCTTAAGATAGTTTAACCAAATAAAAAGCCAAACATAATTACTAAAACTATTGAATTGAAATGAGGTAGCTAAGTTTCCGTTTGACAAAAAAAAAAAAAAATGAGGTAGCGAAGGGCAGTAGCAGCAGTATGGTAACAACCAACTTGTGATGATCACTCCACAACAAGATTAATAATCATAGGAAATTAGGAATGAGTTGTGAGATATAAAAGTTTAGTCTAAATTATCTTGGCAGAAAAGAAAAACTAAATATTGCGATGGATTTAATAGGATCAAGTATATGTTCTTTATTTAGGACCCTATGGAGTAGAAATGTGATTATGAAAGCCCTAGAAATAAAAATGAATTACGATCCTTTAGAATAATATGATAAGAATAACAAGATCTTTGCACCAGGGGCGGACCCACCATAGGGCACGTGGGGTCACGTGCCCCCACGCCCTGTAAAAAAAACAAAAATTCGCGATTTTGTATATATATTATTTATGTTGAATGTATACAACAAGTTGTTTGTTGTTGCATTGGCAAAGCACTCTCCTTCTGACCATGAGGTGGTAGTGCGTACCTTGTTTTTATACCTAGGTTTTTTTTCCCCATGCATACCTAGGTTTTTTTTCTACTGCTTTTCTCCTTCTAACCTAGTTGTCTCTGTGTGTGTGTGTTTTTTTCCCCAAAAGGCACTAGAAAATGGTAGTGCGTACCTTGTTTTTATACTATTCGTGGGTTCGAGTCTATCCCACATTGCATTTGTATGCTTTTTGTTCCCAAAACTATAATAGTATAGTTAGTAATAAAAAAAATAGATGATGAACATGTGATAATGTTGTTTTAATGCATTTAGTCAAGGTGCGTAAGTTTGCCCAAGTAGCTAATTATTAAAATACATATATACTTTAAAATTGTTAATTTATCATGAATGCTAAAATTATTTTGGAGTAAATGTGTTTAACTGTAACTCGTATATTACGGTTACAAAAAAATTTGGTGCCCCCGCTATATCAAATTCCTGGGTCCGCCACTGCTTTGCACTGATTCAAACGGAGTGAAAATTTGAGCACTAATTTTTTGAGACCGTTTATATATTAAAAAATATGGTTAAAAAATTAAGTGGTCCAATTTTTAATCTGTTTGAACGAGTGTCAAGATCTTACTATTCTGATCATATTATTCTAATGAGACATAATCAAATTGTGTCTCTAAGACTCTCATAATCATGTTTCTGCTCCATAGAATTGCAAATCGGTGGTTGAGATTTTTTATTTAACCAAAACGGCAACGTTTAGCAGTGTGGATAGGGGCTCCTGTGCCCCTGGGGCAGCAGAGCCCCCGGGTCCCTCAATCACCCTCTTATTTGGGGGGGGGGGGGGGGGGGGGGGGGGGGGGGTGGGTGGGTGGTGGTGGTGGTGGGGTGGGGGGTGTGTGTGTGTGTGTGGTGAGATTCTTTTAGTAGAAATGAATGAATCAAGGAGCCAAATATACAGTAATTGTTTAGATTTTTAGGTTGACACGCCAGTTGACTTGGAAATGCTGTAACTTGATGAAGTCGTCCGAAAAAAGAGGAGTCCTTCTACGGGCACACCATTTGGGGTATACTATTTGCGCACAGCATTGTGTGAGATTCACTTTAGGCTGTGTTTTTTAAACGTATAAGTTTGAAATTTATTTCGTATTTTTTATTTTTCGTAACTTTTTGTTTAGCTTTTCGTCATAATTTTTGGGGTTAATTGTTTGTCTCAACGAGACAAACGAAAAAGTATGAAAATATGAACCGATGAAAAAAAATTTCAAATAATACAGCACTTTAGACAAATAAGAAAAAATTCAAATAAGACCAATCGGAAAAATATGAAAATATGTACCGATTTCCGACTGAGCTAATGTTTTATAAGAGTTCTTAAAAATACATTATAAATACATTTAACGACTTCGATTATTTGTATGGGACTCCAAGATATACCGCACACAACGCCGTGCACATTTGGTGTACCCCAAATACCTATAGTTTTATATTGGAAAAAAAGAGGGCTTTTTGGGGAGTGGGGGCTAATTTCTTTCTTCTTCATTGGAATGGTCGGTAGGAAAAAAAAAAGACTCCATTGAGGAGGAGTTTCCTGCTCCCCTTCCTCATTGACCCACCACCACTATAGCCACCGACGAAACGTGTAAAACAACATATGGGAAGTCTTGGTCTGATTTTACACTTGCCAAATTGATCTAGCCGAGAGAGATCCTAAGGTGATGGGAGTCAAGGTCAGAGGAAAATCACGTGCCAAATTGATTCACAACCATATGTTCCTAAGTAACACTCACTAACACCCGGGTGTGCATACCTTAAACATAATTCCTATTTCCTAGCACACCACTCTTTCAAAACTTGAGCTTTTTTCGCAGCGGCTGATAATCCGATATGATGATTGGTTTCAACATAGCATAGCTTAGAAGTCCGTATTAGAATGACTTTTTTTAAGCTTTCTATGCGATAATGTACGAAAATAATAAGATCATAACGTTGTTGTATTGATTTGGTACAGTATCTTTTTGGCATAATTCTACAGAAAGATTACTGATTTAAATTATTTCGTTCAATGCTATTATTCATTTGGTTTAAATAATGTGCACGATTTACAAAGTCAAAGTTAGCTATCAAATTTGCAATAAAAGATAACTACAACATTATTTGAAAGTAAGTTTACCTCATTATGAGAACTCTAATGTGAAAAAACATAACTTCAAATTCCCAACTGCATACCAAGTCAAGCCGCCTTTTACACAGCACACATCACACATGGTAACTCCCTCCAACCCCCCACCCCACCCCAGATCTTGTCATCACATACACTATCTCTGCCCCCCTCCTCCCACCCCCACCACCACCACCACCACATCTCTCTCTCTCTCTCTCTATATATATATATATATATATTTGTGTGCATTTGATAACCAGTGTTCGGGCAAGTTTAGGTGCACCTCAACTATCCTCCGGCCCAAAAATTAACAACTGGACAAATTAACTTCTAGTAGCTCCAAATGAATGGATAGCACCTGAAAAGTTTCGAAGCTATGACCTTAATTAAGTGGAAGCAAACCACTAAGTTCCAGGCCTTGCGCGCATCTCTCGATCTCTCCACATACCTTGTCATCTTCATCATCTATATATCTCTATCTTTCACTACCTCAACATCCTTCCAAATGAAGCATCAAAGCCCGTCTCCCCTTACACCCTCCTTGCCCTTTACTATATTCATTATCTTTATCACAACCACCTCAATTTCTAGTGTGGATCCATACTATGAATCCTGTGTAGCCCGTCAACAAACTCCTGGGATCAAATACCTTCTAAAGAAAGTGTCTTTCGATACACCTCGAAGTCTTCATCATTTTCTGCATATTGATTTCACCTATCATCTTAATTTGGAACGAATTGAATTTTTTTATGGAAGACATAACAAAAAATGACAGATTTTTTTTTTTTTGAAGGACATATTTCCTTTAATTGAGAGGTTTTTGAAGACAAATAGGAAGTGTATTTCTCATAATTCCCACTCTAAAGGGATCAAAAGTCCTCTATTCTGAATCAATTTCCTTTCCATCATTCTGGCATCCATGAACTTTGAAGTAAAGCCACTGATATGAACACGTTGCCATTCAGTAGGAGTCCAAATCTAGCCAATTTCTGCCTGTCTAAGAGCAAGTACACTGTCCCCGCTAACAAGTCATAATTTAACATTTCTTAAACACTAGGCGACTCACCAACTTTGATTGATATATGTCAACAAGCACATAAGAGACACAAACTCACCTAATTTTCGTGCATTTATGATCTTGGGGAGGGAGTGCATATTTGCATCGTCACAATGTCATGACATTGCCCGGGCGTTTTGGCAGATAATATGTGTGTGTGTGTATATGTGTGTGTGTGTCATGACATTAGTGTAGTGGAAAAATATTCCACAGGTGATCTTGAAGACGAAGAAAAGAAAAGGCTTAGGTGGGATTTGCAAAGACCCTGGGCTCCCTTCTAACATCTCCACCACCCAACTCATTAATGGTCGATGTGAAGGATCAGTTTGTATGCAGTATGCACCACATGCCAACTATTGTCATCTTCCTTGCACTTGCATTGGCCTCATCATTCATCTAGCTCAAGATGCTATACCCAATGTGGAAAGTATATTTCGCTCGAATGATCAACCTCGACACCGATGTTCTATCTTACTCCAACCATTTCTAGAACTATCATTCCATAACTATACACATCAAACTTGTTTGAAACCCACCAAAATGTCCCCTAAATACTTCTGGGGCAATGAAGCCCGCGGTCCAAAAAACTGCTCACAAACAAGGCCTTTTTTGTTCACAGATTCAAAAAGTGTTCATAATTAATAATCTCATATTCAATATGGAGACTAAGCTCCGCTAAGATTTTTGGTACTTTTTCTTGTTTTGTCTTTATTAAAAAAATCCGCGTTTGTTAATTTTGCGCCTAAATTGATTCGTCTTGAAAGGAATAAAAAAGTAAAAAATTATGACTTTTTCCCAAATATTTTTTGAAAATATCCTCTGCTTCCTGTAGCTCGTGGGGCTGATGGGAAAGTTCTCGGCATTATGGTAACGCTATTCGTGATGGCTTGAAGCTGGGAATTTCTTTACAGCTTTCAAGGGTATTGATCGAGTCGGATGCTGAGGCAATTGTGAGAAAATGCATGAATGCAAATGACCCACCGTCTGATATAGCAGTGGTCATACATAATTGTCTAATTCTAAAGAGTCGATTTGATTATTGTGATTTTGGTTTCGTTAAACGTGAATGTAATCGGGCTGCACACAACTGTGCTCAGAAAATCCTTCCCAATGATTTGTACGGGTTGTGAACATCCATTTTGCTCCCTTGGAATTACAATCTTTCTGATGGTAGGCTTTTGCCTCCTAGATAATAAAATCTTCTTTCTTTTGAAAAAAAGAAAAGAATAGGAGGACTTGCGGAAGTAAAATTATGCAATGCACCTTTTCCAAGCAGATCTATCTTTCTATCTATCTATCAATATATTATTGAAATGTAGTTGAAGTCTCACAAGCCTCCAAATCCTTAACCTTAATTTTCTAGGTTTTTAATTTTCTTTTAAGTTTTAAAATTGGGAGAGAGAAAAGAGGGAGAGAGAGAGAGAGAGAGAGAGAGAGAGAGAGAGAGAGAGAGAGAGAGAGAGAGAGAGAGAGAGAGAGAGAGAGAGAGAGAGAGAGAGAGAGAGAGAGAGAGAACGTGGGGAGTGGGTGAGAGAGATTTTGGGGGTAATTGGGAAAATATCATTCAATGTTCCATGGGCATTACTACATGGTGGCCCAATTTATCTTTTCATTGTACATTTGTGTGGCTCCCACTATAAAATATTGAGTCCGCACAAAATTTTTCATTTGTCATGTACATTGAACGGGTATAACGCTTGTTGTGTGGAAGGAAATGGGCTTGGACAGTGAGAATAATTTCTTCCTTTGAGGGCTTACCGATCTTCTTCTACGTACATTGGGGAAGATTATTTTATGCCCCTGACGGTGCCCCTGGACCCTTCTCCATCGCACATTGTTATGAAATCCAAGAGAAAATGTGTGGACTCTACCATAATGTGTGGTGAAGAATGTCTTATGGCACCATGTGGCCGTACCGGGCACTGAATAATTACTCGCATAGTAGACTAGTCTGTGGGGGAAAAGACTTCATTGAGGACCACTCATATAATTCCGATCAAAAAAAAGGACCACTCATATAACAACAACCTTGACCCATTGATTCTTCTCTCTCCCCAATAAGAGTCGACCCCTGACACCTTACGAGCCTAAGACGAAAATTGACCCATTTCATTTTTTCTTTTTAAAATATAAGTACTTATTCTCGTTTTACGAGATATGTCATTCTCTCGCAATACATCACCTTTAATTCAAAAAATAAATATTTATTCCCAAATAAGTACTTATTTTGAGTTAGTGAAACATTAGTATTCAACAAAAGAAAGTTTTAAATCATGCATAGCAGCATATGATTACAAGCTTATAAATCACTCTCTTCTTACATTCTTGGCGACAAAGGTTTTAATTACGCTTATATAATCAATCTGATTAATTCGACAAGGTCATTTTGTATAAATACAATTTTCTAGAGCAATAATTATCGAACAGTACACAATTTGTCGGGGTCCCTCATTTTAGCAAAATTTTGGGGGATCAAGAGCTAGTAGTGGTGGACACTGTAATTTTTCAGGGTGCAAATTTTAAAAGACCGAAATGAGAAATTATAAAGCAAAGCGGTTTTGATTAACAATGTCTACCCGTCTGGTAGTTAGTATGCATATTAATCCGTTTGATTATTGTTGCACTTGTTGCTGTTATGTTTATTGTTGTTGTTGCTCATAAATTTCTGGCTATCATACTTTCATTTTTTCTCACTTATCTTTACTTGAGTTTTACTGGTTATATACAACAGGGATGTGAATTAACTTATGTTCCTCTTTGTCGTCAATTACCCCGTTTAAGTTTCCTCATGAGTACTGGTTACAACAGGGATGTGTATGTTAAGATTTGAGAACTCAAAAGAGTTCTGATCAAAAGAGGTCTGATTAGGGCGGCAAACGAGCCGAGTCTTGCCGAGTTTTACTGTGATCAAGTTTGTTTATTAATTTTTTAACGAACCCGAGCTCGAGCTCAGTGAAAAACTTATCGAGTCGAGCTCGAGCCGAGCGGGCCTTGGCTTGACTCGAGCTCGAGATTGTTCACGAGCCTTAACAGGCCAACAAAAAACGTATATATATATCCTCACATAGGCCTAATACAACCAAAAATATTTTGATTGTGAAGGTTATATCTTCATTTTTCTATTCTCTACAACAAAATAATCTCAATTTTAGAATAATAATTACATGTAATATGTTTTGTAATGATTTTGCATCAGGGTATCAAAATGCTAATTGTAGTAATTAACGTAAAAAGTCTACTAAGTCTTGGCTTGCGAGCCAACTCGAGCCGAGCTTCTACTGGCTTGTGTTCAACTTGATAACGAAACGAGCCTAGAATTTGAGATTGAGCTTGTTTATTTATGTCTCGAGTCAAGTCGAACGAGCTTTTAGCGAGCCAAGTCTCGAACGGCTTTGTTCGTTTGTAGCCCTAGGTTTGATCTTATTGCGTATGTTAAGGCTTCCGGGTTTTCTAGCAGTACTTACAGGGTTCAATTAGCAGAACAATCATTTAGCAAATTAAGTTAGTTAATTATGACTATGATTCCCATTTTGTTACTTATGAGTAGAGTAGTATAAATATGCTTGTGGCTATACCCGAAACACGTATACGTATAGAATGTAACAGGTGACGATTGCTTCCCCAAAAATCCGTTTATTCGATCAGGATAGGAATGTATACTATCATTGTGGGTTTCCAACATTTCCTGAACACATGTAATGATAAGTGGTATCCCAAGTTCAGCACTTATATTTTCTTTGCCCATTTCTGTTCGCCCAAAACGCAAAACAACAAAATCGGCAGTACAAAGGCAGCATTAATGCACAATGAGAACTGAGCCATGACTTCAAAGATCTCAATATACGAACAAATACACAACGAGAGCTTCATGCACTCACTATACACATTCTCTCTATAGAATTATCAGACCATATATATTCATTTCATTTCGATATACAACAAAATGGAAACTGAATTTGAACTACTTACTCGGTTGCATAGCTACGAGTGTTGAGCTTATTTTCTTGGCATATCTATCTTCAAGCAAAAGTAGAGTGAAACGAAGCCTTACTCACTGGAGGTGGGCGTGGTAGAGGTACTAACCCATCTATTGGTCACCGAAGCTGGTGAAACTGGTGCCGTGCTGTTCTTCAACAACACATCATCTTCTTCATCAGGCGAAGTAGGAGGCCTTCTAGTTGTTAACGCGCTACCATAGTCAACTATCTTCCCAGCATTCTCATCTGTGTACGCCTGAATCTCTATCAAAGCCTCCAAAATCTCTTCCATCGTAGGCCTCATGTCCTTGTCGAGTTGCAAACACCTAAAAGCCACCTCTGCCACCGACAAAGTCATCCTCTCAATCGAAGGATCTGACTCATACCCAAGAGACGGGTCAATCAACTCATGGATTAAACGGTTTTGGATCCTGTTTACTGCTAAGTTAGCCAGATTAATGTCATCCCTATTCCTGTTAATGTCAACAGCCGACAGTGATGATATGAGCTCAACAAGAACAACCCCAAAGCTATAAACATCACTCTTGTCAGTAAGCTGGTAACATCGATGGTACTCGGGATCAACATAACCGGGAGTGCCCTGTGGAGCCGTTGAGACGTGAGTGGCATGGTTGGGGAAGAGTCTCGAGAGCCCGAAATCTCCAACTTTGACACAAAAATCGTTGTCAAGGAGTATGTTGTCTGTCTTCACATCGCGGTGGATGACATCAGAATCATGGAGGTAAGCCAATGCCCTGGCAGTTTCAATGGCTATGTTCATGCGAATAGGCCATGCAAGCAAACCCTCCTTTGCTCGAACACCGTGTAGATGATCCGCCACAGTGCCATTGGGAATGTACTCATAGACGAGTAGTAGTTCCCGGCTGTGGCGGGAGGTGCAACCATAAAGGATGACCAGATTGGGGTGGCTCAAACGGGTAAGGATTTCGACTTCGTTCATGAAAAGCTTCACCCGCTTGAAGTTGTGCTCATATAGGCGCTTGACAGCAACTTCCCGCCCGTCGAGGAGTTTTCCTGGTTGAGAAAAGACCAATGGTTGTGCCACATTTTTGTGTGAATAATTGTGATTTCAGAGTATGAAAATAGATGGGTTACGTAGATAGGCTGTTGGTGGATTATGGATTTGTGGGGAATTTTCAAGTGAAAGGAAATAGATACGCAAACCCAAGGTTACATGGATTTTTACATGCAAGAAGGACCTGTGTCGGAAGAGAAAATTTTCAATGCAACGGTTATTTGTAACGCCTCTCTCGCATGGGGTGGGACTCACGCATACATGGGGTCCACATCAAGTGAGAGGGCGTTACAAATAACCGTCGCATTGGAACTTTTTTTCCTTGTCGGACACTTTAACAGTAGGGAAAGGAAATTAACTATGTTTCCTTTACATGATTGGTTGGACATCCACCTAACAAGCATACTTAGAAAATTCAAGCTATCAAACAAATCCGTGTCTCGTGCAGTACATGAGATTCTCAATTGCAACTTGTAAACATCACTTTGTCTCCTAGAAAATAAAAGAGGTATAACACCAAGAAGTATGGAAATTTAGTTGTGTCCTGTTATCCTTGCAACTGATGCATGTCACCTGACTCCATGAAACATAGGGCAAATAAAGATAAACTCATCTGCTTTACTTCATTTTTTACTGCTTCTTTCTGATTTTTCGTTATTTATTTCCTTTCCAAAGTACATGAGCCAACACAGTCTTAGTGATGCTGCGACCTAAGAAGCGCTGATACGGATAGAGACTCGGCAATTCTAAATAAATAGGGACACGGACACAACTAAACATATGTCTATATTAAGGTAGATACATAGTTATTTTTCATGTGAACATTTCATCCGGAAACAACCAAAACTAATAGTATCTTTACAATTCTTGTTGTTTCCTCTTTAAATATTACAAGTCGAACGAGGGTTTTATTTGGTCATAGTTCATTTACTCATACTTTTTTTCAAATATTTTTGGAACATCATCGCCACAAAATGAGCTTCAATATTATAAATTGCTCCCTATCATGTTTCCATATAAATTTCTCCCTATCATGTTTCCATCCATTTCCAAATTGAGACACGATATCCCCAATATTTTCCCAAGAGTGTCCCCTGCTTAAAAACAATTGCATTTATTAGACATGCCACTTGACATGTCCCGTACGTACTCTGCGTGTCCCTGGAGTGTCGTGTCCCCAAAGTGTCTGACACGGATATGATAAGCTATTAGGAGTGTCGGTGCTTAATAGGCTGCAAGTGATAATCTAAACAACCCCCCTTCTTACCATGGTACACGGTGCCGAAACCTCCATCTCCCAATTCCTTGGAAGGGTCGAAGTCATCAGTTGCTTGTTCAAGTTCAGCATAGGAGAAGACAGAGGCACCAAAGTAGGCACTACCTCCTTCAAGGTCTGCTTTCGGTAAGTGATCAGAGGAAGTGTTCTTTGAAGAGATGTACGATGAAACATGATTCCATTTGTTGCGACGCCATATAATTATTATGACCAAGCATAGCTTTAGGATTACGACTCCAGGTATAACTGAAGAAAATACAGGTGTAATCAGGTATTGATTCTTTCATCCATATCCATGCGTAGGGGTAAAAACAAACCAGAAAAACTGAGGCAACTTTGTCTCTTAAATATCAGTCCCTCTGTCCCAATGCAATAGCGGTGCCATGTTTGCGAACTTGAAGCGCATGAATCTCAAGGGAGGATTGTTTGGCAGCCAATGTATTGGAACAGAAGAACTCTATTATGGGGACAAAAGATACAGTACCAAAAGTGAATTGGCTTTAAGGCTTTAACTAGAATCCTCAAATGGGATTTACAAAAAAAAAAAAAAAGAAGAATCCTCAAATGGGATATCAAGAACTCATTGAAGTTTGTATAGTGATTAAAAGAACTTTTTTGGATGTATCAATAGAATACTATCTCTTTCCTTAAATTTAAAAATAAAATAATAAAAAACTGTTCATCTGTTCGAAATTCGAATATAGATGTAGATTTATCTACGTCTAATCATGCTTACTGAATACTGACAAAAGATAAATTACCTGTTCCTAGTACCAGTGTCAAGTTCCTAAATCCTGCAACCAATGTCAAGGAGAAAAACCCCAGTCAATTCAAAGTTAATTATTTACCTTGCCTAGTGAAAAATGTTTTGAGACCAACTAAAGGAAATTGTAAAAAAACCAAATAAAAACAGACAAAAATGAAGAAGAAAATCTTCCATGATGGAGCAAAACTGCTATGGATTAAAGAACTCTAAGAAAAAACCCATTAGTGCCAATACCTTCTTTCTCATTTCTGCACCGGAAGCCCGTGCCATCCTGAGAACATCGCCCCCCTTTGTGTCGACACTGTTGACATTCCTCGGACACATGAAACCTAATAGAGAACTCAGAAGCCAACACAGAGAACAAATCACTGGCACTTCGGTTTCTGAGTTCGGATACCACTGGCAATTCAATAACCGAACAGTTGTGGCCAACACTAGCTTTACTCGAGACACTAGAATGATAAGGATACTTATAGTAGACAGTGTATCCACTGCAGCCTCTGTAACTGTCATTGCCACGAAAATACTCATCTTGTTTCTTGTCAAGTTCAGGGCTTATGGTAGTGCATTTGAACAAGGTGAGACCAGGTGATATTGTGAAAGAAATACCGTGTTTAGGGTGAAGAGTCCAGCCCATGTAAAACCCGAAAACATCGCAACCGTTTGTCCTAATGAGGTTCCCTAGACATGGGTCATTAACCCTAATGGAATTTTCAGTGACATTGGTACTATTAAGGTCATAGTACGGTCCCTCCCTTCCCAAGTTGAGTTTTGGAACTGGGTCTGTGCAATTTGTCACATTGTAGAGCCCACAATGGGGATATGTGGAGATGGACAGAGGGAATCTGATTTGGCCATGAGTTCCACAGTCGAAGGACTCTGGACATTTCCCAGAAGAGTGATCAAACAGTAGGTAGAAAACGAAAGTAAAAGTACCCCTTGTATAGATCAATGACAGATTCATCCAATTTGGGTAGAGGGCGGGCTTCTGGTAATGAAGGAAGTTCTAATCAGTATCAAAACTTCTTTGCAGTAAATCAAAGTACCATTATTTAGGTCTATCTAAGAAAATTTAAGACAATACTAAGACTAAAGCGGCATCTTATACCCGGGGAAAACAATCAATTCTCTCCTCAACTTTCACGGCCACAGTGGTCGTTCAGTAGTAAAGCCTGGGGTAAGTTATCAAGGCTGTTTGTTAAGCTTTGAGAATCAGAAAAAACCAGCAACTTTTGGTAGGGATATTTATTGAAACAAAATGATTCTAAACTACAGTTAACATTTTTCTGTTGATTCACCAAAAAAATTGCGCACGAGCATTGTGACAGATCACTATAACCTGAAGAAACTTGTTCATCCTTTTGTTTGATCTTCGCAACAATCAGGTCGGCCAACGTCTGTTGCCGTCCTGCATCCTTCAATACGAAGGCCTCCAGTAGCTTCTCATCCTCTTCATCGACCTCTTCCTATGACAGCAAAATTTGAGAATTTAAAGAAAAACGATAAGACTACCTCAAGTTACACTAAAGATACAAAGCAAAAGGGATTATGGCATCTCGGTAACGTTTTTTATGGGCAATCTCGGTTTCTTGCCAAACCACACCCAATTGGCAGGAAACAATAGCAGTTAAATGACAGCTCTTATTTTATAAATTCCTCTCCCTCTCTCATAATTTCTCACCCCATTCGGAATTCAAACATGGGAGAGAATTCCTTCCCCGTTATTTCTCCTAACATTTCGGACAAATTCCCTGGAACCACACCGTCGTAAGACTACTTCAAGTTCCAAAATTCTGCCTTATTGACTAAACTAATTAAGTAGTCCGGAAGCAATGGCAGAAGTGACAATTATCGCGAACCGAAAGCGAGGATTAATAGATAATCACAAATAATGGAAAAAGAAAAAGATAGATCAAACTCACACCTCGTAACCTCCGAACTGGCTTTGAGTCTCCGAGAACCCACCGAAGTCGTCAATATCATCTTCCTCCGAAACCACTTCCGTCGCGGTATCTTCGGCAAATACCAGGTTGTTAGGGTTTCTCCCTTCGTTCTCCTCGTTTATCTCTTTTTGCTGAATTAGAGCTTCTTTCAATATCTTCGAGCTCGTACCCGACGATATAAGCTGCATATACGCACATACATAAACATACGAAATGATAACCAGAGAAGAGAGAGAGAGAGAGAGGTGCCTTCTGTTCAAGCTGGTGGTGTTTGGGAGGTTTATTCCGTTTTTTCAAAGTAATCTTTTTTTTAGAACTATTGGCAGGAATACTTTCATTTTCGAACTATTTTTAAAACTAATCGGTAGAGCCACTTGAACAAGCGCTACTTGAGTAGCGCTATTCCGATCGGCGCTATGTAATTACACCCTGGAAGACTAACGTCATCCAAAATAGCTCTACCCAATAGAGCCACCCGAACTGGCTCTACCCAATCAAGTAGAGCCACCCGAACTGGCTCTACCCCCTTTAGAACAGCGTTTTCCCCAATAGGACTCTAGGGCTTGTATACCGCTAATCCCAACGGCGCTTCTTCTCCCTCTCTCTCCTCTGCGTCTCCTCCTTCTCTGCGATCTCTCAGGTCTCCCTTGCGCTAACCGAGACCGCTCGACGGACGGCGTCTCCACACCGGCCACAATCTGTTGCTGGCTGTTCACCGTAAGTATCTCTCTCTGTGCTTTCTTTGCATTCATCTCTGCAGAGTTTTGGCACGACTATTTGATAAACGACTAGAGAGGGAGTCCACTGGACTCGACCAATCTAACACCATGGTCCAATGATTCCAATTCGAAGGTTTCCAGATCTGAGTCATCATGCCTCGCCTTTCTAGGACTAGTTCCATCAGAAAGCCCCATTTTTTTTTCCTTTGAAATGAAATAAATCTCGAGAAAAGATATGGTTTTGGTGAAAGGGAAAAATACCTGCTATAGATTGGTAAAGCTACGGAGGGAATTTTTTTTGTTTGGACACAGTCAAACCAATTCCAATTTGAATTATGAACTTAGGTACAGTTGTCAACAATAGTAGAACTCTACTTGGATCCACGGCAATAAAATTCCTTCTCTGAATCGTGCTCCATCCTAAAACGTTATCATCAAGTTCTTTGCGTGTAAAGTGGATTTGTTTTCAAACAGCTTTGTTTGTTACTGTGTGCTGATTACATATCTTTTTCTTATGTTCTAGCTTTGTCTTCGACATACCATGTGCCGATCAGAATAAAACTAATGCTTCAAAGTCTTTTAGAATCTTGAAAGTTCATAAAAGAATTTAAATTTTTTTGTCTTAAATCTTTTGGGATTGGAGGATAAGATAGTTTTTTGGATTAGTTAAAAGCAAAATGGAAAGCTAGCCACTTATGATTCATAAATCTGTTGTATTTTTTTTATAAAGAAAGTTCTTAGTGAAGTATTGTTGTTTGTTCTATGTAATGCAAATTTATGAATTGTTGGTCATTAGTTATATTATGGGCAATCGTTTTATTTTGTTCAATTTTAAGCCAAGTAGTTATTGTCAATCCATCTTTTCCTAAACATAATACAATAGGTATGGAATGGCAAGATATACACTTCCTATTCATTATTCGCATTCTTGTAACTTGGCTAGTGTACCTCACGAAAAATTGGATATCACCTTAAATTGAGTATGTGCAAAACCCCTTGTTCAAGTCTTTATAAATTTGCCTATATTTTGTTTAGCAATGTGGATAATATGTCGAAATTAACAATTAATCTAAAATATAGGTCATACTATGGACCTCAACCTTAATGCGCTTCGTAGTCCTGACCCGGGGCCCAGAGATGTGTCGATTCTACGTTTACAACACCAGCACCTCTCGAGAAGTTTGGGAAGCTGATGTAAGTGACATTTGGATAATGTACGTACTTCATAAACTTTAGTGTAAATTTGTCAATCTAATCCATGAATTACCAATTTATTTTAGCAGGCTGAATGCATTGAACAGGGCTAAAAAAGTTGAAGAATTTGAATAAGGGTGAAAAAGGCTGCAGTAATTGAATAAGGCTTAAACATGCTGAAGTAATTGAGTAAATGTGAAAAAGCATGAACGAATTTAATAAATCTGAAAATGGTTGTATGAATTATAAATATAATTTTTTTCAGTGAAATTAATAAAACCCTAAGGCATTCCTAAAGTGCATCAACATTTTTCTATATATATTAGTTATATTTTGGACAATCATTTTTTTTTTCAATTTTAAGAAAAGTAGTATTTGTCAGTCTATCTTTTCTTAAACATAATACAATAGTTTCTGCTATTCACGTTGTAACGGCCAAATATTTTACACTAACGCAATTTTTTAAACGATTTTACTTTCGTTGTTTTTAGTCACGTTTCATACGGATTCACAAGACAAGTGATCAAATTAATGAGATTGTTGGATTGTTATTTTATAAGGTAGAGCCAGTTGAAATGACGCTACCGGATTAGGTAGAGCTACTTGAAGTAGCTCTACTAGATTAGGTAGAGCCACTTGAGATGGCTTTACCTAGTAGAGCTACCTCAAGTGGCGCTAGTCCACGTCGCTACTCAGGTAGCGCTTGTTGAAGTGGCTCTACCGAGTATTTTTAAAAATAGATTGAAAATGAGATTATTCCGGCCAATAGTTCTAAAAAAAGGATTACTTTGATAAAAAAAACTCAGTTTTTTTTATGAAAGTAATCCTTTTTTTTAAACAATTGGTCGAACTACTCTGATTTTCAAACTATTTTTAAAACTAGTCGGTAGCGCCACTTCAAGTGCCGCTACCCAACTAGCGCTACTCCAATTGACGCTATATGCCATGTGACGCTGTCCCGGTGTCACGGTGGACTGAACTAGCGCTATTTGAAATAGCGCTAGCCAATCGGTAGCGCTATTTGAACAAGCGCTACTCAATCAAGTAGCGTCATCTCAACTAACGCTACCTCTTTCGATCAGTCAAACCGTTCAACATTCATGAAATGCCTTTTTGAGCGTCATATGATTCAGTTTTTTGCATCATCAATTCATATAACTTTTTTCAGCCTTCAACCTTTATTTCCTATTGCATTTTTCAGTCTTAATAAATTCGTACGGCATTCAAAATAAAATTTCTAACTATCACTTGTTAAATATAGTTAAATTTCTCAAATTTATTTCATATACTCTCATTATAATGTTAACTTCCCTTCAATTAATTATGTGATACTAATTTTGTTATTTTAATAGACAATTTAACAATCGAACACTCAAGCGCTACAAAAATTAATAACAACCATCATAACTTTGCATTACATAGTCTAACAATAATACTTCATTAACAACTTCCATGAAATAAAATAAAAACTGAAAAGTACAAGTTACAGATCCATTTGAGCAATTGAAAAGTTAAGCAGATGCATACTTTTAAACATTACAAGTTACATATTTGCTGCTGAAGATGACGCTTCTCCCCTCTTTGAACATTTTCGCTTGTTATGCCCATGTCCACCACACAAGCTACAAGACTGTTTCTGTGATGGTTGCCCCTCAAGCCATTCATCCATCATATCCATCTCATTTCGAAATCGATTTACTTGTGGACGTCCTCGACCCTTAAGACGTTCTTCATCAGGATAAATTATTGGCCCTTCGTAGGGAGGCCAATGCGGTTTGTCACGCAGTGGTATAAACGTTTTAGAGCTATAAATGGCTATGTTTGAGGCAAGCCTCCAAACATCGCCAAAGAATTGACTAGGGTCCATGGCCATTCTGTTGCGAGCACGGCATTCGCCATTACTGCATCTTGTTACAAGTGCATGTCTGTGCATTGAAGTCTACTGTGTGCCTGTGGTTTCCTTGTATGGGCTTGTTGGATTCAATGGAGTTCGCACCTCGTAGATTCCCGTCTCTCTATCAAACTCAATCACTTCATGCCTTCTTGCCTTCTTCCTCCATGCATCGTACTTTTCCGTTGCGAATTTGCTGAATGTTTTGCCTGATTCGATCCCCTCCCTTGCTTTGACGGCATAGTCGTTGAAATACGTAACACACTTATAAAATGTCGTCCTAATTGTAGCCAGTATGGGGAGGTGTCGGGCTTCTTTGAGAACTCCATTAAAGCTCTCAGACAGGTTTGTAGTGCGCGATCCATATCGCATACCCCCATCGTGTGCATAGGACCACTTCCGTAGGGGTAGCTTCTCAAGATCCTTATTGATTGCACCGTCGGAAAACCTTTGAAGTTTTTGCATCTCAATCTCAAACTTTCTAACTTGTATTTCACAGGCTGCTAGTTTTACTTGGTCGCCCACAATTTTATTGTACCTCCGTATGTAGTTTGCCCCCAAGTGGCGGGCACAGTATCTGTGGTATGTCCATGGGGGTCTCCATGCTGGAGCATCTTTAAGATATGAAAGAAGGCCTGTGTGCCTGTCTGAAATGAGACATAAGCCTTGACGTTGAGTAACATAAAACCTTATGCAATCGAGGAACCATGTGAGAACCCTCACGTTAAAAATAGTATTAGTACATGATAATTCGTCACTACCTTTAATTATGGGTCACAGACACATTTTACAAGTCAATCGGCCAGGCATTTCAAATCTATGTGTTCTGGATTTTTCCTTGAAATTCCGAGAATGGGGTTATTCTTAGAATAATTTATTTAGGGTACAGTGCGAATTTCATATTTTTCTGAGTCCGGAACCCGTACAATTTTTCGAGCCGCACGCGAGCCGTGCTCCGGAACTAGCCATGCATGCATGACCAGTCATTGAGATGAAGCCAACACTTGGCATGCTTTTAAATTGAGCATGTGTCAAGTAAGTGGGCATGTGGCACTCTAGGGGATTTAATAGATTTTTGTAATTATACTCATACATAATAGTTATACTTACATGCCTACATAGTAGAAAGAAAAAGGAAACAAAAAGAAGAGAAAGAAGAGGAGAGGTCGGCAGAAGGAAGAGAGAGAGAGAGAGAGAGAGAGAGAGAAGAGGAAGGAAGAAGAGAAGCCATTTTAGCTCCTCCAAGGTCTGGACCAGCCCTTAGACACTAAGGTTCTCCGTCAAATCTTGCCGGTAACTTCTTAAACTTTCCTGACAACTTTCTGGACCATCAGAAATTCGTATTTTGAGAACCCTTCTGCTATGATTCAATTTTTGAAGTCTTCTTAACTTTTAAAGTACGTTTAAAGACGAAGATTTTGATACCAAGAACATGCAAAACCGATCAACACAGAATTAGTTATGAATTTTTGAATACTGACTGTAATCTGTGTGTCCGAATCTGATTGTGTCTGTCTTCTTTTAAATTTATGGAAACTTTCACTACTTGCATGGCTATGGTTTTTTTTCAGGAATTAAACCTTTAAGTTGGAAACATTTTGGCGTTGGAATCAAATCATTTGGATAAATATACAATATTTGGTGAATTTTTAAAGTAGAGTTGTCTGACAGGGACATAAACTGTGATCGATCTGTTTTCTTTTGTTTGCCGAGGAAAATCCTTTTTACTTTTGAATCTGAGATTTTTACTGAGAATAATAATTTACATTACAAAACTTTGAGTGCTGGTTTCAATATTTTTGGAGTTGAAATGAATTAGTTATGGTTTTTCTACTAAAACATGTTTGGCTGCCCTGTTTTTCTGTAGAACAGCTTGTTCTTTTGAAATCTGCAGAATATTTTATTGATATCTAATCTTCAAATTTTTACAGTAGATACACATGGATGTTACGCAAGTTTGGGCGCTGGTTTGAGTATTTTTGGACTTTTTATGAATAAGATATGATTTTTCAAAGAAAGGGGGACAGATTTTAGTAAATGAGCAAAGTATTGTTTTTATTTCTTAAAATACCTTGCATGCATAGATTTTTGAGAGTTTTTGACAAAACTAAGTTTTTACCCAGAAAATTTCATGTGATATTAAGGTGGAAATGTGTTTACCATTTTACCAATAGAGGTTGTTGAACCTCCGATCCATTGTGTTGCGTTTCTACGCCAAAAATAGACTTTGTATAAAATCTTATTGATTTTTGTAAAAATTACAGGATTGTAATTTTTGAATAATTAGGTTACTTAAATTTTACACTTCGTACTTAGAGATTTAAAATGACTATTTTGCCCTTGGGATTCAATGTGTGCTAAAATGACCTTTTTAGTCATAAATGTTTTAAAACTGAGTTTTACACTTGAGTTCTGAATGAATTATGATTTTTGGACGAGATTTGATAAGATGAGAGATCTTAGCTCATAGAGCTTGGATAGATTGACTCCGGAACGTAAAATGACCATTTTACCCCTAGTAACAGATCGGCTCTAAGCCATGACTTAGACGACTAGAATTAGATTATTCGGACTCAGTACATTAGTTGTACTCATACTTGGACGTTTATGACATTCTCAATAGGTCTGTGTGATCGTTAGTATGAGATACGCGAAGACTCAAGTAGAGATTAGCTGCGTCTTCAGGAGCAAGGTGAAACATGCATATCTTGTTTACATGTGTTGTTTAAATATTTCATTGTTGAAATATTTTAGAAATGTTTTCTATAGAATCATGGATATTGATTAACTTGCTAAATGACTTGATGAAATGTGTATTTTTCCTGTCGATACATCTGAACAAGTGTCCGTGCTTGAGGACTTTAAACAGACAAAGTGGATTTGGAGTTATAAGGTTGGGGGATATTAACCAGGTATCCTGATGGTTTGACGTCATTCCCTTCTATGATATAGAGGTCGCTCCTCTAGATTCTGGTTGAAACTTGTTCATGAAAGATGTGCGAAATCGACGAGTATTATGAAATGTGATATTTTTAATATCATGATGGTTTTCTGCTTTATCCTGAAAAGTTGGATTTCATTCTGTGAATGAACTGATGAATTGATGACTGAGAATTATTGCTTTTAGCATAAGCCTATTAAAAGACTTGAATTCATTTTATTATGGACTTGAGATTTGATTACCTTTGGAAGAAGTACATTTTACATGTTCGATACTGAGGAGTATGACTACACTTTTTATAAGATGTTAGTTGTATCCATGATTTAACATGTTTACTGGATATGTCATGTTTCATACGAGCTTTAGCTTATGGAGTTTTTCAAAAACCATACTTTTCAGGTTAGCAGCATTAGATGGACTTGGCTTTGCTCTCAAGCCGAAGTCTTTTTGGCGATCAGTTCTTATGTGTATATAGTAGTACTATTCTGATGTGAGCACAGAGTTGTGAGGTCTTGACTTGAAGACTTTCGAATTTTGATAACCGACTTGTTCCGGTCAGGTTATGCTATGGTTACTTGCAGGTATTGTTAAGCAATTATATATATTTATATCCGCACATAGAACTCTGGATTATGTTGGAATTATTGAAATTGTACTTCCGCAGCTTACTGAATTTCTTAAGGTAATCTATTTTAATGAGAGGATTTTATGAATTCCCTAAACTGACTTATTAGGATAGGCCTAGGGTGACGTAGACTCACTGGCCGGTCATTAGACCTTTAACCCATGGGTTTGGGTCGTGACAAACCACCCCCAACATTCCTTGTTCTCCTTCTCGACAATGGCGAATGCAATAGGGAAGATTTGATTCTCAGCGTCCTAACTTACAGCAACAAGCAACGTTCCCTTGTATTTTCCTGTCAAGAAAGTACCATCAACACTAATTACAGGGCGACAATGCTTGAATCCTTCAATGGCGGGCCTGAAAGCCCAAAACACAGCATCAAATATAACATGTCCTGGCCTGCCCGTCTCCTTTGTTATGATATGGGTTTGAGTACCCGGATTCCTCTCTTTAATAGCTTCCAGGTATTGAGGGAGTTCCGCGAATGATTCTTCCCAGTCACCGTAAATGGCTGCTATAGCCATTTGCTTTGCAGCCCATGTCTTTGCATACGATGGATAGTAACCGTCGCACTTATCTTTTACCATTGCTTGAAAAGCCTTGACCTTCGTACTTGGGTCTGCTTCCACGGTTAACATAATCATATTGGCAATGTAGCGAGCGTCAAGCATCTAATGATCTGTGGTGACACTAAAAGCCAAGCAGCTGTGGGGTCCTGCATATCGCGTAAGTGGAAAAAAGTTATGAATGCCAAGGTTCTTTGAAGGCATCTAAGGTTCAGTTTTAAGGAAGTTACAAGAAAGTTTCATTCCATTTTGGCTGCCCATTTTTTTTGCATTTCTTTGAAGCAATTAATAATGAAATGAACATACCGTCCTAAAAGCGGAGCACCGGGCTGAGGGGCGCATTTCCTTCTACGTCCAGGGGCAAGATACGGGAACCGCTCCCAAGCCCAAATTTGCACAAGTACAAACGGTCCTGTCATCTGTTTCGATTTAATCTTAGCTCCGTGACATAAATTACGGTACAAAACGGATAGTGCACCACTACCCCAACTATACTCCCCAGCTACGTCAAAGTTTTCCAATAATTGGAGGTAAGACAAGTGCACAAAACCCCCCGTGAAGTCAGCAAAAATTGTTCCCCCAAGCAACAATAACAAGTAACCCCGTGCTTGGCGCGCAACCACCTCTGCAGCTGCCCCATCCTCTACAATGCCGTTAAACCTATCACGTAACCATTTCAACTTCACCTTCCCCCTTTTTTATCGCGTTCCCCAGGAGCTTCACCCAAAAGACGAAGGCACAAATCATTAGGATTGATCAATGTAGTGCCAGTCACTGGGCGCCCGTCGACAGGTATGCCTAACAAAATCTCGACATCTTGTAGCGTGATTGTCATCTCGCCTGGACGCATGTGGAAAGTGTGCGTCTCAGGACGCCATCGCTCAACAAGGGCGGTAATAAGAGCCCAATCCAAGGACAAGAAAGGCACTGAACAAAGTCCCTCTAAGCGGGCACGGCATATCAAGTCCATAACAGCGGGTGATGGCTGTTTTCTCTTACGTATCCGTGACTCGACCCGATGAATTCTCATGCTTTCACAATCATCCGGCCGTGTGCGCTGAATTAAAGTAATTAAAGGTTACATTGACGAATTTATAAATAATGAAATGAAGTACAACTATGCTATGCCCCCTATTTTGGAATTGTAAATGTATTAACTTACTTCAGCATTCTAAACTTTCTTGGAGCAGTGCTGCTGTTGTAAAACAAGTATCGACCCATCTATGGGCCCCGGGTCAGCACTATGAAGCAAATCAATGTCCAAGTCCATAGTCAGGCTGCTAGCAAAGCCATAAATTGATTAACAAAAGGACATAACAGAACTAATTCAAATACTTAAGTGCAACATTGTTCCTCTAGGATGTTCTTGCAGATTGTGATTGGGTTTGGGTTGAAGGAGATGGTTGGGGAGGAGTATTTGAGGAAGTTGTTGGTTCAGTACACAAAGAATAGGCAGATCGGGCAATTCGGGCAATTCGCAAAGCTGGCTTGGACTTTGGGTTTGGCTGACCAAATTAAAGGTATGCCATTGCGTATATCTTGAACAGTTCATAGAATCATTATTAGTTGGTAGTTAGTATGACATTATTAGTTGGTAGTTAGTATGACAGATCTATAGCAAATTAGCAATTAGTGCATTTCCAAGACAATCTTCAAACACGAAATTTTAGGACATAAGGTTGAACCTGGAGATGGGAGTTTCTTAGTTGGAACACTAAAACACTAGTGCATTTCCAAGAAAACCTTGAAACACGAAATTTTACTGGACCGACATTTCATCATACGGGTTAAACTCAAAAAAGTGAAAGACTTATCCCTTCAGAACTGTACAAACTGTTACTGGGCCCTGAGGTCCCCATAAGTATTGATGTCCTCTTTCGAACACTTACCAGCAAGTAGCATCTCAACGCCAATACTCGGAAGAGTTTCCGCAAACACGAAACGAGAGAGAGCGAGAGGCGGAGAGGGAGAGAGAGAGAGAGAGGCATACCGGATTAGGCGACGGTGTGTGGACGTTGGCTGTTCAACGGACGGTGAGCTCGCAAAGAGGGGAGGAGAGCTGAGATCGCCCTAACGCAGAGGGGCAGAGGAGAGAAGTAATGAAGCGTCTTTTGGAAGAGCGTATATAAAGCCCTAGCGCTATCTGAGAAAGCGCTAATTGCTTGCGTGGACATTGTTGCCACGCAAGCCAATCAATAGCGTTAGTCGAACTGACGCTTCTTTGGTAGCGCTGTTTCAAAAGCCGCTACCGAGTAGTTTTAAAAATAGTTTGAAAACCAGAGCACTTCGACCAATTGTTTTTAAAAAGAGATTAGTTTCGTAAAAAACTCGAATTGGAGCAACGGTGGGTTAAACCCTAGCTGAATGTGGTCATTTTGTAAACTTTCAAATTAGGTTGTCGATGGAGGCCCATTATGAGAGACTCAAGCTTCGGTTGGCCCAGTTAAGGCATAGCACCATCATCTACTACTATTCTTTACAATGGGCAGGTTACAAGGTTTTACGCACGAAAATTTTGGTACGTGCAAGAATAATTTTTGACATTATGGCTCCATTTGTTTCGACGTACTTTTTTTTTTGGCAAAATGTTTTTCATGTAAAACCTTTTCACTCAAATCACCAAAAATGACTTACGGGATGAATCTCGGTAATTTATTTTACAATCCCTTCCCAAAGCTTGCTCTTTCTCTCTCACTCAATTCCAATTTCCGATTCTCTATCTATCTAATCAAATAAAAGGACAAAGAGAGCATTACGGGTTTCTCAAGCACCAATTCAGCATAGCCCATGTTGCCCGAATTCTTGTAATGGTGGAAAAATAATTTTGAATGACATAGCCAAACACCAAAAATTCAAAGTTTGGTAATTGTTTTTCGAGTAAAAGATTTTTCAAGAAAATATTCTTTCACCTTATGTCGAAACAAACGGAGCCTACTATTCTCTTTTCTTTTCTTTTTTTTACTTTTATTTCTTTCTCTATACTTTTCTCGTTTTTACCTTATAGCACAATTTTCTTTTTAATCACATGGACCCCAAAGAAAGATATAAGAAACATAATATTAATTAATGAAACAAAAATGCTGATCGAATCTATTTCCATGGAAGTATGGAACCTGTAAATCTATATTTGTATTAAAACTATTATGCGGAAAACAGATATAATAGAATCTTGAATTCAACACATCTCAAGAACAATAAATAACGTACATTTGTTGACTATCGAGATTAGAAGGAACAAACCCCTTAATTAGAAACACTTTAAAACACTTTAATTCTTGGCACACCTTCTTCTCTCTGTCTCTACTTTTCTAGAATAACACAATCACTTTCATTGATGGAGAAACCGTAAGAATAAGGGGTAGATATTCTACCTTTTATAGAGGAGAGAAGAGGGCATAGAGATAATTATTAAAAGGCATCTAATCCATCAAGGTCTCTTTCATTATCAAGGGTTTTCCTTCATCTATAATTCTAATTAGTTATCGTAACGAATCATATCACTTCATTGACTTATCTCATAGTGGAGTCTCACATGCACAAAACGTGGAGACTAGTGGGCCACACTAATAGAAAAAAACTAACAGAACCCTGTTATAATTCTAATTAGTTATCGTAACGAACCATATCACTTTATTGACTTATCTCATAGTGGAGTCTCATATGCACAAAACGTGGAGGCTAGTGGGCCACACTAATAGAAAAAAACTAACAGAACCCTGTTAGGAATATTATTTCCTCTTAACTAAAGGTTGATGGAGCGAGAACATGTTGTCATCAAGTAAGAAACTTACTATCCCAAACTCTCATGGTCAATATCTACCGCGAGGCAGGCAATGGCTTCATTCTCAATCTCAAAGAAAAAATCTCTACCACGTGGAAATACCCATGGAATAACTGAAAATTTGAGAGGTCCTTGTCTTTAGGGCTCCAAAACTGGTTCTTTTCCCCCCCTGAAGATAGGCATAAATTGAGTAGAAAGGAAAACTCACCGAGTAACAAACCTAAAAAATACTAGAACAAGTTTGGAAAAGGATGGCGTCACACTGAAACCAAAAAAGGGTTGGGAAGTGTCTCATCCTTCGCCACACTCGGCCTTTAATTTTGTAACGCATTATCCATCAGGATATGCTGTTAGGTTTTTTGTTTGTGAGTATGTGGTGTTGCTATTACAACCAAGACAAAACACATCACCATCCTACTCCTCCTCCTCCCCTAGTCTCAACCATTAGCCTCTCCCCCAGGTAATGACTAATGAGATGAGACAAGTAGCTCAAAAAAGAAAAAATGGAACAAAATGCCCTGACAAACAGACACGTAACATCCAAGGTCGTTCAATCATATTTTTCAAGTTAATATTGCAGCCATCATAACATTTCTCTTTACAAAGATACAGATAATATTTGCATAATCAATCTATCCCCTCCTCATTTTTTAGGCAATGTATTTATACTTAATTGTTACCTTTGCGATCGAATAGGGAAACAATTCAATATTGAAACTAACTCTATGTTAAGATTATATTTGTCAGGTAAGTAGTTTATATACGTTTCGACGTGTCTTTAGGCATGGTTATTCGCTAGTAGCTAGACATAATTTGACACGAAATGTACTTTTACCACAAAATAAAACGTTTGACTTCATTAGAAAATCCAAACTCAGTCTAATGCCCATGGGGCCCTGTTTGGAGAGATGTTCGGCTTGGACCTCAAATAACACTTATGAGTAAAACTCCCCCCGTCCCAAATTGGATAACAATTTTTGATATTGTGTTAATTTCAATTCCTTATATCTTTCAATATGAATTTCAAGAAATTTACAATATGGATATTGTTTGATAGTTCTCAATTAATTTTATTATACAAAGTTTTCAAATTCATGAAAAATATTATAAATTGAAAGATAAAAGCAATGAAAAATGGCACAAATTTTAAAAATTGTCATCTTTTTTGAAACGGATGGGGTACATTTTATAAAATTTACGGCAAGATGCTTGAGAGTTGAGAGTGCCGGGAAAAAAATGGACTTATTTATTAAGACATATGTCTTTCATTAGGTACAGTGAATCAACGGATAAAAAAATTAGGTACTGTGAATCAAATCACGAACCTCACCGACCCTAATTTGTGCATGGATGATGATTCTACCATATAGTTGAACATGACGATTCGTTTAACAAATATTGCAGAGGTATTTAACCAAAAAGAAGAAGATTACGGGATCGTTCGGCTAAATAAGCCATAGTGGCTTATTTTTTGTCCTTATTCAATTTTTTTTCGTATCACTTGGCTTATCATCATTTTTTTGGGGATTATTGCATCCTCATGACAAGAGGAATCTAAAAAATAAATTTTTTTTGATCGAAATCCGATTTTTTTTGAATAAAGACGAAAAAAGTGGCTTATTGGCTTATTTTCGTCTTTATTAAAAAAAATTGGATTTCGATCAAATTTTTTTACTTTTTAGATTCCTCTCGTCATGAGGATGCAATAATCCCCAAAAAAATGATGATAAGCCAAGTGATACAAAAAAAATTTGAATAAGGACAAAAAATAAGCCACTTTGGCTTATTTAGCCACAGATAGTGAAAAAGCTCAATATATAACACCGTCCCGTAGTGCCCTGACCCCATTTCCATTACATGCTGCGGTGAAGCCCATGCATTTTCTCTTCAACCCCACCACAATATATATGTGGTGGAAAAGCAGTGGCGGAGCCACTTGAGGACGAGTGCCCCCCTAGATTTTGTATCTTTTTCCTATAAATTGACTTCTTAAATTGTTCTTTGTTTAATCATTTTAATACATTATGTATATCATTTTATTCTCAACTTTTTATTTTAATTCCACTACACTTATGAAATGAGATATTTAATTGCTTAACCCGTAAAACCTTGCCTTCGGAATAAGGTCGGAAACCCCAAGCGTAGGGCTTGATCGTCGGTAGCAATAAACCGGTAAGACCGGGATCGTACCACAGGGATTCAGAGATAGCTTAAACGGATTGTAGGATTTTCGTAAGGTTCTTGGCGTTTAAGACGGCCAACTGTCGGTTTTGCTTTAGAGAATGGAAAACGATAGTGAAATGACTAGAAAAACGGTTTGTGCTCGGTAAAAACAGGCGGCATGGTTTAGGGGCTCAAACCGCCCGATGACTTAGCTAATTTAGCCGTTTCTTTCTAACAACTCCAAGCCAAGGCATAGACAAACTTAGCTTGAAGTACTCAACGCTAAAAGTCGAGCATAACCATGGCATTAGCTCGGAAATGACTTAATCTCATTTGGAAATCACTTAAATCAAACGCCGGTAGCGTTAAAAGCTCCTAGCCTCGTATGCAAGATGAAGGTATTAGCCCCGGCCAACACACGATCAAAGAAGGTATTAGCCCCTTTGGTTTGGCCGAAAATTAGAGATTAAGCCTTTCCCTTACTAACATCATGATCAAGTTATAGAAAAACCACTAAAACAACTAAGCCATGGGAGAGAGATCACCCCATGACCAAGCCTAAAAGACTACTCACTCATAGCAACAAGACTAGAAATTATGCTAGGAAATGAAAACATGATTCACCGGTAAAAACGAAAATAAACTTGATTTCTAGGAAGATCTCAACTGTAGCTACAACATTAATAAACAAGAAAACGATAAACGAGAAGGACTTACTAGAGTTCTTGAAAGATTAAACTAGAAAAGCTTGAAAGACTCTAATGGAGTTCTAAAACTTAAAAAGACTTAAAACTAATAATGAACTACATACTATCCAAATATGGCATAAGAGGCTATTTATAAGCCTTACAAACCAGCCTTACAAAGGACCAAAATGTCCCCCAAAATATCCCAAAAACATCCCAAAAGTGGAAACTTTCCATAAAAGGAAAGTTGAAATATTCAGCAAAAGGTGCTGGCCGAAGGGCATTGGCATGGATACCTCAAAAATGAGGTATGCATACCAACTCAACTGTCTTGCAATTCGGCATGATGGTATGGATACCTTATTTTTGAGGCATCCATACCTCTGTGAAAAAACTGCAGAACTGGACAGCTTGGTTCACCAAGCCTTGTGGTAGTCCGACGGCCTTCCGATGCTTCATTACATGATCAACGGGACTTGGCGGAGGTATGCCTTGTGGCCTTGGATCCTCGGATGCCCTCGAGGGCCGTCCTCGATGCATTAGGCTTACTTGGAACACTTTGGCACGCTTCTCGCCAACCTTGACCACCGGCCAATCTCCGAGGCTTCTTGTGGCACCATTAGGCTTCGGTGACAATGAAATGAGAACCGGCGGGCAGCTGGACACTTGGTTCATCCCGGAACATCGCTTGGCGTCCAAAACCACCTTCTTGGCACTTATGACCTGATAAGCTTACAAAAGATACCTTACGAGCAAAATTGCAATAGAAGCTAAATAAACGCAAGATAAAACAACATAAAACGGGACTAGTCGCACCAAATATCTACAAAATTGGGTGCTCATCACACCCCCCAACTTGAACTTTGCTAGTCCCTAGCAAACAAAAACAAAATAAATTAAACTAAGCTAAACAACCTCCCCGAAATGAAGATACAAAAACTATGCTCAATAACTACAACTTGGCAAGAGTCCAAAACACCCCTTCAAATCCAATCATATGCAATCCCCGCACAAACATGCCATGAACTAGGATGAACAAACTATGCCATATTAGAATAGTCAAGCACGCATGCATCACAATGAGTTTCGACTCCAAAACTCACAAGGATACACTCTTATTCGACTTTTCACACATTGAGAAATGAGATACATCCCATGACAAGCGCTAGCGAGTAAATGCAATAGCCAGAGACAAAAAGCTACGCATGCTATCAAAAGAGCGCTTAGAAAGGAAGGAAAGCTAATTATTGACAAGTATGCACGACAAAGGAATAAATCATACTCAAAAAGCAGTAAATATCAAACATGCATCAAACAGAGTTAATTAGCGTACTAAAGATCAACGGAGGACTTTATTAGCTTATAACGACCTTGGATACAAAGGGAAAGAGACTACAAAAATGTAGTGGCCATATATTTGCATGGTTCATCTACCCCTTGGCCACTACCGACCCTAAACTACCCAAGGCACGGCCACATAACAGCCAAACACCAAACAAAGTTACGAAGAATAAAGAAAAACTACTACCACCGACTCCACCACACGTAGACGTCATCCTCATCCGGCTCCTCTTGGTATTGAGCATCGAGCTCCCCCTTTTCATTGGACTCTTTCTCATCCGAAATGTATGCTAGCCCGGAGATCAAACCAATTCTCTCATCACAGTATTCAACCCTCTTTCGAATCCAATTTTTCTCTTTCATAGCATTTATTTGATCTTTCTTTTGAGGAATAGGGTCATTTGAATTGAGATTTGTAGTGGGAGAGATTGAAGGGCCAATATTTAGGACTTTGGAGAGGGAGATGAAAATTTGGGCTTTAGTTTTTGTAGTGGGAGAGGAAAGATAGGGAATCATGTACCAACTCTTCGCCTTTTTACATTCCAACCACTTCTATCATATTCACACCACCCCCAAACCATCTTGAATCTTTGAAAACTATTGACACACAACCCTCCAAACATCCGGTTACCTAGGTTTGAACAATGAAAGAGACTCGGACTATGGTTCAAAACAAGGACGAGGAGACTCTTATGTGGTTTAATCAAACGAAAATGCCTTGAATCATTTCCTAAGTACGCTAGCAACTCCAACAAGATGCATGAAAGATATATACACTACTCAAGCATGAACAAAAGATACTATTTACGCAAGAGCGGGAAATGAAAGCAAGAAGCATGGGATGCTTAAGAAACGAATCTCCACTCTAGTGATGCACAACACTTGACTTAACTTTTAAGCTCAACTTGTTCAACAAAGTTCATGTATATGCAAATGACATGGATTAAAACACACAACCGAATTCGACGGGATACATGACTCTTGCCATTATTAACACAATTGAGCATATCTAAAGATCTAGCATGCGAAATCCCTACTAACAAGGGAAGATTGCACAAAAAAAGTTTAAAATTTTTACCAAAAGCAGAATTAAATTTTTTTTACCAAAAGCAGAAAAATGAGACAAGTCTCATGAACATATATATATCCCTCCCCCCAACTTAAACGATGCTATGTCCTCATAGCATGAAGACAATAGAAATGAAAACAAGAGAGGGAGTAAACGCACCTTCCAACCAACTCTTCACGCGATTGAACGAGTCATACTTTTCTTCCCATTTCCCAAGCAAGAAACGGGTGGCTATACCAGACCAGCAAAAGAGAAAAAGAAAAGAGAGAGGGAGGGAGGGAGGGAAAGAAAGAGTTTATGTACGTTCAGCCAAACGCGGGCTCCGAACATTTAGCATGCCAACAAAAATTATTACAATGAACACGCCACTCAAATTGAAACTCTTGATCAAAAATTGAATCCGACCATTCCACAAGAAAAGATATTTCGAGTAGCGTATTTGCCGAATTCGTTTCAAAAATTTAAGCTCCTTTAAGCACATGGCCCAAACTAAATCAATTTTCAGACTGTTGACAAAATCTACAGGATAAGAATGATAAAGAAGTTTAAAGTCATCAACACCCAGAAAATCAATTTGTTCTACGCCAACAAGATTCGAATTCTCAAGAGTAGGAGACCTACTCTTGGTCTCATATGCATTATCTTGCTCTTCCCACAAGGAGTCCATAAAAGGTTCCTCAATGAATTCGACTCCAACGAAGTCTTGCTTCGCACAAGTAGGAGACCAACAGTTGGTCTTAATCTTTTGGTCTCTCTCTCCTGACAAAGAGTACAAATAATCCACCTCCTCGTCCATTTCCTTAATAGTGAGTAATTTCCCCAATGGGTAGATACCACAAGGAGAGGACACTTGATCTATCGTGCTCACCACAAGAGCCGGTTCCTCACAAATAGGAGACCAACTGTCGGTCTCATCCACGTTCATCTCTTCAGCTATGAGATGTTTTTCCAACAGATCCTCACACAGAGGTAAGGACTCAATGGGAGGGGAGGACTCAAGGAGAGAGAGCTCATCATTCCCTCCAAACTCTGAGGAGTTTTCGGAATCCAAATCTGATTCTTCAAGAAAGATACGCCGCTCACTTGCATTTTCAACAGTATAAAAATAAACCCCAGTTTGCGAAGCTTTAGCCAAATGAGCAAAGTAATACAATGCTTCGGCGGGCGTTTTGTCCAAAAAATCTCCATTGCACATCACGTCTACGAAGTATTTACTCTTTCGAGAAAGTCCTTCATAAAAATAGTAAGCTTGTTGAAAATCGTCATAGACATGATGTGGGACTCCATAAAACAAACCTTTATATCTTTCCCAACATGCATAAAATGGCTCATCATCTACTTCGATGAAGGTTTGAATTTCGTGCATAGGCATGGGGAAAAATTTCCCATATTCCTCCTCCATTCTAACTAGTAAAAGAACATGAAACTAAAAATAAAAGATGGATACTTACAGTGGTTTGTCAAACCTCCAAATAAGCTAAAATAAGATATCCCCGGCAACGGCGCCAAATGCTTAACCCGTAAAACCTTGCCTTCGGAATAAGGTCGGAAACCCCAAGCGTAGGGCTTGATCGTCGGTAGCAATAAACCGGTAAGACCGGGATCGTACCACAGGGATTCAGAGATAGCTTAAACGGATTGTAGGATTTTCGTAAGGTTCTTGGCGTTTAAGACGGCCAACTGTCGGTTTTGCTTTAGAGAATGGAAAACGATAGTGAAATGACTAGAAAAACGGTTTGTGCTCGGTAAAAACAGGCGGCATGGTTTAGGGGCTCAAACCGCCCGATGACTTAGCTAATTTAGCCGTTTCTTTCTAACAACTCCAAGCCAAGGCATAGACAAACTTAGCTTGAAGTACTCAACGCTAAAAGTCGAGCATAACCATGGCATTAGCTCGGAAATGACTTAATCTCATTTGGAAATCACTTAAATCAAACGCCGGTAGCGTTAAAAGCTCCTAGCCTCGTATGCAAGATGAAGGTATTAGCCCCGGCCAACACACGATCAAAGAAGGTATTAGCCCCTTTGGTTTGGCCGAAAATTAGAGATTAAGCCTTTCCCTTACTAACATCATGATCAAGTTATAGAAAAACCACTAAAACAACTAAGCCATGGGAGAGAGATCACCCCATGACCAAGCCTAAAAGACTACTCACTCATAGCAACAAGACTAGAAATTATGCTAGGAAATGAAAACATGATTCACCGGTAAAAACGAAAATAAACTTGATTTCTAGGAAGATCTCAACTGTAGCTACAACATTAATAAACAAGAAAACGATAAACGAGAAGGACTTACTAGAGTTCTTGAAAGATTAAACTAGAAAAGCTTGAAAGACTCTAATGGAGTTCTAAAACTTAAAAAGACTTAAAACTAATAATGAACTACATACTATCCAAATATGGCATAAGAGGCTATTTATAAGCCTTACAAACCAGCCTTACAAAGGACCAAAATGTCCCCCAAAATATCCCAAAAACATCCCAAAAGTGGAAACTTTCCATAAAAGGAAAGTTGAAATATTCAGCAAAAGGTGCTGGCCGAAGGGCATTGGCATGGATACCTCAAAAATGAGGTATGCATACCAACTCAACTGTCTTGCAATTCGGCATGATGGTATGGATACCTTATTTTTGAGGCATCCATACCTCTGTGAAAAAACTGCAGAACTGGACAGCTTGGTTCACCAAGCCTTGTGGTAGTCCGACGGCCTTCCGATGCTTCATTACATGATCAACGGGACTTGGCGGAGGTATGCCTTGTGGCCTTGGATCCTCGGATGCCCTCGAGGGCCGTCCTCGATGCATTAGGCTTACTTGGAACACTTTGGCACGCTTCTCGCCAACCTTGACCACCGGCCAATCTCCGAGGCTTCTTGTGGCACCATTAGGCTTCGGTGACAATGAAATGAGAACCGGCGGGCAGCTGGACACTTGGTTCATCCCGGAACATCGCTTGGCGTCCAAAACCACCTTCTTGGCACTTATGACCTGATAAGCTTACAAAAGATACCTTACGAGCAAAATTGCAATAGAAGCTAAATAAACGCAAGATAAAACAACATAAAACGGGACTAGTCGCACCAAATATCTACAAAATTGGGTGCTCATCATTAATGAAAAGAAAAAGGCACCACTTACCATTTGAAACTCTTCAATGCATAATGTCTAAATTTGTAAGTAGCTAAACCATGGGTTATATGCATTATACTTTATTAATTATTCACAATTTTGAAAGTAGTATTGTATTTGTCGATAGAACCCACAACGTGTGACGAAATTAGAGGTTTAAGCATGAATTTGAAAAGAAAAGTATAATTTTTCTAATTGGATTAAGATTGTTGAATATTGACTTATTAGTTATTGTGTATCTAACTACTAGAGTATTAGACTTGATCTGTTGAGACAATTCAAAAAAATGTGTTAGTTTTTTTAAAAAATTATTTTTAGTATAAGCATTCTTTTAGTTTTTTGGTGTCGTTTAAGACAAATTTTTTTTGTTGAAATGTGTTTAAAAGGTGCCCCCGCCATCGTTAATTACTGGCTACGCCACTGTGGAAAAGTGGCTTGAGCACCACGTGGCGGTTACATAGGCAGTGAATAATTTGTTGTAAATAAGGTTTTGATATGAAAACATGGTAAATAAGGGAAAAATAAATGGCTTTGTGAAAATGAGTTTTGTTGGGTAACCTATCCACATCAACTTGTATGAGTACTTACAGTACTTAGAGCATCCACAGTGGAATAAGCAAAACAAAAAATTGTTAAAGTTAGCAATGTTGGATCAAAAAAGTGCTCACATTGGAATAACCAAACCTAGCAACTTATCAAATTTTGACTCTTTAATAATCAAAGCTAGCAATGTTTTGTCAATAACCAAATTTTATCTCTCAATCAAGTACACCAACATTACACAAAAATCTTCTCTCTCTTCCATTCTATCTCTCTCTCAAAACAATGTTTTCAAAAAATAATTTTAAAAAACTATAACTTTCATTTTTTTTTTTTCAGGAACTTTTTTTTTTATAGAAAACAAAATTTTCAAAAACTGTAAGTAAATAAAGTGTGTTTTTCAAAAAACTATTTTTTACACAAAATCTGTTTTTAAAAAATTGTATTTATAGTTTTTAAAATTTCAAAACTATTTGTGTAAATACAATTCTTTCAAAATTTCCAAAATTGAATTTACAGTTTTTAAGTGAACAAAGTGTGTTTTTTGAAAAACTGTTTCTTACATAAATTGTTTTTTCCCTTCAAAAACCGCTTTTTCAAAAAATATGCATGAAATGAAGGGAAAAAGTTTGGAGGGCCCATTGGTTTTGATTATGGGCAAAAAATAACCAATGTGGGATTTAACATTGCTAACTTTAGCAACCTCTAAATGGATAATCAAAATCTGATGTGGCATGTTTTGATTATTCATATTTGCTTATTCCACTGCTGATGCTCTTACAGGAGTATTTGTTTGTAAATTTCAACACATTGATCCCATTGTCCCCTAATTTTTTTGTCCGGTCAGTTCTTCGATATTTTTATTTTTCATAATTTTTTTTTAGCTTTTTGGTAATTTTTGAAACTAATTATTCATTTCGACGAATAAATGGAACCAAAAAGTATAAAAATATAGACCGAAATTGAAAAAAGTTATTAGAAAATGACATTAAAGACAAAAATACCGGTTGTTTGGTAGTATTTTTTCGTCTTTGTTGAACTTTTTAACTTTTTAATTTGGTCATAATTCTTTCTTATTTTTAATACTTTTGAGACTACTCTAGTCGAGACGAATGATCAATCTTACTTAAGTTTAAGTTTGTATTCGTTGTTAAAAGCTTATTCAAGGTCGGTATATTTCAAAACAAAAAAAAGAAGCTTGGACATCTTTTTAAGCTCGTTAAAGTTTCAAATCAAGCTTGAACAAACTATCGCTTCACTTGTTCAGGCTTCTAAAGTATAAAAAATTCAAACTTGGCTTGATTAAAACTCATTTAGGCTCGACTCACTTATAAACAAGTTAAGCTCGAGCATATTAATTTGCCCCTACGAATCCAAAATAATACTTACCGTTATTTGTTGGAACTGATTTTTTACAAGGCCCTATAACATATTATTTTAAAATTTATGGATTGGACGGTTGGATTGCTAAAAAGTGGTTATTCCTCAAAATACTTGGGTAAAAGTAAAAAAAAAAAAAATTCTTTTCCGATTTCTCTCGTCGAAACGAATCAATAATCCAGAAAAGTTGAGCGCAAAATTAACAAATGCAAAAAAAAATTCAAATAAGGACAAACAACTTTTTTTTTTTTAAGTTTAGGAGAACTCACCCTCAATGTGGGATATTTACCATTCTATTTGAAATACTTACCACTCGGTGTGGAAGTATTTCATATGAAGTGGTGAATATTTCACATTGAGTGATAAGTATTATACATTTGGAATACTTACCACTCAGTGTAGAATACTTACCACTCCTTATGAAATACTTACTAGTCAATGTGGAATACTTATCACTAAAGTAATTTTTAGGTACCATACACCAAAAAGTAATTTGTGTACCATAGAAAAATTCATCTGGGTTGATTCACTCTCTTTTGAGATAGGTTAGGGCCTTGGGGGGTGTTTGACCGTTCATTTTTTTTATTTAATTTTTTTTGCATTTGTTAGTTTCGTGTTAAATTTTTGTAGATTATTGATTCATCCTGACGAGAGAAATCAGAAAAGTACAAAAATTATTATCGAAATTCAAATCTTTTTGAATAAAGGGAAAAAAAATTGGCTTATTGATTTATTTTTGTCTTTATTAAAAAAAAATTAGATTTCTATCATAATTTTTAACTTTTTAGATTTCTCTCTTCATGACGAACCAATAATCGAAAAAAAATCAATGAAAAACAAATAAATGCAAAAAAAAAAATTGGATTACGACAGAAAAAAAATCCGAATTGATTGTTTAGACAAAACACTTTAATGATCACCCCAATCTCTTGCATCTTTGGCTTGACCATCACCACTCTGTGATGGATCTCGAGCTCCGACTTCCAACCACTTCTAAAGAAGATGGCAGTGGTAGATTCTCGACAGCGGCAGAATGGCGGCGACGACGACGGAGCTGTTTCTTCAGCTTGATGCATATGCAGCATATCTAACTTCTCCAAAATCCAGTATTGCGTGGACTATGTTGGTTTTCACCATGGTGGTTGTTTCTGCGACTTTTTGGTTAATTTTTTGTTATGTTTTTTGTGTGTGTGTGTGTTTCCTATTGTTTTGTTGTTTTTATGTTTTATTTCTGTAAGGCCACTTTTGAGCCATGTAATTGTTTTTCTAATTTCAATGTAACTGCTTTTGAGCTACAACCACCACTCTCCCCCACGACCCTATCAACTGCCTCCAATCCTCGTAACCCATTTCATGGCGCCCGCGTTCGCTGCCCATTATAAGTTGAAGGAAGCAGGGGAATCAAAGGTATGTGCTCTGTTTTTCTCTTTTAACATGAGCAGAGCTTTTATTTACTTAACTCACCGACAACTGACTTGATCGTTGGAGGGTTCACGACCGGACACCACCGATCATTGGACTTGTTTTGCAGGAAACCCCCAAGCTCTCGCCGCGCATACAAATTTCGGCATCAACATCTTCACTCACTAGTGATGGTGAAACCCTATAAATAGTGTTGTTGGTCCTATCATTGCTTGTAAGAGGGACGTAAAATTCTCTATACATTTGGATGTGTCCTAGCACTGTTTGATCGAACGCCCCACAAAAGTAGCACTACATTCGGTGTGGATTTGGCGACCTAAGCTTGTGTTTATACTCTTCCAAATTAAAAATCTGACTCCATGAAAAAGTATTGAAAATCAACTATGAAGATGAATGAAAGATGCGATACATATAGACTAACTTGTGACTTTTTGAAAAGTCATGAAGGAAGGGACACCTCTATTCATAAAAGACGTGTATGTCCAAAGCGAACAGGTGTCACTAGAAAAGACATGACTCCAAGTTTCATGCTTAGTGTAACCCACCTAATAACGAGGAACTCTTTACTCCTTCCATAGTTTCATGCTTAGTGTATTGCAACATGCACTTATAATTTGGATACCCATTAAAGCATCTAAAATCACGTCCAATTATGTAACTTTTTTTTTAAAAAAAACTTCTTTTTTTTTTTGATTAGCTTTAAAAAAAACTTATTGCGGGGTATACTTGTTCAATAACTACCAAACACTTGGGAACTTAGAAACTACAAAAATTTCAAATCTCAGTTTTCATGCCATCCAAACATAGCAACCCGGTTGATTGGGTCTTTCGAAGTGTCATTTAAACAGAATCAGGGGACTTTTGCTCCGTTAGAGTGGGAATTAAGAGCATACACTTCATACAGCATACTTGTCTTTCAGAAACCTCTCAATTAAAGGAAATTAGAGGCCGGGGCACACGCGATGCGTGTGCAAGTCGGATTTGTACAAAATTTGTGAAAAATCGATCAAACATTAAATGGAAAGGAATTGTGCAAATTTTAACAAAATTCGACTTGCATATGCATCGCGTGTGCCTAGCCTCTTGTTACAATATAAAGAAGGCAAGATTATTCCATGAAAACTAAGCGTTTGATCATTTAGTACCCATCAACGTAATGCAAAGAATGACAATTTGAAAGTGGGCAATTGGTACCGTATAGGAATTGGTACTTTATGGAAAAGTTACTAAAATCTGGTGTAAAAAGAGGTTAAGGAAAATAAAGTTTCAAAAAGGGTAAATTACAGTTAACCCCCTCTAACTATGCCTCGGTGACACTTAACCCCCTCTAACTATTATTTTTGGCACTTAACCCCTCTAACTAACTGAAATTCAAACGGTAGTAACTTCAAACGGTCATAACTTCTTCGTCCGAAATCGAAAACATGTAAATTATATATCGATTTCGAGGTCTTGAAGTCAGCTTTCTAATGACACCAAAATCAGATCACGATTCAAAGTACACAGAAAGTTATGATCAAAACGGTTTTTCTGTCTACCAGCCCTTACTCTTTTGATCATAACTTTCTGTGTGCTTTGAATCGTGATGTGATTTTGGTGTCATTAGAAAGCTGACTTCAAGATCTCAAAATCGATATATAATTTGCATGTTTTCGATTTCGGATGAAGAAGTTATGACCGTTTAAAGTTATGACCGTTTGAATTTCAGTTAGTTAGAGGGGGTTAAGTGCCAAAAATAATAGTTAGAGGGGGTTAAGTGTCACCGAGGCATAGTTAGAGGGGGTTAACTATAATTTACCCTTTCAAAAATCAAAACAAAATGGAAAAGATGAAGAAAGGGGGCAGTTCAAACATCTCACAGTTGTCAGAGCTCTTCACATTTGCAGCCTTAATGAGTGTGAAATCCAAACAAATTACTCCCCAAAAGCAAAAACGTGTGTCACTCTTTCTATCTTTCTCTCCCAATCTTTGTTTTTTTAACTAATGGTTTTGACAACGAAATGGGAAGAAACGGGAGCCGTTCCTGGAAAAGGGGCAGTTTCAAAACGTGGGTGTGACAGTTAAGGTAAATGAAAATATATGACAGGGAGACACCAAATTGGTGCTCTCCCTTTATGTATTAGAATAGATGTTGCCTTCCATCAAAAAAATCCAATATGTTCCAAAGATGATATGTGAAGACAACATGCAGAAATCGATGAAGCCGTTGAGGTGTATTGAAAGACGCATTCTTTAGAAGGTAATTTGATCCCAGGAGTTCGCTGACGGGCTATATCCAAAGTTTTCCTACTCAGACGCATCACAATGAAAATGGTCACTTAAAAGGTAACTATTATGAGGGGAGGACAGAAAGTTTTGATGTGTCAAAAGTGGTAGGTCTGCAGCATTTATATAGATACAAAAGTACCTCTGTTCCAAAAGACATAACCTTGCTAAAGTGGAGCTTAATTACAATTATGTAAAGAGACCCATGGGCCATCCGTTTGAACGACACTGATTTGACACATGAGTAGTGGACGAATCCACCGGTGCTCTTGAGGGAGAAGACAAATAAGGCTTGGGGGGGATTTGCAAAGACTCCGTGCTTCCTTCTAACATCTCCACCACCCGACTCATTGATGGTCGGTGTGAAGGATCAGTTTGTATGCACCACAAGCCAACGATTATCATCTTCCTTGCACTTGCATTGGCCTTATCATCCATATTGCCATGCAGTCCGAGTTCTTCATCAAGCTCAAGACGCTTGTATACCCAATGTGGAAAGTATATTTCGCTCGAGTGATCAACCTCGACACTATCGTTCTTTCTGACTCCAATCATTTCTAGAATCATCATTCCATAACTATACACATCAGACTTGTGCGAAACCCCACCAAACTGTCTACTAAATACTTCGGAGGCGATGTAGCCCACTGTTCCTCTAGCACCTGTCAACGATATGATACTCTCTTTTTGCGGGCATAGTTTAGCAAGGCCGAAATCAGATATCTTTGGGCAAAAGTCCTCATTTAGAAGAATATTATGAGGCTTTATGTCAAAATGCAAAATTCGTGTGTTGCAACCACGGTGTAAGTACTTCAACCCTCGTGCAATACCCACCACAATTCGGTATAATGCTTCCCAACTCAACTGGAGATATGTCAAGGAACCACCATCATGTATGAATTTGTCAAGAGATCCGTTAGGCATGAACTCATATATGAGAGCTCTATGGTGACCTTCAAAACAGAACCCAAGAAGAGTCACAATATTTACATGAGAAGTTCTACTAATTGTTGCAACCTCGTTAATGAAATCTTCTCCATTGCCTTTCAACCCTTTCAGAACCTTCACTGCCACGAGGCAGTCATTTTCTAACTTTCCTTTGAAGACACAACCAAAGCCTCCCTGACCTAGTTTAGTTCTGAAGGAGTTGGTAATTTTCTTGATGTCGGAGTAAGTGTATCTTTTTGGAGAAAGAGATCCACAATTCCTTAGAAATGCCTCAATGTTTCGGTAGTTCTCTGTCTTCTTTCCCCAAAAGAATGTTGATTCACTTTTCGAGAGTTTTTTTATGATAAGGCAGAACAACAGAATTACCATAATTCCAATAACAGGGATAACTGAAGCACAATTCCAAAGAAATGTAAGATAGCGGTAAAAGTTCTAGATAGGATGTCTTCCTATTACGTTGAAACCTAGAGAAGTATAAAGGGAAGAGGAAAAGGAAATCTTGCCATCATGTGAATGAAAAAGTTAAGCTAATGAAGCACATGAATGATACCTGTTCCGAGAATCCATACCAATCTACTTCTTCCTATAAAAATTGTCAAAGAGAAAAAAACATTTGTTAGACGAATTTAGAAAGAACGGTGGATGAAATACAAGACACAAAAAATTTGGTACTCGCATATGAAATGGTAGTACCTTTTGAGCATTGGAACTCTCGGGCACGCAGACATTGGCCACCATCATCGAGACACGTGAGACATTTGTCTGACAAATGATATTCAACAGAGAAATTAGAGGTCAATAAGGAGAATAGATCACTAGGATCCCCCCTGTCCTCAACTGATGGCAGTTGGAAGAACTGACAATTTGGCGGATAACTGCTTCGAGTCGGTTCTTGAACTTGATCATTCGGACGTGGATAGTAAACCGTGTACCCGCCTTCACATCCTTCATAACGATTGTGATTTTCAAGGAAGTAGCCATCTGCTTCCCGCTGAAGATCAGGGCTGCTGGTGTTGCATTTGAAGATGGTGAGATTGGGGGAGATTGTGAAGGAAACGGAAGAAGTATTATAGAAAGTAGGGATGTAACTGGAAAAACTGCAGTTGTTGGTTTTTAGTGCTGGGTCATTAATTTTTATTGTACCATGTTTTGTGTTGCTAACTCGATAAGGTATTCCTCCCCATATGACTTTTGGATCTGGTTCATCACAACTAACAGTACACAACCCAGACTGGGAGCGCGTGTAATTGGCAAAAGGGGATTTGATCAGATCAAGAGGTCCGCAGTCGAAGGAGGATGGACAAGAACCAGAAGAGTGAATGACCAGCAGATGAGGGACAAGAAAGAAAGCTACTAAAAAAGTGGGAAAACCCATTTTTAATTCCCAATTTTGCACGACAAAAACAAACTCCATAGTTGAAGAGGAACGAAATTCCCTCACCCTTTTATTTGGGAGGGGGTGATATTCTTTTTGTAGAAATGAAGGAGCCAAACACAATTGTTTAAGATTTTAAGGTTGACACGCCAGTTGACTTGGAAATGCTGTAATCTTGCGGAAGTCATCGGAAAAAAGGGGGGGTGGGCTAATTTCTTCTTCTACTTTGGAACGGTCGGTAGGAAAAAACACTCCATTGATGGGTGGGAGTTTCCTGCTCTCCTTCCTCATTGACCCACCACCACTATGGCGACCTTGACCCATTGACTCTTCTCTCTCTCTCTCTGAATCAATCAGTTTGTAAGTTGAATGAAACTGTAAAGCCAACGGAGTCTATTGTGGTTTACCAGTACGTGAAACGTGCAAAACAGCATATGGGAAGTCTTGGTCTGATTCACACGTATTGTGTACTCCGGGGCAAAAGAAAAAATCTGGAGAGAGATCCTAAGGTGAATGGAGTCAAGCATAGAAAAATCACTTGCCAAATTGATTCACTTGTTGGGTTGCTTGCACATGAAAAAAGCGGGAAATTCCTGGCCGGTTCTATTTTTTAATTTGTGTTCCATGCAAACCCCCTTTTGTAAGTGTTATTTCATCCAGCCCCTTTTTAAAGTTGCTTTTACAATTTTGCCCTTTTAAAACATTTTTATTTTGCCTTTTTACAGAATTTTTGGAGATGTGAATTATTGGAGTGTGAATTCTTGGTATGAATTCTTAGTGTGAATTCTGGAGGGTGTGAATTCACACACCAACTTTTCAAAAAAAAAAGTTCACACACCAAGACTTCACACTCCTTTGCAGAATTCACACCCACGTTATGTTAACATATTACACAATTCTCACCTCTCAAATTACACAATTCACACCAACAACTGATTAAACTATATTTCTGATTTATAAAAAAAAAACTAATTAAACTTTTAAAAAAAATACTGCAACTTGTGAAAAAATCAAAGTGGGAAAAACTTACTTTGTTTGGTTGAGCTTTTAGAAAGTTATTTTTGAGAGTTAAGTGATAATGAGTGGAGAGAGATAGAGAGAAAGATTTATTGAAAACTATGCCGAGAGTTGAAAGTTAATCTAAAAAATGGGAACCAAACACAGTAATTAAATTTGAGGGGGAAGGTGTGTTTCCACCGAAGTCGAGAAAATGGAGAAGAAGGCGACGTTGAGAGAGTGGTTCGATCGAGTTGACTCGGACAAAACTGGAAGCACCTCGATTCTATGAATTATCGCCACATCTGCCGCCACTACCTCCTCTGTCACCGACGCCTCCATTGCCGTCACCTCCATATCCTCCACTGCTACCTCCATAATCGGTGCCACCATCGGCCCACCGCTGCCTCCGTAACCTCCACCGCCTCTTCCACCATAACCACCACCACCTCCATAGTTCCCGCCGTCGCTACCACCGTAGCCTCCGCCAACGGATCCGTCGCCTTCGTGACCGTAAGCACCCGACATGTTCTAGGGTTTCCTAGGCTTTTTCAATACATGCGGGATTTTGGGGGTATTTTGGGTACCTTACTTAAAACGGGGCTTATACTGGTAGGGTTTGACATGGTGTGGGGCTGGATGGGTATGGGAAGACAAAGCAGAAATTTACCTGTGGGTCGAGAAAACCAAGTTTTAATTCCCATTAAGGATGATCTCAATTTTTATTTATCTCTAAGGACAACCTCATATAAAGATTATCCTTTTACTATTAACTAAATATAATTTCATACTTTATTATCGGCTTATTTGCCTTTTTGGTCCCCAAAGTATTAGCGAACTTCCAATTTGGTCCCCAATGTAAACATTTAACCAATTTAATCCCCAACGTTTGAAATTTGTGTCAAATTGATCCTCCTCTCCAATGCCGTTTAGGCTCTCCGTCAAAAGTGGGGGCATTCTTGGTATTTCACCCCCTTGACCTCTGCCACCCTAAAAAACGTGAAAGGATGTTTTATGGAGGGATTTATTCCCGCCAAATGCCATCCCTTGCATGAGTGTATATATACAATACACACATATACACACTCCAGAAGAAAACAGAGCACACGGAGAGAGAGAGAGAGAGAGAGAGAGAGCTAGAGTAGACCAGAAAGAAAAACTGAAGAAAGAGAGAACATGGAGGCACCCCCACCTGACATTTGCTACTGCAGGAAGGTGGGCAAGATGACGACTTCGTGGACTGATTCCAACCCAGGAAGGAGGTTCATTGGATGTGAGCGCTACGAGGTACGAAACTATGAACACAGCTTGTAACCCCATTGCATTGCTTCTTTTCTTGACCATGTATCTTTTCTCTAAATCTGTTCATTTCTCTGAATCTGTTCATTTTGCAGCAACCAGGTGCTTGTGGCTATTTCATTTGGTTTGATCCCCCAATGTGCGACAGAGCTAAAGTGGTCATACCTGGACTGCTGCGGTCGTTAGGGAGGCATGAAACTGAGAAGACAAGGGATGATGCTGAAATCAAAAGGCTGAGAAATATGAACAATGTCCTGTTTGCTGCACTGGTTGCAACTTGGTGCTTGTTTGTTCCTTGTGCTCTGATGGTGTGGCTAAACAAATGAAGGGCTTTGGAGAATCAAGTGGGACATTCTAACTAACAAAATGGGGGGTTATGAAGTGTAGGGCTGTAGGTCTAGGTTTTGGGGTAGTTTGCTTTCTAAATGTAAGGTTTAGGGTAGTGGTGAAATGTATGAATGGTGTTTTGTGGTCTTTACCCAGCAAGATGGGTTTTGTTTTGTAATGGCTGCAGGCCAAACTAAGTTATGGTGTAATATAATGCCCCACTGGCCCTGTTTTCTCCTATATGATTGTATTCCACTGTCCAATTCCAATTTCCATAGCACACCAAACACCCAAAACTGTATATAACAAACTGTAATGACTTGAAACTGAATAAGATACCAAAAAATCACCAAACCAACTGATATAAAAGGTGCACAACACCTGCCATTGCATAAAACCATATCCAACTTTACAATGCCATAAGTAAGCAAAGGCATATACCAGCCATAAGTTCACTACTACTGAACTAAACCAGGTAGAAGTTCAGAAAAACTAAGCCATTACATGTAAGCACAAAAACTAAGCCATTACATGTTGTAAGCACAAAAAATAAACCATAACCAGGCAATTCTTAGTCACAAAAAGCAAGGCAGTAACAAAAAGTTGCACCACTAGTCATATATGTCCACTAGTCACTACCAGTTCTGTCCAAAAAAAGAAAACCAGTTACGACCATCTACTTCAGTCTATGCACTTTGTGTTGGTTTTGCCAAACCTGCTAGAACGAGTTGTAACAGTAGTGACATTTGAAAGTTGTGATCCCTGTGTGGCCTGTGCATAGTTAGAAGGGACATTAACCTGCAAGGTCAAGTAAAATGACATTTACTTTCCATTGTTTACAAGATTTGTTCAACAATAAACCTAAATGTGTACAAGATTTGTATTATACTATACCTTAATGCTGCTGCCCTTTGGCTGCATGCCAACTCCTCCACCCCTAAACTTGACACCATTCCCCCTGCCCCTGACCTGCAGTCCAACCCCCCCACCTCTTATCTTCACACCACTCCCCCTGCCCACTGGTTGCACTACAACTCCCCCACCCCTTGTCTTCACACCACTTCCCCTTCCCACTGGTTGCATTACAACTCCCCCACCCCTTATCTTCACACTAGATCCCCTACCTACTGGTTGCACTAGAACTCCTCCACCTCTTGTCTTCACACCAGATCCCTTACCCCTTGCACTTGTTCCTCTGCCTCTTGGTTGCACACTACTGCCCCTGCTTGGTTGCACACTACTGCCCCTGCCTCTTGGTTGCACACTAGTTCCTCTCCCACTACTTGTCATGCCACTTTGCTGCACATTATCCCTACCCCTTGCACTTGTTCCCCTGCCTCTTGGTTGCCCACTAGTTCCTCTCCCACTACTTGTCATGCCACTTGGCTGCACATTATCCCTACTCCTTGCACATTTAGGAGTTCCTCTCCCCCTTGCACATTCAATGGTTTCACTAGCTTCAGGTAAGGGTGTGGTGCAAGTTCTGCTGTTATGCCCATGGTTCCCACACCTTCTACAGTGGACTGAATTCTGTCCTATTTTCCTCAACTTGGTGTTGTCATTTGGATTCAGATATTCCTCTGGGGCCCTAATTCTTTTCTTCTTTGGTCTGCCATGTTTTCTCCTTCCCTCAGGAGGCATAACTGGTGTGTGACCTGTTTTAGGCCACATTTTATGGCCATTAATAGGGTTGATCAATGGTTGGTATGCCTTCCTGTAACTGGACTTGGAATAACAAGAATGTATAAATTCTTCTTCTCTCTCATGTCTCCCCTGGATTGCTGCAATGGCATGGACACAAGGTATCCCATTCAAGTCCCACCTTCTACAACTACAAGACTGTAAATCTAGAAACACAGTGTATTGATCCCCTTCACCACATCTGACTTGGAATTGGAAATCACCAAACCATTCAGCTTGACAAGGTGCTGCCTTATCCTTCAATGCCTCCAACCTGCTATAACAGTTAGGCAAGAGCTCATCACTGAATTTTTTGATCCACTCTCTTCTAATCACCATCCTTTTGCTCAAATAACACCTAATCCACTCCAACATTTCTATGATTGGCTTATCCCTAGCTTCCAATATAGCTCTGTTGAATGCTTCACACAAGTTGTTGCACACCATGTCACATTTCACTATTTCCCTGAAATGTGATCTGCTCCAATGACTTGAGGGTATTTTGGCTAACCATTCATAAGCTGCAGGGTCTTCTTCCTTCAAATTCTGCATTGCATCATGAAATCTTGCTACATGGGATGCCTTTGCACATTCCCAGAACTTGTTTTCAAGGGATAGACCTCTGAATTGCTTCTGAAAGTTGCTTAGTATGTGCTTAGCACAATACCTCTGCTCTGCTCTGACCATGGTTTCATTAATTGCTGGCAACAATCCCTGCAAATAGTATTTATGACATAAGTATCCAACAATACTGAAAACTACCAAATATGAAATTCAAAAAATTAGGAGTCAGATTACCTTCTGTAATATTGAGGTCCATCTTCAGAAGTGTAAGAAACCATGTCCATGTGTCCTTGTTCTCAATCTCCACCACACACCATGCCATAGGATACATTGCATTGTTTGGATCCACACCAACTGCTGTGAGGAGCTGTCCACTGTATTCCCCTTTCAAATGACAGCCATCTACACCTATTATCTTTCTGCAACCTCCTAGATACCCACTCTTCATAGCTGCTAAGAAAATGTACAACCTGTTTAACCTTGGTTGGCCAGTCACTTCATCTAATGGTGCATCCATTACCACAGTTGAGCCTGGATTGGACCTCCTTATCTCCTCACAATAGTCCCACAGTCTCCCATACTGTTCCACATCATTACCATATATGAGCTTACCAGCTTTTCTTTTTGCCTTGTACAATTGGTTCCTAGAAACATCAACTTTGAGTTCCTTTCTCACTCTCTCTTTAAAGGCAGCAATAGGCATCCCTGGATTTATCCTTAAATCATCCATATACCTCTTAGCAATGACAGTTGAGGTAACATTCCTGTTTGAGTAGGTTTTCCCACATTTGTGTATGGGCTTGTAGGTTTTGACCTGGTAAGTAGATTCAGTCATAACTTTAGCTGCATATACCACCCATTTACATGGATTCTCTGGATCAATTGAACCAAAACTGTAACGCCCCCAAATTTCGGGTACGTTAAAGGACAATTTTATTGATAAAATCAAATGGAGTCTGGCTCATTATTACATCAAAATTCCCATCAAAGTACCTTCATTACAAAAAGGGAGGGAAAATCTAGGGCTCCTAACTACAGCTCCGCCTGCTCCTCCTTCCTAGCCAGCTCTTCTACTCCAAGGGCCTCCAAGGTATACAGCTTACTTTGATCATCTACAAAGTCTGACACATTATACCAGCGTCGCCACCGATATAATATGTCAGGGTCACCAAAGGTAACACCGTGAGCTACGAGAGCTCAGCAGAATAAACCAAACCCACTAACCCTTAACTTACACATAGCAAGTCACGTATAACAGCAGTGAATCATACAGATAATGATATCTACGCAGTACATGTTTATTCCACAGCTATTAACAATAACACATCCGCATTTTCTTTCTAACGTTCCTTGAAATATCAGAGTTTCTCTTACGCAGCGTTTCATTTCTCAAATTAACATTTTGAAAATCGTTAAGCAACCAGAAATTCACATAAACGATTATACAGGCTCACTCAGAAGCATATAAACAATTACACATGCTCATTAAACAACATAGTTAAATAATGACACATACATATTCGATATTTTTATTAGCGTTGGTGTCATGTCTTTTCGTGTTTCTCCTACGCGACTCATCGTAGACTGTGTCACATTTTCACCTTTACCAAAATCACAATTTCCAACGTTTCTTTCATAAATTGTTACTAATGAGGCTACCAAGTCCGGCTTCATTAGTAACACGCACGATGGCTACCAAGTCCGGCCATATCATGGTTTTCAAAACAAACTCTTTTAAATCATGCATTGGCTACCAAGTCCGGCCAAGCCTTATTTCCACATGAGACTACCACGTCCGGCCCCATTGGAAATCTTCGCGATGGGCTACCAAGTCCGGCCACACCGTGGTTTTCACAATCCATTTCAAGCCATATTTCCACATGAGACTACCACGTCCGGCCCCATTGGAAATCTTCTCAATGAGCTACCAAGTCCGGCTACATTACGGTTTTCACAAATACTCACATAATGACTACCAAGTCCAGTCATTATGTAGTTTCAAAATATTTTTCGCATGTTAATCCCATCTTTCCTTTAACCACACCCTAGGTGTCATGTTTCTACTTTCTCGGTTTTCGTGTCTCGTTTGCATGCAATGACTCCGCGGTAATTCTTTTCACACTTTTAAGAAATCTTGAAACTAAACTAGCAAGATCATTCAACTCTATATTAGATAGCATGCTCATTTTATCACATCATCATACTAAACATTTAATCACACAAGTTAAGCATAGTGCCACATGGACGGACACCTTTGGAGTGATAAATCACTTATGCCTTATCAACAACAAGTAGTCAAGTAGACATGTAATCATGCTCATATCATCTTAAGATTAAAATGCAATCACTTTAGTCTAATCCAAAATCATGCTTCCTTAAGTTCAAAACAGCATATGTTTATTGAGTATTTCTTCGTTATGCTAATCATACCATGTTTTAATCAAGATAACAACTCGTAATCATTTCTAATCATGCTTAAGGAAAATCGATAAGTTAATCTACGTATACTTATGATTTCAAAGTTTTAGAATAATCTACAATCATTTCGAAATACGTATGCAATACACTATACTTTGATTTTGGAAAGTATAGGAAAGTTATACTATACTTAAAGTTAGGGCGTAAGGAGTATTCTACGTATACTTAGGATTCGAAGGTATAGAATAATCTACATTTCAAGAGTAAACATAATCTTAATTATAATTAAGGGAAATAGATATGGAAATCTACATTCTTTTCAACATACGCATATCATACGTTATGTTTAGAGTTTAGAAAGCATAGTTAAAATCTACATATACTTAGAGTGTAGAAGGTGTAGTAAGATCCTACGCTTAAGCATCATACTACGTTTAATTATCATTCAACCAAATCACATGTACTTAGAACAAGGTTGTATTTAATCTAGTTTCGACAGCATAACTACGTATACTTAGGATTTAAGTAGATAGGAGAATCTACTATACTTAGAGTTAGGAGGTGTAGGAAAATTCTACGTATACTTAGAGTTTATGAGGTAAGATCTATCTGTAGGTGGAGAAAAACAGATGGTACCTGGAACAGCGATGTATCTCCTTCCTGTTACGTGCTGTTCGGCCGGAACCCTAATATCTTTGCCTGAACCCTAACCTGTAAAACAGACAAGGGGTGAGCGCACCTTTGCCTCTCGTGGCAAAGGCCCTCCGATGCCTAAGTTAGTATCACGTACTGTCTCAAAACCCTAAAAATCAATAGGAAGTGTGGAATGAATGCAACTTATTGCGTACCTTTTTCCTCTAGGTTTACCTCGTATTTATAGATATGAGCATGCTTGCTTTCCAAGCATCCTTCTCGTCCCAGGCCTCCTGTCTCGTACAGGAAACCTGGCTCTTCTGGGAATCTCTTACCCAATCAACTGAGATCCCTTCCTCATAGGGTCTCTTCTATCCATAGAACTCATCCCTTAGTAGGACTGTCTCTTGACTTATCTTTGCTGTATATCGGGTCCGTCTTATAGGACACCCCTATTGCCCTATCTCTTAAGACAACGTCTCATCAAGTAACTCCATCTGTTCGGTATATGCCCCTACCGAACAGACTATACAAGTAAATGACTTCTCATGCCACTGGCCCATCTAGGCCGAACAGAATGTATTAACTAATGACTTCTCATGTCACCGGCTTATTCCAGCCGAACAGATCGTCTAATCCGGTGCCTCCTCGTAGCACTGGACCTTACCGCCGCCGTTCATCTTATATGGGGTCCCATATCACTTTCCTCATTACACGTATCTAGAACACCACGTGTTCGGCTACTATTTGCACCTGTTCGGTAACACCTCCCTACAATTGCTCCCCAGCTTTCGCTCATTATCATTTGTTCGAAGATGATGAGTGAAGCTCAAAAAGTGAACTCAGGGCCGAACAGACCAGATCCCGTGCAGATACAGTCATTGGGCTTCCATTGATGTCTTTTGGCGGTTTAGTCATAATTTTCTTTGAAATAATGACTCCACGTGGCGTGTTTCGTACACCTCGCATTAAATTCGAACTGACGTTCCATGTAACGGCGTTTCCAGAAACTTACTTTCCGTTACCTTTTTGAGATAACGTTGTTAGGCGAGACGGTTCACTTCCGTTTCTCTGTTTTAATCCCAAAAAGGGATCGTTTTGGGTTTTCCACCCAAAGTTTCAAAAGCGTCTGTCTTCTCTCAATGAAACCAGACGAAAACTGTTCATCTCCAGTTCCGCCATCGCCGCCGTCTGCGAAACCGATTTCATCCTAGGAAATCCTTACTACATTCCTGTAAGACTTCTTATTCTTACCTCTGTTTTCATTTCATCTCGAGACTTCGTTCTCAGTTTCTTCTTCGTCTAGGGTTTCGATCCTATCTCCAGATTTCTTTTCTGTTTTAGTTTCCTCTGACTCATCCATGGCGGATGAAGCTGATAGTGGCGTTAAGCCAGGAAAATTTAGAAAACTTTGCGAGACGCCCGCTGCAATGGCGGCATTTAGGACTAAATACAACATTCCAGAAACCGTTGGTTTAGAACTCGCCCCTCTTGGTGCGACTAGGAATGCCTGTAAATGGGATAGAACGTGTATCCCAATCGTAGCTATTGTTTGAGGGTGGAGTTCGTTTCCCCTTCGACCCATTACTTCGTCGAACTCTTAATTGGTATCGACTCAATCCCATGCAAGTGTCTACTAATTTTTTCAGATTAGTAATGGGGATTGTAGCTTTAAACAAAATCCTGGGGACCAATTTAGGAATCTGGGATATCCAATGGTGGTATAGCATTGTATTAAATCGTGAATACAATACGTACTATCTGAAAGTGAGAAAGGCAGAGAAGCGTTTCGTGCTTAACCTGCCAGACTCCGCTCGAGACCATGAGATGGACTTTCTGTATGTTACTGGAGCTTTCGAGCCCATGGGGGAGGATGGCCAGGTGGTGGGTGTCCACGTCCCCCACGAATGGGGCTTCCCACGTATGCCTCTTCTTTCTGTTCTTTTAAGTTTAGTCACTTATCCCTCTTATGTCGAAGTTTTCCCACTTAAAGTTTCATTGTTTTGTTGTTTCAGCTGAAAACGCCAATAGACGCCCAAGAAGGGAACCAAGCTACATCCGAGAAGGGGAGATAAACACCGTTCTAAAGTACAAAGGGGTTCCAGGTACACGCACTGCTGGATGGGGACGTGACGCCAACGTTTTACTGGGATACGATCCTGCCTACAGAGGCTTTATTGACAGAAGACTTGCTCATCCGAGCACCAGTGGTGCTTCTACATCCGCCACTCCTCAACCAAGAAGTTCGAGATCTAGTGCTGGTGTGACGGTTGCCGGGCAGCAAGACGAAGTACCAGTATCTGAAGGCATCCCATTGCCTCGTTTGATACTTAGGAGATCGTCACGAAGGCAAGCCACCATAACCCAACAACAGCCCGAGCAGCTATCAACCGATCGTGATACCAGCCAGTCATCCTCTCGCGGGTATTCCCCTTCTCCTCCTAATTTAGGTATAATGTCTCAACAGCCTTTAAACTTGGCTTCCCTCCTTACTGTTTCTTCCCGTGGACGTGGCTCTACGGGCCGTGCTTCGTCCACTGGAAATGCTCCCCCTCCTCCCAAACGTATGCGAGGTCGTGGGAGCAGTCTATCTCCTCGGGAATCCAAGTCTGGCTTGGAGGCCGGGGATGCTCGTAGGGACAAACGCTCCAGAGACCAATCCACAGGAGATGGGGCGGCACAGGTTACTGGGGCAGACGAACAAGCCCCTACCCCGAACATTCAGCCACCTCCTCCATCCTGGGCCCCTCAACTTATCAGAGGTGACCGGCCGGTGACCGTGGGAGACAGCGCCAGCTCGTCTGAGACTGCTTTGGCCCTCTCCCAAGCGTTGCTACTGCCCGTAGATATGCAAAAAGAGGCCACCTCTTCATCTGATCGGCTGATATCGACCGGGCTAGTGAGTGGGATCAAGGTAAAGTACTTTCATTACTTCATTAATACCTTGACATATAAGATCCTTTATTGAATCTTACTCACTTTATCATTGAATCTCACCAGTTTATCCAAAAGATGGTCACTCTTGGCCATAAGCTAAAAGAGGTTGAGCCTGAAAGAAACAGACTTCTGAGGGACAACACTAGACAGCTCCAAACCATCACAAGGCTTGAGAGGGAGAGAGACAAAGCTAAATTGGAAGCCGATGAGATGAAGTTGAAGATGGAAGCTGCTGAGGATAACCTCAGACAAGCTTTGGCAGAAATCGATGCAACTAAAAAGGCTGCTTATGATGATGGACACCAGAAGGGTTTTGATGCTGCAACAGCCAGCTACGTGGAACAGATGCCGGGCATTCAAGATCACATATGGGCTGCTGGGTGGGAGGCATGCTTGATCAAGATCAAAGCCCCTAATGATTGCACCCTCTGGGTCGACAACGATTTGCCTAGCAAACGTGTCCAGCCATCTCAAAGCTCCGTGGAGCCTGCTCTTGATGACATTGAAGAGCAAATCGATGACTTTGCTGATGTAGATGAGGAGATGGAGATGGAGACTCAGGCAGCCCAGCCTGGATCCCAAGAAGCCCACGATGAGCAGCCAACCACGGAGGGAGCAGCTACGGAGACCGTCATCCTGGAAGAACATCCAACTGGAGACAGCACTGCTGCTGTTGTTCCAAGCGATACCACCCCTGAGGTCCAGAACTTGGACTAACTTGGTAAGTTTTAGCCCATCTCATTTGATCATCCATAAACATTTTTTTGCTGGTCCTGTGTGACCGTAAACTTCAGCCCTGCGAGGCGTCAGTATATTTTGAACATATTTTTAACACAGGCATTTGGCCCTTCGTGGCAGTACATTGGTTTGCTCGGCCCTTTCGTGGCTTTTTCTGATATTGCACTTAGCTCCTCGCGGCCAGAGGTTTCAGGTTATTTTGACTAAGTTATTCCATACTTAGCCAGTTCCTTGTACATTTGCTCGCATCTACCAAGTGTATTCATACTTGGATATTCATTCTAAGTCCTGAGATACCTTAGCTGTCGATGCTCATGCTTACTGAGCGTACTAAGCTTTTACTCATATTTGGACGAACATGCATTTTCTCGTATGCTCCCCAATTTCTACGTTTCTGGAGACACTCGTAGGTGTATTCGTACTTAGGCTGTTTGCTTGTAAGTTTTTCATACTTAGTTAATCGTGTAAGCAAGGAACTTAGGTAGCTCGTACATGATTGGCTTCCAAAAAACTCTACTTCCAAGTGTTTTCAGACTTGGAAAAGAGACAAGGTTTGTTCATTGTTTTGAGTTTTATCATACTCAAAAGGATCTTTAAGTGTCTCGTACTGTAGAGGGATCATTAAGTTTCTCATACTCAAGAGGGATCATTAAGTTTCTCATACTCAAAGAGATCTGTAAGTGTCTCGTACTTAAAAAGATTTAAGTTTCTCATACTTTAAAAAGATCTTTAAATGTCTCGTACTTAAAAAGATCTTTAAGTGTCTCGTACTTAAAAAGATTTAAGTTTCTCATACTTAAAAAGATCTTTAAATGTCTCGTACTTAAAAAGATTTAAGTTTCTCATACTTAAAAAGATCTTTAAATGTCTCGTACTTAAAAAGATTTAAGTTTCTCATACTTAAAAAGATCTTTAAATGTCTCGTACTTAAAAAGATCTTTAAGTTTCTCATACTTATTGATTTGTGCATGCAAGTGTCTCTTGTAAGTGAATAAGTAATTCGTACCTATTCTAAGAAATTCGTACGTTCTAAGGTGTTCATGCCTATTACCTGCTCCCCAATACGAAGGAGGGTCAACTTGATCGTTGTTCGTATTCATAAGTCAAGAAAGAACTATATACTAGAAGAAACAAAATTGCACGAAAATTGCTACTTTATTCATGATTATGAAACTCAAGGAGTCGTTATGCGTACACCTTGCAATTAAAAGGAGAAAACGATGGAATTTTCTTCGTAATCCCCGCAAAATAACATAATTCTAAAAACAGAATTTGAAAACAAAGGAATTGTCTTCGTAATTCCCACACAGTAACATAATCCTAAAACAGAATAAAAAAAAAGTCTTTTAAACAAAGAACTTCCTCAAATTGTGGACATTCCAAGGCCTTGGTACCGGGTTCCCGTCCAGGTCAGCCAATCTATAAGCCCCAATGCCCGCAATTTCTGTTACTCGATACGGTCCTTCCCAATTTGCTCCAAGCTTTCCCTCATTAGCCACTTTGGTGTTGCCAAGTACTTTTCGAAGCACAAGGTCTCCAATGCCAAATTCTCGAGGGTGGACGTGTTTATTGTAGCCTTTCATTAGCTGTTCTTGGTATGAGGCCAAATGGATCAAAGCCCTTTCCCTCCTCTCTTCGGCCAGATCAAGCGCAATTTCTAGAGCCCTGTCATTACCCCCACTTTCAACCAACGCAGTCCTATTGGTTGGAAGTCCAACTTCCAGGGGTATAACTGCTTCTGTACCATATGCCAACGAATAGGGGGTCTCTCCCGTAGATCTCCTAGGTGTTGTTCGGTGGGCCCACAGGACCAGGGGCAGTTCATCAGGCCATTTGCCTTTTGCCTTGTCCAGCCTCTTCTTGATTCCATCAAGAATTGTTTTGTTGGAAGCTTCTGCTTGCCCATTGCTCTGAGGGTAGGCAGGGGTTGAGTAATAGTTCCTTATCCCATATTGGGAACAAAAAGTTTTGAACTTTTTCTGGAACTGTGCCCCATTATCTGTGATCAAAGAATAAGGGACCCCAAATCGAGTGATAATGCTCTTCCATACAAACCTTTCTATCATAGGTTCAGTGATTTTGGCCAAAGGTTCTGCCTCAATCCACTTGGTGAAGTAATCAGTGGCTACCAACAAGAACTTTCGATTTCCTGTTGCTTTATGCAGTGGACCCACGATGTCCATTCCCCATTGGGCAAATGGCCAAGGGCTAGTTAATGGTACCAGATCTTCGGCTGGTGTCTTTATCATGGGTGAGAACTTCTGACACTTCTCACAAATTTTAACATAGACCTTGGCATCTTCCTGCATATGTGGCCACCAATACCCTTGGGAGATTGCTCGGTGGGCAATGGATCTGCCCCCAGCATGGCTTCCACATGTTCCTTCGTGGATTTCATGGAGGAATTTTTGGACCATCTCAGGGTGCACACAAAGCAAATATGGCCCAGTGAAGGACTTCTTATATAGCTTTCCCTCGGGGGATAGCCAAAACCTTGCAGACTTGGTTTTTATCTTGTGTGCCTCCTTTTTGTCCGTAGGGAGAGTTTCATCTCGTAAGAACTCTACAATTGGATCCATCCAACTTGGTCCTTGGTTCACGTCCAGGATCAAGTCCATACTTCTTCCGATGCTCGGCTCGGCCAAGTAGTCAACTGCTACCTTTCGCTTGAGCTCAGTTGGGACAGCTGCAGCCAGCCAAGCCAAGGAATCTGCATGAGAATTCTGTCCGGAGCTTATCTGTTCTATACACACCCTTTCGAAGGTATTAAGTAGACTTTTGGCTGCCTCCACGTAGGCTGCCATCTTCTCATTTCGAGCTTCATACTCGCCGGACAGTTGGTTTACGACCAATTGTGAATCACAATAAACTCTGATTCTTTTAACCTTCAGAGTTTTTGCACTGTTCAATCCTACCAGGAGAGCCTCGTACTCTGCTACATTATTCGATGCACTGAATCCTAGCCGAACAGATTGCTCAATCATAACCCCTCCGGGAGGGAATAAAACAATTCCAATGCCTGAACCAGTGTTACAGGCAGATCCATCAACAAATAGTTTCCATTCCAAAGGGTCCTGTTCGGCAGGTGCCTTACCCTTTCTTCTTGAAGGTTCAACCTTTTGCTCCTGTCTCGTAGGAGGCTGAGGTGCTACAGTTGGTGAAAATTCTGCCACAAAATCAGCCAACACCTGGCCTTTGATTGCAGTGCGCGGCTGATAGTCAATATCATACTGACTTAACTCAACAGACCAAGTTGAGATCCGTCCAGAGAAATCTGCCTTTCGTAGCAGTGATCTTAAGGGAAACTCAGTATAAACCACAACTTTGTGGCTTTGGAAATAATGGGGCAGCTTTCGTGTTGCTGTCCTTAACGCAAGGACTAGTTTCTCAAGGGGCAGATACCTCGTTTCTGCGTCTAGAAGTGTTTTACTAACATAATAAACCGGAATCTGTTCGGGTCCCTTGTCCCTTAACAGAACTGCACTTACAGCATTTCAGAAACTGCTAGATACAAAACCAAAATCTCACCTGGGTCTGGAGTTGACAGGAGGGGAGCTTGAGCCAAATACTTTTTCAAGTCTTGGAATGCCTGCTCACATTCTGCTCCCCATTCGAATCCCTCTCTTTTCTTGAGCAACTGGAAGAAGGGCCTACATTTGTCACTTGAACGGCTGATGAACCTGTTTAGGGCCGCAGCCATTCCTGTCAGCCTCTGGACTTCTTTCGTAGTTTTAGGACTTTGAAGCTTTTGTAAGGCCGTTATCTGATCAGGATTTGCCTCGATTCCTCTCAGAGTCACTAGGTGGCCCAGGAATTTCCCAGAGCCAACTCCAAACGCACATTTCGAGGCGTTGAGTTTCAACTTGTACTTCCTCAGAATTCCAAAGGCTTCTTTCAAGTCCTGAATAAATTCCTTAAGGTAACCACGAGAGACCAAATCATCGAGATGTTTCTTGTACATCTCACAATCCTCTGTCATATGACCCAAATCCTTGTGGTAACTGCAGTGCTGATTCGTAGCACGTTTTGCCTCCTTATCTCCACCTAGACTTGGGGGCCATTTGAAGAAAGGCTGATTCTTTATTCGATAAAGAATCCTGTAAATTGGCTCTTTCCAAACCGTGGTTATCGAAAAGAACGACTTTGGATCAGGCGCCTGTTTTTCCTTGTAAGGCTCTTTCTTAGCCTGCCCGTACTCTTTCCTATAGGTCTTGGGTTCCGGCTTATCAAACTTCTTTGCTGGAGTTTTTTGCTGTTCGGCAATAGCTCTGCCTTCCTCCCGGAGTATGTCATCCTCCATCCTTGCGTGTTGTTCGATACACTCCATTAGCCTGGCCAGCGATGACACAGGATGCTTATTCAATGACCGGCGTAACTCTCCCCGAACAGGCAAGCCAGTTTTGAAGGTTGCAATAGCATCACTACAACACGAATGGCATATTGCGAGGAACAAATTTCATCGCTAAATCGTAAATTTCCTCGCTAAATGTATTAGCGAGGAATATAATTTCCTCGCTAAAACGTTGTCGCAGAAGCATATAGCGAGGAAAATAATTTCCTCGCAAATTGTTGACAATTTGCGAGGAAAAAATTCCTCGCCAAAAATGGTTTGCGAGGAAAAAAGTCCTCGCAAAAAACGCAAAATTCCTCGCCCAAACCGCAGACAGGACATGAATGACAATAATAGGCGAGGAAAAAATTCCTCGCCAAAAATAATCTGTGAGGAAAAAAGTCCTCGCCAAAAAAGCAAAATTCCTCGCGCAAACACTAGACATGACATGAATGAAAATAATAGGCGAGGAATTTTTTCCTCGCTAATATTACATATACGCAACAAAAAAACAGCCTATTGCAGGCAATGAATATTTCTCCTTGCAAATATTTTGTATACATTCCCTGCTCATATTTAGAATCTATCACCACCTCATACAACCATGGACAATCATAACCATAAATAGCAAAAATCTATTAGCTTTCAAGTAAACAAATTGTCATTACTGTGAAACATTAGCCAAACCTTTCAACTACAAAGTTTAGCCCCAGAAAACAAAATATCAAGTTTACCAATACCATCAGGAAACTACTATCAAGTTTACCACTACCATTAGCAAACAAAATATCAAGTTTAGCCCTAGGAAACAAAATATCAAGTTTACCACTACTTATGCTCTACGATTTTCAAAAAGCATCATGGATCTTTCCAAAATACTACACCACCTCGGGGCCAACTTTTGCAATGTATCCTTCTTTGAATTCCATCTCCCACAGCCACGAACTCCAAAAAGAACATCGATCTTACACGCTGCCAAGAAAAAAAATAGCAAACATATCAAAGAAAGTATCAGAAACCATCAAAATGGAGACAACATGGACCAGCAAACAACGAAACCAGCAGCCAGCATCCACAAACTATAGCAGTCAACAATAGCAGCAGCTAGCAGTAGCAAACAGCAGTAAAAGCAACAGCAGTAGCAGCTAACAGCAGGGGCAGCCATGACACGCAAGCACAACCGCAGCCACACAGCCACTTGCCACAAAAGAAATGGGACAAAATGGAAGGCAACTAAAAACCAGCTCATAACACTTGCAGACAAAGCATACATTTGCTCAAAACTCAAAAGCTGATACAGCTGAACTGAAAGCAGAATCTAAGCCTAGAAGGTATCCAATACAGCTCAAAAGGAGCACAGAACAAAGCAAAATAAAGAGAAGCACTGGAAACAAAGGCATGACAGAACAGCTAGAATTCCAACAGTAATTTGAAGTAGAAACAGCAGTACTAACACTAGCATATGAACAACCAGATGACTAGGTAGCTACCGTAATCAACCATAGAAATAGCCGTAGCAGTTAGCAGCTGCTTGAAAACAGCAGTAGCAGCTGCTTGAAAACAGCAGCAACAGAACAGCAGTACACAAAGTGATGACTGTTACCCCATCCAACAGTAACAAAACAGCAGCTGCTAGAATTCCAACAGTACACAAAGTGATGACGATTAGAATCATTAGTACTAAAGCTACCATTTGTTGTATGAGAACATGATAGTCGTGACTTTTCAAAAGAAAGTAATCGTCTAGAGTTCAAAAAAGAAAGTAATCGTCTAGAGTTCCAACCTCAGTACAATTTGCAACTTCTATCCAACCCTCTCCTGTCTCTAATTGGGGCTTGGATTGGGGCTTGGCAAAAGGTTCAGCCCACAATGTTTCAGTCACGGGATGTTGTGCCAAAAAACGAAAAATTGCTCCAAATCAGTCATATACCACACTAAATCAATCAACCATTCCATTACTTATATATGAGTTCATTGAAAAGAGTTTGAAAAGGAGAAATGAATTCTACTAACCAGTCAATCATTAGATGATGTTTCAGCACTCCCAACATGTCCAGTGTACCCTTTTTCAATGAGAAACTCCATCATGCTAGCATTTATCTTCTGCTGCTGCCTATTTGCCTCCAAAAGCTTCTCGATGGTCTCATTTTGTGATTCTATTTTCATCTCAAGGCATGACACGTATTCATGGGTCGTGGCAGAGGAGGAAGGCCTCAAGCCAAGTGCTTTCAGGGCAGATTCAGATGTGGTCCTAATAGATGGCGAAGGCCTCAAGCCAAGTCCTTTCACATAACCTGGTCTCTTCTTTAGCACCGTGACGGACATTTGCTCCCCTGTGAATGGGGTAGCACCTTCCTGATTAAGTGCAGCATCTGCTTGGACCATTTCCTCCTACCATTTTTTATGAATTGAAACAATATAAGTAAATTGAAACGCTGATTTTCTATCCACAAAAATTACTTCATAAACGTACATAGTTAGTTTGGCATTTTGGAGCAATCCACTCGCCTGTGCCGTCATTATAGTGCCGTCAAATCAGCTAGTATACGGTCAATCCCAGCAGCCTTCAGTCTCGCATTGTTCTCATTCATTCTCTCATCTCTTGCCATCTCATATTTGGTTTTCTTCAGAGTTGCTAGAGAACATGGTTTGATGAAGTTTCTCTTCCCATTTGCCATTTTGTTTTTGCAACTACAAGGCATAAAAGGACATAGCATGATAACAAATAATGTAATCATATAAAATTAGGTTCTTTTATAAGAGTTACTATGATAAAGTTATTCTGTCTACATAATAACTTATCTCCTGCCTGTGAAGGGTCTTCACTAGTTTCAACTAATCCTGTTGGATTTCTAAGGAACTCTGCACTAGCAGTGAGTAACCTGTCATATTTTAAGTCATTCAACACTTGTTGTTTCTGACTCATTATCTAGAAATACTTCTTAAAACTTTCAAGCATTTCGTAGGTTTTAGAACTTAGGTTTTTAACCTCTTCCACTGCTATCTTAAAGTTTTTTACTTCAGATTGCAGATTTTCTAACAGTACCTTGGTATCTGTTTCTATTTCCTTAGGCTTGTCTAAAGTCTTATTAAGCAAAGTCTTGATTTCTTCTATTCCTGGAATTCTATTGATATTTAGGTTTGATTTAAAACCTTCTATCTTACCAGTATAGACTTCAACTGTTCTCTTTAGGTAATCCTGATTTTCACTTAAGAGTTTTATCTTTCCATCTAATCTATCTAAGATGGGAATTAAGCGCTCAAAAGAGTTGGCTTTTGACTTATCATCTAATTTCGAGATGATTTCTTCAAACTTCTTCACTTGAAGGGAGTTGATTTTTCTTTCTATCCTTTCTACCCTAACCTTGTTATGCTTATATTTCCTTTTCAGGGAATAGGCAAGGTTGACTATAAGGTCAAGGATCATATTTAACTGTGGTTCATCTTCCAAGTGGAATTGATGCTTACAGTTTTCTGTTCTTTGATTACATTCAATCCTGTAATCGTTGGTTCTAGATCTAGTGTGGGTATCTCCATACAAACTAAGATCTAAGTAACTAATCCTCTTCATCTCTCCTGAAGGGATAATCTTGGGTTTGTTTGAACCAGTGGGTTCAACAAACATGGGTACTATAACCTCACGGTTATTCATCTTGATCAGAATTCTGATCTGCTATATTTCTATAGGAGTAGTTACTAAACCTGACTGAGGTTTCACCTGCAGTGTTGGTATACATAACGTTTTCTTGTGGTATATAGGCTTGGGTATCTTTAATAAACTCACCTATGTTCCACTCTTGGCCTGCGAGCTTTTCAGCATCGATTTACTTGGGTTTAATCATTTGAACGCCCTTACTAGCGATCATTTTGACTATGTCTTTTATGAAGACCTTAAACTTCATTTTATGATCGTAACCCATACGGCCATAAAATCCTATACTAACCACTAGGTTAGGTTGTCCTTGGAAAGACTCAAAACCTTTGGTTTGGATTCCTATTTTGATCTGACTAAGATCATTCATACTAACTGCAAAGTTAGGTGCACAGAAAAATAAGGCTGTGTTGGGCTTGAGATCTCTTTCAGCTAAACCACATACTGCCAAATCTATTTCAGACCATCTCTGGTCGAGAACACATGCTAGGGCTTTCGCTCCTACATCTTTTCTGACTAATCCTCGTATTCCTACGATCATTAATCCGAGATGCATAAACCTATAAGATCTACTCTTAAGGGTTTCTAAAACTTCTGGATGAATTAAGTCTAGAAGTTTGTGATCATCTTTACAACATTTTAAGGCAACTTCCCTATCATGTTTGTAAAAACCTGACTTGCTTTCACTCCAACCGGCTTTGTATAGAGTGGTAGCTTTTATTTTGGATAGATCTAGACCATTTTTATAAAATTCTTCTAAGTCTAGCTCGTTTTCTACAATTTCTTCTAGAATAGATTCTTCTTCTTCTTTAGGTTTCTTACTAAAGAGTTTATCTAAGAAGGATCTCTTACTTCTAGTTTGACTAGCTAAAGGTTCCTCTACTTCGGACTTTAGTGTTCTACCTTCTCCTGGGAAGGATTGAGTTCTGTCTACTGTTCGGGTTCTACTCATCTCTGAGGTTTTAACCAATAGAACAGGTTAACAGCAGCTGCAATGGCTACCATAGCTAATAATCCTTCACTAAGGATGTAGGTAATGAATACTAAGATTATAGCTATTACGCTATGTGTTCCTAGTTCCATTTTGTCTATGTTTCTTAAATTTAAGAAAACTGACAATACTAAGAATTACAAGAAGTAATCCTATGGTAAACTCCACTAGGGGTTGTTCTAGCTGATCCCTATATACTAGGGCAACTAGCAATTTTGCAATTATGTTGTGTTCTATAAACATTAGCTCGTTTTCTAATAAAGAAAATAGCTATACAACATAATATGATAATAATAAGACTTATGATCATAATAAGGGTCCAACGGATCTTATTATCTGAATGAGAAGTCTTATGGCTAAATGGGCTATAAGGAGTATAGGGACTATATCCTTGATATCCATTGTAACTAGGATCTGGTGGACTATAGTAATAGTTCCAACTATCCGGTTGTACTGGGTATTTATAAGTACCAGGGCTGTAAGGCAAACTGGTCCCAGTTGTAGGTGTAGATGGTGCTTCTAGACCTTGGGTATACCTTCTAACTGGCATTCTCTGCATTTTTGGTTTTTTATGTATCTATCACAAAAATACCAAGTTAATCCTAGGATTACTAGTCTCTCACTTGACCATTGCGGGTCTCTTCTTTGATTATGATTACCTATTTCAGGTTCTCTGTTAAAAATCAAAGGGATAAGATCTAAAGAGTGATTTTTATATAACTCTTTTATTTCACTAAGGGTTCTATCAATTATACCCTGTAATTCTCTATTCATTTCTAAATGAATAACTAAATCTTTCTGCCACTCAGAAAGATCTCTAGCCATCTGATCTGAAGAGACTTCAGTTAGACTTATAGCAGAGAGGATAACTTCGATCTGCTCGATACACTCAATATCTTTTTCAGCTAACAATCTAAGCTGATACTCACGAGTTTTTTCTATAAATTTCCTTTTTTCAAGGATAATTTTACAAAAATCACATCTACAACCAAAGTCGTCGTAATTTTTTATCTGGTAACCTTTTATAAAAGCGTATTGAGAAATACTAAAAGGAGTAATTCTTCTTCCAGGAATTATCCCAGGTGGATTCTCTATTTCTAGAGGTAATATGTAGGACGGGGGCGTCCTTGGACTAGGAGGACTTCCACTGAAGTCACTCATTCTATTGGTAGACCTTTTCAGGCCCTAGGATCTCTAAACCTCTTCGGTTTCTCTAACATATGACTGTGTTATTCTAGGTGAAGGTAAGAGAGATGCGCAGAAGTTGTGTATCCTACTCGGTACTTGCCTCCATTCATACCACTTGGTAATGTAGAGTTTGCATAAACTCTGGTCCCAGGATCTTAAGGATCCAAAAAGAAAAAACATATTTTTGGGTTTTGGGGGGTTTTTCTGATTTTTTGGGTTTTATAAAAGGTTATAGTAATTTTTGGGGTTTTTCAATGTAGCCAAGTGGCTACATTGATCTAAGCCAAGGGCTAAAAGGAAAATGAACCAATTGGGCCAAAGAGGCAAGCAGCCATCTAACCCAAGTAATACCAACTACACTATATAGCTAGGCCGATTTAAATCCACGTGTTTCAATTCCATCTTAGAGATGGGACGGAAACACATGCCAAAAGAAGGAATACACAGAAAGGACAGCCATAAAGCTACAATAGCAGATGAGGGAACACAGTCATAACAGTTAGCTACATTCAGTACAGGCAGCAACCATTTGAAGTAGCTACACCAAGCAAAACAACAGCAATAGAGGACGACAAGCAACCACAGAACAGCAACTGTCTGCTGCCAGCAGCAACAGCAAACAGCATCAAACAGAATCAGCAGCAAGCAGAATCAGCAGCAAGCATCAATTGCCAAGGATTCAGCTCATTTACAGGAAGCTAGAACTAGCAAAGCTGTCAAGCTACTAAACATCAGCAGTAACAGACCTGTTCAGCTGCTGGACCGTAGAGCAGCTGAACCGTAGAAATAGCAACTGAACACCATATGAGCAATCATAACAGGCAGCTATACTCAGGCAACTAGCAGTAGTAATAGGGCTGCAAAAGATAGCTAGGGACATGATTATGGAAGAGATCTCTACTGGACAGTTGGCAGGTATGCGTATAAATCGTCATTGTCCTGTTCTTTCTCATATATGCCTGGCTTTTCAAAACTAGCTATTTTACAACCATCTGGTTTTTTAACTAAATGTAAATTGACCTCAGTAAGCTCCCATTGCTTCTTTAACCTTTTCCTACCTCCGCTGCCCTCGCCGTCCTACCCTACACACCTATAACCTTCACAAGCATATTTCAAAACTACCCAAAAACCAAATATTAGTCCCAATGTGCAAAAATTCGTACTTTCTAACCTTTGAAACCTACTGTTTTTCTATGTACATGTACCTATCCTTAAATAAATATAAAAAAGACATGGATGTCAGGTTTGCGTAGTTTTTTCTTAACTCTTTTCTTTTTACGCCCCTTTCTTTTTGTATTATCCGTATTTTCATTTACAAAACACGCATATCTAACTTATAGTTAATAACTATGAAAAGAAGGAGGGTGACAAAGAGTGGGAGTTGTATTCCCTTGGTTAGCTTTTCTTCGACAAATATAAAGAGGTCACTTTTTGGTTACAGATCGAAAGCCTACCAACACATTCAAAGGTTCCGATTTGAGCGACAGCCAAAACGGCCAGGGAGGGTGCAGAACGTGGCAGGGGCATTGGTGAGTCCAAAAGTCATAACCAAATCACTCCCTCTTCTTTTTTTCTTTGGCTAAAGATGAATAGAACACGAAACATGAGTGAAAAGTTGAAAGGCAATAAACTAAACATATAATATATTATAACTTATGGTGGACAACAAGGGCCGATTTTCTAACATAATATTTACTACTAGTACTTGTTTATACTCTAGTGGTCCCTCCTTTGAAGATTCCTTAGCCGCAGAGTTGTGAGAATGACACAAACAAAACAATAGCACAAACATATCTAACAAAATACTCATTCCTAGAAGTGTTCGTTTTATAGTTCCGTGACAGTGTGTTCTGACCCCCAGTAGTTGAGTTCGAAGTGAAGCGATTGGCCCCATTTTTTTGGGGATTTGGGTTTTAAACTAAAAAAAATTGTGTCTTCACTACCCAAATCGGCCTAAACTTCTTTGCAGCTAGTTCCAACTCCCTCGAGAACAATAACGAAGAGCTGTCGGCACCCTTTTTGGGGGATTTAGGTTTTAAAGTAAAAATATTGTTTCATCAGTACCCAAATCAGCCAAAACTTCTTCTTTGAAACTAGTTCCACCTCCGATCTATGAAGAACAACGAAGACCAATTTTTAAAAAAGAAAAAAACCCACTACCCATGTCGTCGACTTCGGAATCAACGTCCAACAAAACGATTTCTACAAAAGAAAAAACTCAACTTGGCACAGGATAAGAGAGGGAGAACAACGAAGACCAATTTTTAGAAAAGAAAAAAACCCACTGCCCATATCGTCGACTTCGGAATCATCGGCCAACAAAACGATTTCTACAAAAGAAAAAACCCACCTTGGCATAGGATAAGAGAGGGAGTGGATTATACCTGTATTTCTGAGATTGTCCGGCTAGTGGAGCTCAGAACGTCGACTTCGGAATCATCGTCGACTTTGGAGAGAGAGGGACAGAGATGTGCGAAGAGGGGAACAAAGGAATTGTGAGTCTGGAATTTCCCAATTCACTGAACTTAACCCCTCCCAAACGACGTCGCTTGAGCCTTTTTTTATTTTAGGGGCAATTTTTCCTCTTGTACGGAAATTCAGAGTCCCGCCAACCCATCAGCTTTTTTCCCCTGAGTGGCGCCAAAAAGATAGGGCCGAAATTTTTTCCTCGCCTTAGATTTCCTTTTGCAAGGAAAATGCAAATTCCTCGCCATAAAAGATCTTTCAGCGACAAAAACTGTTTTCCTCGCCTATTATTACCTCGTCAGATGGATTTTGTGAGGAAATTTGGTTTTCCTCGCAAATTGTCATTCTTCAGCGACAAAATAAAATTTCCTCACTAATTTTCCTCGCAAAAGGTTGTTCGTGTTGTAGTGCATACTCCTCACTGCAACTGTCTATCTCGTTAAAGGTCTCCCAGTATTTCTTTGCATAATCTCTGATCGGCTCGCCATCCTCCTGCTTCATCATTGAGAGACTTTCGAACGTCTTGGGAGCCTTTCTACTGGTTAAGAACCGAGCAGTGAACTCTTCTGCTAACTGTGTCCATCCTCTTATGGAACGTGGTTCCAACTTATGAAACCATGATAAAGCCACATTTCCCAAGCTTGAAGGGAACATCTTGCACATGATGGCATCATCTCCATCATGCATGAACATTGCCTGTTGGTAATGTTGCACATGAGCAACGGGATCTGCATTTGTCTCGTATAGCACGAACGACCCGTGCTTCACTCTACTCGGCAGACGCGCATCCTGTAGCCTTTTTGAAAAGGGTGACGCTGCTATATTACTTAGGGCCCGCCTTGCTGCTTCTCGTGCAGTCATAGACCCATCCTCTCGCTTCTTGGATTCGTGGGTTACTGCCCTGTTCCAATCACTAGCAGGTCTCTCATACCTGTCTCTGGGGTGTTTTCTTATGCCCTCCTCGGGTGAGGAGCTTCTGCTCCTGCTTCTGTAACGTGGGGGAGTCCTTTGCTTGCTTGGACTCCGGCTTCTTCTTTTTCGTGAAGAAGCTCTCTTTTTGGGAGGAGTGGGGGTTCTGGATCTGCTCCTCCTCCTTCGTGAAGGAGCCTTTGTGTACCGCACCATGACCAACCCATCTCCCTTGGACCCCCTTTCTGCTAACCCAGAATCCTCGGGATGTTCACGGATCCGCTCTAACTCTCGGATCTCGTGTTCCCTCTTCCGTATTAGTCGAGCATATTCCTCGACTTCCTGCCTCTTTTTATCGAGGATATCCTCGTTGCTGTGCACACTTTTTGAATGTGCAACCGATTCTCCTCTGTGTTGGGATTTGCTCCTTCGCGTGGAGGTTGTGGCCGTTTTGCCCTCCTTGTTCTTGGAGTTGTCATGGATGGCAAGAGGATCCCTGCTCGTGGTCCTCTTATCATGTCCGCTAGTTGGCTTTCTCGGAGCACCTGGTGGGGACTTATCCCCTCCGCCACCAGCCTGGTTTTTGTCATTGATCGGTGTGACTGGATCTACCTCCACCATGGTCGTATTTCAAAAGGGAACTCTTTCGTTTCCCACAGACGGCGCCAATTGTAGGTGGAGAAAAACAGATGGTACCTGGAACAGCGATGTATCTCCTTCCTGTTACGTGCTGTTCGGCCGGAACCCTAATATCTTTGCCTGAACCCTAACCTGTAAAACAGACAAGGGGTGAGCGCACCTTTGCCTCTCGTGGCAAAGGCCCTCCGATGCCTAAGTTAGTATCACGTACTGTCTCAAAACCCTAAAAATCAATAGGAAGTGTGGAATGAATGCAACTTATTGCGTACCTTTTTCCTCTAGGTTTACCTCGTATTTATAGATATGAGCATGCTTGCTTTCCAAGCATCCTTCTCGTCCCAGGCCTCCTGTCTCGTACAGGAAACCTGGCTCTTCTGGGAATCTCTTACCCAATCAACTGAGATCCCTTCCTCATAGGGTCTCTTCTATCCATAGAACTCATCCCTTAGTAGGACTGTCTCTTGACTTATCTTTGCTGTATATCGGGTCCGTCTTATAGGACACCCCTATTGCCCTATCTCTTAAGACAACGTCTCATCAAGTAACTCCATCTGTTCGGTATATGCCCCTACCAAACAGACTATACAAGTAAATGACTTCTCATGCCACTGGCCCATCTAGGCCGAACAGAATGTATTAACTAATGACTTCTCATGTCACCGGCTTATTCCAGCCGAACAGATCGTCTAATCCGGTGCCTCCTCGTAGCACTGGACCTTACCGCCGCCGTTCATCTTATATGGGGTCCCATATCACTTTCCTCATTACACGTATCTAGAACACCACGTGTTCGGCTACTATTTGCACCTGTTCGGTAACACCTCCCTACACTATCTACGTTCATTTCAACAACATAACTTCACACACATACTAATTACATCTAGAGTTCGAAAGTATAGGAAATCGACATATACTTAGAGTGTAGGAGGTATAGGAAGATTCTACATTTATTTCAACGACATAACTTCATATACGTACTATTATATTTAGAGTTCGAAGGTATCGGAAAATTCTACCTTGATCCGAAACTAGTCGGGGCCGAATAAGCTAATTGAAAATCCTACGGGCGGTGAAACTCTCGAATCTGGACCGAACTTCGGATGGCAGTAACTCGGTCAATATTTGGCCGAATACAATCGTTCTTGAGTTGAAACCGAAGCTCTAGAAGTGCTCTACAACTTTCGTGAAGGAAGTTGATCCTAGAAACTGGTTTAGGTAGGAGGAATATGGTGATAAAGGAATGGACAGTTTGCTGTCTGGAAATCTGGAAATCCGAATTTTTGCTGAACTTCGGATGTCGATATCTTTGTCGTTTCTTGACCGATTAGGGTGGTTCTTGGGTCTAACTTGAAGCTCTCGAAGTGCTCTACAACTTTCCCGGAGGAAGTTCATCCTAGAAACCACTCTAAGCAGGAGAATAATGAGGATTTACAAAGGGCAGTAGGCTGCCTGGAAAAACAGAAATGGTTTCTAGAGAGAAGTTGGAGCAATGCTTGAGTTTCTAGAGAGAAGTGGGAGCAAGAAGTGAAGGTGTGAGTTTAAGCTTGGAGTGGCCTTCTATTTATAGGCCAAGGGTGATCTATTATCCAAGGGGTAAATTTTCCCCTAACATTTGTTGTCCAATGGATAAAAATTTGTCTAGATTTGGTTGTCCTTTGGTGAGGTAGGATGATGGCTTCAAAGGACATGACTAGGCTCATTGTACACTTTGCACACATCACTCTCCCTCTCTCCCTCTCATCCGAAATCTCTCTCTCTCCCTCTCTCTCTCGGCCATTTCTCTCTCTCTCTCTCTCTCTCTCTCTCTCTTTGGTCCAATGTACAAAAGTACAAGGGTTGAAAGACTACAATATTTTCCTTGTTCTTTCTTCCAATCTAGGACAATGTTTAAGTTATTCTATTGGGGTTTTGATTTAGTCTAGTACCTTGGAAGATTGGATTGGATATGGAAGGGTAGAAAACCCTAGATTTGGTTGTACTAGGTGATATGTGAAGATTGGCCAAGGACTATGACTAGGCTTGGAAGAGTACAAGGGCACACATCACCATCTCTCTCTCCCTCTCCATCCGGCCCATCTCTCTCTCTCTCTCCCTCCAATCTCTCTCGGCCTCTCTCTCTCTCTCCTCCTATCTCTCTCTCTCTTGATTAGTTTATGAATTTAAAAGGATGACTAACTACAAAGGACAAGGGTACTATGTGATCTTCTCCTAGATTTTTAGGTCAAAATTCCTAATAGAATAAGCCTAAATGCCACCTATGTACTTATAAACTATATTCTAGGACTTTAAAATCTTAGAATGACATAATCATATCTAATGCTTTAAGTAAATAGGTACATATCATATCTAGTAAGTAATTAACTAAAATAAACCTAGTACTATGGCTTGACTTGGCCTTATTGACCAATGGACCAAAATTCCCCTAACTTTTATTAACCGATGGATAAAGAAATAAAGTAACATATACTTTAGAAAATCCTAGGCAATATATTATAAGGTACACACATATATATATATATATATCTTAAGTATATAAGTACATGGGAAATCTATGAAGTGATTTTATTTAATAAACCCTAGTACTTGTTGAAAGATTAACTCTATTATCCAATGGGTAAAAATTCTCCTAACTTTTATTGACTAATGGTTAAAGAAGCAAAGTATATATATATATATATATATATAGATGTATTGACCAAGTATACTAGATCTTCCAAGTCAAGATTCTAAACTAGTCTAATTTTGACACATGTCCTAGTATAATATGATATTGTAGTACAAAGAGAATCCTAGGGCTAGATATCATATCTATTAAACTAATATGTTGTACTAGGTAGAAAGACTAGCTTATTAACCAATGAATAACAATTCTCCTAACATTTATTATCCAAGGGTCAAAGATGGAAAGTACAATGCTTGCATAATGTATATATATATATAAGTACAATGACTCATGGTGATTCCATTAAACTAATTAGATCTTGTACTAGGTGGAAAGACTAACTTATTACCCTATGAACAATTTTTACCCTAACTTTTATTATTCAAAGGTCATCCATTTCCCTTGTAGTTATTAACCAATGGTCTAAGATGGAAGGTACTATATATAGATATAAGTACAATGACTCATAGCAAATCTATTAAACTAATGGATCTTGTACTTGATAGGAAGACGAACCTATTGACCAATGGTTAACAATTCTCCTAACTTTTATTATCCAAAGGTTAAAGATAGAAAGTACTAAGCTTACATAATCTATTTATACTAGTACAATGACTCATGGTGAATCTAATTAAACTAATAGATCTTGTACTAGGTAGAAAGACTAATCTATGGACCAATGGATAATATTTCCCCTAACTTTTATGGACCAATGGATAACCAAGTAAAGTATAATATTGGAATATTATATATACATCTTTCAAATATGTGTACAAAGGCCTATATAATACTATATAAGTGTACCTTGGTCAAATCTAATAAAATATCTTAGGTAGAAAGCCTATTGTCCAATGGATAAAGATTTCCCTAACTTCTATCGTCCAATGGGTAAAGATGGTAAGTAATATGTAATCATATAAGTGTACCTAGCAATCTCGTCACAATATCCTCGGTGTAAACCTATGGTCCACTGGATAAAGATTATCCTAGCATCTATCGTCCAATGGGTAATAGATCAAAGGTTGACTTTTGGTCAAGGTCTTCACTTAGGGTTCAAATGGTTCACGAAGATCAAAGGTTCGATTAGGCTACTCTAACGATTAGTTAGAAGCTAGCTAGGCTTGCTAAATAGGACGACTTAGGGTTTACTATCTCACTTGTCTTTAGAAAATGACTATGTTGCATGGCGAAGAAATCTCATCACGACGGATTACTAGGGAAAATATACAAGTGCTTTACAAGTATACTTGTCTAGGAGGAATGACTAGAAAGTCTATATGAAGAAAACTATATTTATAAGTCTAGATCTTAGTAACGACAGATTTTTGGATATCAGAAAGGAATTTTAAATGGAATCCAAGTAATAAAATAAAATTCAAAATTTTTTATGAAATTTTTACTTCCCAAAAATCCGGGTCGTTACAAAAACACTTGGCTCTAATCCTCCTCTTATCATTCTTGACCATCTTCACTTGCCTTTGGTGCTTAATTGCATGTTGTTTAACAGCTGCTTTGAACTCCTGAGGGGTACTGAAAAACATCCCAACCTTGAATTGGGGATCTTCCATATCAGTTTCAGGCCTAAAGTTCTTCAAGTGGTGTTTCCTCTTATGACTATTTTCTTCATCACTAGTGGTGTAATAACTATTTTCTGAACCATATTTGGAATCATCATCACTGAGCAAAATCTCATTCCCATTCCCATCAAACCCATCACCATTCCCATCAAACCCAATTTCTTCTTCTGCAGTGACCTTTAACCCCATAAATTCTTCATTCTCATCAACATATGTCTCATATAATCCATCATCATCTTCTTCTTCGTAGGAATGGTCATTGTAATATACATCATCACTTGATGAATCACTGTAATCTTCTCCATCTATGATCTCAACATCATCAACACAATCCTTTGGCACTCCATCTACGTCAGGTTGAAAATTAAATCCAATGTCATCAACATTCACATCTGGAATGTCAATATCAAAATTCCCCAAAGCATCCCCACCAGATTCTAAGTTAACATCTTGTAGCTCAATACAGTCTAATCCACTATCTGGATCAAAATTAAAGGACCCAAAATCATAGTTGTTTTGCATATTTGGGTCAGTTTCTTGGGTTACATTTTCAGTTTCTTGGGCTGCACTATCATGACACTACAGTCCTCCTATGTGCTCCACATACACTATAGCAATCCTTCCCTTGTCCAAATAGTCCAACATTTTGTAAACATCTTTGTCATTGGTCAAGGGTACAAGCCCTTTGTCCAAATCAAGGTCAGGCATCTGATAGTAAAAGCCCACACCAGAATGGTATCCAAGCTCCTTGGCCCAACCTTTAAGCTCAAGCAAAGAAATATAGTCAGGGTCTAGCCCATGGACTGTGTCAATTCTACCCCCAGTGTAAACCCTCTTGGGCCTAAAACTAAATGTACCCCCATGGTGGAATTCCATTGCATAACAAGGAGGGTCCCTGCAAGGCCCTACACAAAAGCCCAAGTACATCCATTTAACAACACAAAATCATACCTAAAACAGAACCAAAATGGTGGTCCACACCTCTAGAATTAATGCGTCCCAAAAAAATTTGGTACAGGTAAAACCCTTTAAAAAACTGTATTCTTTTCCAAATCCGTGTAAACTGCACAAACCCATATAAATTTCGACATATATATACATACATACACTACATGCATATATTATACACTGAGCACACACCCCTATATTTATATATCTTTACACAGATTTATATACATAAAGCCATCAATGGGGCCCAAACCGCACTCCATAACTTAATCGACCAAAGAAAAAGCTTTGCACAAATTCTACAACAGTAAGAGATATCGAGATGCATACCTCTGCATTGTTCATTCCACTCTTGATGTTCCATATTCAGTGTTGATCGAGTAGTAGATTCATGCAAAGCTTCCCCAGATTTTGAAATTTGTGCTCAGAGATATCGAGATTACGGATCGCGATTACGGGGAACGGATGAGGAATCACGAATTAGGGCTGCTGTAATGACTTGGGGGGGGGGTGTAATGAAACGTTTCACGTTTTTTAGGGTGGCAGAGGTCAAGGGGGTGAAATACCAAGAATGCCCCCACTTTTGACGGAGAGCCTAAACGGCGTTGGAGAGGAGGACCAATTTGACACAAATTTCAAACGTTGGGGATTAAATTGGTTAAATGTTTACATTGGGGACCAAATTGGAAGTTCGCTAATACTTTGGGGACCAAAAAGGCAAATAAGCCCTTTATTATCTTTTCAAAGTTGTCATCACCCCCTCCCACCTCCACCCCACAACGACTTCCGACTGGCGACCACTCCGGCCGGTGACTTTTTCTGGTGAAATTTCACAACTTCAAAAAATTAGTGAAATTCACTATTTCTCAAATTTCACTAATTTCAGCCACCACTCCGGCCGGTGACTTTTTTCGGCGAAATTTCACTACTTAAAATTAGTGAAATTCAATACTTCTCAAATTTCAAATTTCACTGGTTTTCAAATTTCAAATTTCACTGGTTTTCAAATTTCACAATTTTTTGCTGGATTTCAAATTTCACCGGGTGTAGATTTTACCTAGTGAATTTCACTAGCTTTCAAACACGTGAATTTTACTAGTTTTCAAACTCGTGAATTTTTCACCAAATAACAACAAATTACGTCTTAGTCCAGATAACTAGTTTTTAATTCCCATCAAGGATCACACGCGCATTTAATTACGTGCAAGGAGCCCCTCCCTCCCTTTTCCCATGTGTCCAAAATTCACTAACTTGAAGTTCGTGAATTTCACTAGCTTTTGAACTCGTTAATTTCACTAACTTGAAGCTTGTAAATTTTACTAGCTTTCGAGCTAGTGAATTTCACTAGTTTTAAAATTTTGAACTCATGAATTTTTCTAGCTTTAATGCGCTTGTGAATTTTATTAGTTTTTAGCTCGTGAATTTTACTAGTTTTCAAAAAATAACAATAACCTCGTGAATTTCATTAGCTTCGAGCTCATGAATTTCATTAGTTTGAGCTTGTGAATTTAACTAGCTTTTGAACTCGTGAATTTTACTAGCTTTCAACCTTGTGAATTTCACTTTCGTTCACTATTTTTGAAATTTTAAACTCATGAATTTCTACTAGCTTTGAGCTCGTGAATTTTATTAGTTTTTAGCTCGCGAATTTTACTGGATTTCAAAAAACAACGATCTCCATGTGAAATTTCATTAGTTTCGAACTCATAAATTTCATTAGTTTGAACTCGTGAATTTCACTGGATTTCAAACCACAACAAAATAAACTTTTTTAGAAATAACCATGGACATTGGGTTTGAAAACACAACGTAAGTTCATAATTAACAATGTAAAATCAAAATTTATAGTGTAAATTTTGCTTTTAGAACTTTATAATGCAAAAAAGAGCATACATTCAAAAAAAAAAATCTACACATTATTTAACATTTAGTATTGGTCTTATTTGATAGAGCTCGTCGAGTAGATTTCAGAAAATAGATATTTTTTCAACATCGAATATGTGCAACAAAAGTTATGAACATTTTAAAATTTAAAATTGAAAATGAAAAGGGGAGAGAGAGGGAGAGACTGACGCGGACAGCAGAGAGAGAAAGATGCAGAAAGAGAGAAGAGAGAGAAAGAGTGACGTGGAAACAGAGAAGGGAAGGGAATCAGGCACAATCCTTTTGTGTGCTTTTTCAGATTGGGCCGGAGCTGGAGGAAATAACGCTTAGAAAACTGGACCGGCCCGTCATTTACGGGGACCGACCGGCTTGGAAGAAGCCCTTTTGCAGAAAATTACCTCTAAGTACAGAAAAGTGACACTTAATTCCCATTAAGGAGAGATGAAATACTTAATTACCACTAAGTCCACTTTTACAAAAATACATTTAACATTAATGGAAGTGTCACCTTAGGGTTTTAGGGTATGTTAGGGTATAATGGTACCCTAATGGGTACCCTAGTACCCTTGGGTACCCTAAAATCTTAGGATACCCTAGGATTTTAGAGTTTTAGGGTACCCTAGGGTTTTAGGGCACTTTAAGATTTTAGGTTTTAGGATACCCTAGGGTTTAAGGTACCCTAGGGTTTAGGTTTAGGCGCTTTTATAGAGCCCTAGGGTTTAGGTTTAGGCACTTTCATAGGAGTTTTAGGGTGCACTTTCCTATTATTGGGTTTTAGCGGTTTAGGCACTTTCATTGGGTACCCTAGGATTTTAGGCACTTTTATAGGGTACCCCTTAGGTTTAGGCACTTTCATAGGGTGCCCTAGGGGTTAGGCACTTTCAATATTTAGGGTTTTAGGCACTTTCATAGGGTTTTAGTGTTTCATTAATTAGAGAAGACTTGGTGGGAATTACTTTCTATTTTCTGGACCTAGAGGTAAATTGCCCAGGGTTTTGTGCATCCGTTTTGGGTAAGATCTTTCCACTCCGGTTGTAGTTTGTTGGATAGCTAGGGTGTTTGTGAGATCTTTGTAAACCCTTTGTAAATCTTGCTGATAGTGGAAATTTCTCTCTCCCCCTTTGGAGTAGGCATTGAGGCTGAACCACGTATATTGTGTGTTCTTTGTACTTGTGCGTGCTTATTAATTTTTATTGCGCTTCTATTTGAGGGTGAGATTCATTTAGGGGGAAAAAAATCCCAACAAACCATATATATGTTCCTGAGGCCCCGTTTTCACTAAAAAAAAATGTTAAAAACTTAACGCATTTTACCATTTCATTTCCGCTAACAAAAAAAACGAAAAACTTAATGCATTTTACCAACTGGTTTTCACTAACTAAAAAGTTTTTACCAACTCAACAATTTTTTCACTCACATACCCTGTAAAAAAAATTTCATTACTGGAAACAGCTTGACATTTATTAATAACTTATTCATTATCGAAAACACCTAACAACTTTTTAATGATAAATAAAAATTTACTAATTTTTCAATATCGGAAACACCCCTTAGTAGCACCCGGGTGTGCTTTCCTAGCATACCATGCAGTACTCTTTCAAAACTTGGCCTTTTTTTGCAGTGGCCGATAATCCGATGACTGGTTCGAGCATAGTGTAGCTTAGAAGTTCGTATTAGAATGAGATAAGTCATTTTTCAACTTTTTATAGGATAATAATGTAAGAAAATAATGTGATAATAATGTCGTTGTATTGATTTGGTATCTTTTTGGCATAGCTGTACAAATAGATTACTGATTTAAATTATTTCACATTCAATGCTAGTCATTTGGTTTAAATAATGTGCACGATTTACAAAGTCAAAGTTAGTTATCAAATCTGCAATAAAAGATAAGTACAACATTATTTGAAAGTAATTTTACCTCATTGGTGAGCGGGGAACATAGATTTTGCAAGAAAAAATGCTAAATTATGACTGGCTAGCGGAGACAGTGTACTTGTCTTAGACAGAAAAAATAATTGGCTTGATTTGTAGCTTTGGAAAAAATGCGTTCATCGAGAAGCAATACACTTCCTCTTTTTTTTTTTGATCATTAATACACTTCCTATTTGTTTTCAAAAACCTCTCAATTAAAGGAAATGTTGTCCTTCTTCAAAAAAACAAAATGTTGTCTTCGATAGAAAAATCCAATAAGTTCCAAAGATGATAGGTGAAATCAATATGCAGAAAATGATGAAGACCTTTTTCTTTTTTTTTAACAGCGAAACAAAGATTCTATTAATCAAATGTACATGATAGAAGAGATTCAAAGGACAAGAGTAAAAACATGCATCACAACAGGAGACAAGCATCCCAACTATGTTGGTACCAAAACCTCCCTACAATCATATGGTACTCGGGCCCAAAAGGAAATACGGTTGGCAATAGATCAACCAAACCTTGGAAGAAAAAAAATTAAACAAATTACAAGAAAATGGAATCGATCCCCCGGAAACTGAGAATGGATCTGAAACAGTCCAGAATAACTAAACATAACGGAAGTTTGATCACCAGCAAAAACAGAGCCACCAAGAGCAGCTCCCTATGTATTCTGAAACAAACCTTGCTTTGGATGTTGCAGCAGATGATGGATATATATTATAATTCGACCAAGATTGAAGATGGCATCAAGAGTAGAACAAGATATATCACAAACTGTGAAGAGATCCACGTATGGCTTAGAAGAAGTAGCAGCAGCACTTTGAGAGTTCGTTGCAGAAGGTTTTGAAGTGCCAAAAGAAGTTGGTCTACAGCGTTTGTATAGATACAAAACCTCTGTTCTAATAAACACTAGCATCCAGGGCACATACGATCATTCTAGTTAGGAATGTGTCACGTGAAAGATTGGATCAAGCACTTGTATATATCGGATTGAGCTGATTTTTCACGGTCCACTCGATTTTTTTTTAAATTATTGAACGGCTCGAATCATCCGTGCGAGACCCGAAGTGAGCCCTATGTGCCCGTCGGTTCAAGTTTGGTATCGAACCCGTCGATCCCCTTAGCATTAGTGATAAATTTACTCTAAACTCCCTTTGTGTGAGTATTTATCAGAATATTTCACAGGGTGCTTAATTTTATCCCATCTTTTTGTGCAAATACACCTCTTTCTGTTAATTATAAGGGGAGTTTTGTTCACCCTCCACTTAAGAGGGTGAACATTACCCTCCTTCCTATTGATTGAAAGGGTGTGGATTCCACCACAAGGTGATGTCATGCTTACCAAAAAGTGTATTGCATGGTAAGCATGACATCATTTTGTGGTGGGATCCACACCATTTTAACCAATAGGAAGGAGGGTAATGTTCACCCTCTTTTAAGGTGGGTGAACAAAATTGCACTCGACAAAAATGGTATTGTATTAACTATTAAGGAATTATAAGCATATTGGTTAAGTACACTTTAACGTAACAAGAAACAGTGATAAGTGGAATTCACTGCTCTCCTTCTTATGGAAAAGATTTAACCGCGCGTTGTAACTTATACATTCATGTGCAGTTACAGATATTGTCATTGACATGCTAAACTAACATTAATTTTCGACGAAACAATAAACAAATTTCCACATTTATCGGAACTCATCAAAGTACAGTCATCCCATGAGGAAAATAAAAAATGCTTTAGAAGATATAAGACAAGGTCTGCGGTTGGAGGCAGGTTAAGGCATATGTGAGAAAAAAGAGTCTTAAGACCTGTAATCTCTTTTGCTGGTTGTATCCCAATTTCAATTCTTTCTTGTTAAGGAAACAAAGGACAAACTATCTAGCTCTCTGTTTTCTTTATAACAACCCCAACACTTGAATTACAGTACTCTACTTTCGCAAGGTCTTGACCTGAGTCAAGTAACTTGTCAATTTATAGGCCACAAATTTTATAGAATAAAAACATACAAACTAAAGGTTGATCGTCACATTAGAGCCCTCACAAGTTCTAGTTTAAAGATTACATAACTCACCAAGTTTTGATTGATATATGGCAACAAGCACATAAGAGATACAAACTCACCTAATTTTTGTGCATTTATGATCATGGGAAGGGAGTGCAGAGATTTGCATCGTCACAATGTCAAGACATTAGTGTAGAGGAAGAATATTCCACAGGTGATCTTGAAGGAGAAGACAAGAAAGGCTTAGGTGGGATTTGCAAAGACTCAAGGCTCCCTTCTAACATATCCACCACCCGACTCATTGATGGTCGGTGTGAAGGAGCAGTTTGTATGCACCACAGGCCAACTATTATCATCTTCCTTGCGCTTGCATTGGCCTCATCATCGATATTGCCATGCAGTCCGAGTTCTTCGTCTAGCTCAAGACGCTTGTATACCCAATCTGGAAAGTATATTTCGCTCGAATGAGCAACTTCGGCACTAATGTTCGTTCTTACTCCAACCATTTCTAGAACCATCATTCCATAACTATACACATTAGACTTGTGTGAAACCCCACCAAAATGTCTACTAAATACTTCAGGGGCAATGTAGCCCGCTGTTCCTCTAGCACCTGTGAATGATATAATACTCTCTTTTTGCGGGCATAGTTTAGCAAGGCCAAAATCAGATATCTTCGGGCAAAAGTCCTCATTTAGAAGAATATTATGAGGCTTTATGTCAAAATGCAAAATTCGTGTGTTGCAACCACGGTGTAAGTACTCCAACCCTCGGGCAATACCAACCACAATTCGGTATAATGCTTCCCAACTCAATTGGAGATATGTCAAGGAACCACCATCACGTATGAATTTGTCAAGAGATCCATTAGGCATGAACTCATATATGAGAGCTCTATGGCGACCCTCAAAACAGAACCCAAGAAGAGTCACAATATTTACATGAGAAGTTCTACTGATGGTTGCAACTTCGTTAATGAACTCTTCTCCATTGCCTTTCAACCCTTTCAGAACCTTCACTGCCACGAGGCTGTCATTTTCTAACTTTCCTTTGAAGACAAAACCAAAGCCTCTCTGGCCTAGTTGAGTTCTGAAGGAGTTGGTAATTTTCTTGATGTCGGGTAAGTGTATCTTTTAAGAGAGAGCGATCCACAATTCTTTAGAAATGCCTCAATGTTTCGGTAGTTCTCTGTCTTCTTTTTCCAAAAGAATGTGGATTCACTTTTTGAGAGTTTCTTCAAGATAATGCGGAACAACTGTCACGCCCCGCCCCGGAACGACACCCGAGGTGGGCCCGAACCGGCACGACCACGTGGCATTCCACACAAAAGAACAACCACTAAACGACAAACCATACATGAAACAGAGTAAAATCCCAGCGGAAGACTTAACATTAATACAAACAAGGTGTTTATGATAATGACAAACTTGTACTGTACAAAAGATAACCAACATATATACAAACTTGAAGTCATAAAGTACTTGACAACATTGTCACAAAATGAGTTTAGCAAAAGTAAGAGTTTGACCCATTACAACCAACTCGACCACAAACACTAGCACTCGATACTAATCCAAGTGTCCCCAAAACGTCGACCGGTAGTGGACCAACTCTACAACCACCTGTGACCTAGCAATCCAAAAAGGAAAACCAGAGTGTGTGAGGTATAGAATACATTCAATAACATACTACAATACCCGAAGGACATCTCACTTGAATGTAACTCACATAACTTAGCACAAGTATTCAATTTGAACAACACACATATAAATGCAACACATGCTGTGGCACGTCTGCCACAATCCCATATACCCCAAGAGTGGTGTCCCACACACCACGCTACCACTACCGTTAATTAGGCGGCATGGCTTACGACATGGTGTGCCTCACACACAAACCTTCGGCGGTATAATCAACACCCCACAAGTATGCATACCATTAGCTAAATTCCAAATAGCATGATACACAAACACCTCCATGCAATATACCATTGAACATATCCATATCAAACACACTCACATTCGTGTCGACCGAAGTATGCCAAACTAAGGTTTCGGCACCTCCCGAATGACCGGCTCTTTACCTAGCCACAAGTTAACTCATATTAGCTACGAATTCAACAAATACTCGACACAAGGTTATAAAGCTCAAGAAGCTAAACAATGTCTAACGGATACAAATATATCCATGTTAATACCTAGAAATGTCTCAAGTAGATTCCGGATGACCAAAATACGCTCAAACGAAGTTACACAACTAATACAGAACTCACAGTTTCAGCAGAACAGTCTGCGATCGAAAACCCATTAAAAATTACCTACTCAATAATTTTCAATAATTCGAACACCAAAACTTTACCAACTAATCAATGTTTAAGACTCATGAGAGCCCATGACCACCAACATGCTTAAACTTGAGGAATTTCATGAAGAACACAAGCCAAAAACTGTCCAGAATCCTAGAACTTCCCAAAACCTGAACTTTAATTTCAAAACTGCTGTAATCTAGGAAGAACCACGGCACAACCCATACATATTCAGAAAGATATATAAGTCTAGTTTCAGAATCAAGAAACGGTGCGCAAAATAGATACCCGAGCAAGAAGTTATGCCCGTTTTTCCAACACGTGTCTGTGCTGTCTGCACAGACGCGAATCTGACACCAGTTCAGTCCACGAATTTTGTAGGCCAACACACTTCGAGTTATTTTCTGAAACTTTAATACAATGCAATAGACTCACAGATGAACATTCAGGATTTATTTCAAGATTTTAGAAGGTTTCTAGGTACCTTGAATAAATTCGTCAAAAACAGGACAGATTCAACTTTGTTCAACCCAGTTTTGCATAACCCTAAGATGCACGAATTTTCTGAGATAAAAACCCAACTCCAACCTCAAAAATCCTCTCCCATGGATTCAATTCAGCTCTAATAACATCAATCAAGTGCATACTAGATGTAGAACATGAAACCTAGTATGAGAAACATGAAATTCAACACTTAAAAGAGATGAAAAATACCTATTTAAGCTTTAATTCAACCAACCCTAATCTCCCCTTTCTTCCTTCTTCCGTTGATCACTCTCTCTCTCTCTCTCTCTCTCTTTTCTTCTAACGTTGAAACAAAACTGATGGGTTATTTTCTTTTCTTTTCTTTTTTGATAATAAACACACACACACACATGGCACACATGCACAACCCTAGGGAAATTCACACATAAGCCCCCACGCTTCTAATGTATGCAATTTAACCCCAAGACGTATAATTCAACTAAATATGTGAATTGAAATACTAAATGTCCGGGACGGGTGTTACAACTCTCCCCCCCTTAGAAAATTTCATCCCGAAATTGGATTACCTGACTAAAACAAATGCGGATATTTTTGTTTCATCGATTCCTCGCCCTCCCACGTTGCCTCCTCAACCTTGTGATTCCGCCACAAAACTTTCACATAAGGTATCACCTTAGAACGTAAAACTTGCTCCTTTCGATCAAGAATCTCAACCGGTGTCTCCTCGTAGGACAAATCCTCAGAAAGTTCCAATGGTTCCGATTCCAGAATAAGCGATGGATCCCCCACGAACTTCCGAAGCATAGAGACATGAAACACGTCATGTAACCGAGCCAACTCAACCGGTAACGCCAAACGATAAGCCGTAACACCAACTCTTCCAACAATTTCATAAGGACCAATATATCTCGGTGCCAATTTCCCTTTCTTTTGAAAACGAATAACCCCTTTCCAAGGTGAAACACGAATAAATACAAAGTCGCCTAGCGCAAACTCTAACTCACGTCTCCGTTTATCCGCGTAACTCTTTTGACGGCGCTGTGCAATTTTCAAACGTTCCCTAATCAATCTAACACCATCAGCTGTTTGTTGTATCAACTCTGGACCCAACGTTTCCCCCTCGGCAGCCTGTTGTTCTAACTCTCGAGCCAACATACTCCTTTCACCTACATCTTCCCAACAAATCGGTGTCCAGCATCTTCTGCCATACAAGGCCTCATACGGTGGCATGCCAATACTGCTTTGGTAACTGTTATTATAAGCAAATTCCGCCAACGATAAGTTCTCCTCCCATCCGCCACCGAAATCCAGAACACTCGCTCTCAGCATATCCTCTAGAATCTGTATAGTCCGCTTTGACTGACCATCTGTTTGTGGATGAAATGCAGTGCTAAATTTCAAAGAAGTCCCCATAGCATGCTATAGACTAAACCAAAATCTAGAAGTAAATTTGGGATCTCTGTCACTAACAATAGACATAGGTGCCCCATGCAACCTAACAATCTCATCAACATATAACTTAGCATATTTATCTGTGGTGTACGTAGTCTTAACCGGTAAGAAGTGAGCCGATTTTGTCAACCGATCAACGATAACCCAAATGGAGTCGTATCCCCCTTTTGAACGCGGCAGACCTGTCACAAAATTCATCGTCAAATGATCCCATTTCCACTCCGGTATAGGAAGATTCTGCAACAAACCTGCCGGCCTTTGGTGTTCTGCCTTCACTCGTTGACAAGTTTCACAACCAGCCACGTACTCCGCAATTTCCCTTTTCATACCACTCCACCAGAAATATTCTCTCAAATCACGATACAACTTAGTGCTTCACGGATGCATAGCATATGCAGAACAATGAGCTTCATCTAAAATTTCCTTCTTTAGAACCATGTCATTTGGCAAACACATTCTCTTTCCAAACAAGATCATACCATCATCCCGAACACTAAACTCAGGCCTTTTCCCTTCCACTACACATTGTCTGAAGTCTTGTAAATGAGGATCCTGCCACTGCCCATCTCTAATCCGATCTATAAACAAAGGTCGAATGCTGAAACGAGCCAACAAAGCTCCACTGCTTCCCAATGAAAACTCTACTCCCATTTGTTTCAAGTCAGTAAAAGTGGAAACTCTCGAACACTGTATACATGCCAATCTTCCCGCTGTCTTCCGGCTTAAAGCATCGGCCACTACGTTTGCCTTACCCGGATGATAATGTATAGAACAATCATAGTCCTTTATCAACTCCATCCATCGTCGTTGCCTCAAATTCAATTCCTTCTGCGTGAATAAATACCGTAGACTCTGATGATCGCTATAAATCTCACACGATACTCCATACAAATAATGCCTCCATAATTTAAGAGCGAATACCACAGCTGCTAACTCCAAATCATGAGTAGGATAATTGTGTTCATGAGTTTTTAATTGTCTCGACGCATAGGCAATAACCTTACCACGCTACATCAAAACACAACCCAAACCCTGTAATGAAGCGTCGGTGTAGACTACCAAGTCCTCTGTACCAACTGGAATCGTTAAAACTGGTGCCGATACTAACCGTTTCTTCAACTCAAGAAAACTGTTCTCACACTCATCAGACCATAAAAATTTCACATCCTTTCTAGTCAACTTTGTCATTGGCAAAGCAATCGCGGAAAAACCCTAAATAAACTTTCGATAATACCCTGCCAAGCCAAGAAAACTTCGAATCTCTGAAACACTTTTGGGACTCTCCCAATTAACCACCGCCTCTATTTTCTTAGGATCTACACAAACTCCATCAGCAGAGATCACGTGCCCCAAAAACTCCACACTATCCAACCAGAATGTACACTTGCTAAGTTTTTTGAATAAATGATTGTCACGTAAGACCTGTAGCACGATACGTAGATGATCCTCATGTTCCTCCTTGGTGCGAGAATAAACTAGAATATCATCAATAAACACGATAACGAAAGTATCCAAGAACGGCCAAAATACCCGATTCATCAAATCCATGAAAACCGCCGGAGCATTGGTCAAACCGAATGGCATAACCAAAAACTCATAATGACCATATCTGGTACGAAAAGCTGTCCTCGATACATCACTGTCTCTTACCTTAATCTGATGATAGCCCGATCTCAAGTCAATTTTGGAGAATACCGTAGCCCCGTGCAATTGATCAAACAAGTCATCTATCCTCGGCAATGGATATTGGTTCCGAACTGTCACCTTATTCAACTGCCGATAATCGATACACATTCGCATAGTGCCATCCTTCTTCTTAACAAATAAGACCGGTGCACCCCACGGCGATATGCTAGGCTGAATGAAACCCCGATCTAGCAATTCTTTCAACTGCACTTTCAACTCAAGTAACTCTGTCGGTGCCATACGATACGGAGTAATAGATATCGGATTAGTACCTGGCAATAACTCGATAGTGAACTCAACTTCACGATCTGGCACGATACCCAGCAACTCATCCGGGAATACATCCGCAAATTCATTCACAATCAATATCTCTTCTAGCTTGGGTGCTTTCTTTTCGGTGTCAACAACATAAGCAATAAATCCCTCACATCCCTTACTCAACAAAGTTTTAGCTTTAAGTGCTGAAATAAGACATGTAGAACTTACCACAGAATCCCCACAAAATTTGACCTCGTCACTGTTTGGTAGATGAAACACAACTTCCTTGCAAAAACAGTCCATAACGGCATGATACCCCGACAAGAAATCCATACCCAGAATAATATCAAAATCGGTCATGTCTAATGGTAGCAAATCCACCAACAACTTCCTTCCCCCAACAACCAACTCACACCCTGAAAAACCCACATTAATAACAACTACATCACCCACCAGTGTAGAAATAGCTAAAGCAATATTTAACACTCTAGCAGGCTTGTCTAAATATTTAGTAAAGCCATTTGACACAAAAGAATGTGTAGACCCAGGGTCTAACAACACACGTGCATAAGTACCAGAAATAACCAAAGTACCTGTCACAACTCCCGGAGAAGCTTGTGCCCCTTGACGTGTGATTGCAAACACTCTCCCAGGTGCCGTAGAACCACTGGCTCCTCCACCTCTACCTCCTTGAACACTACCCACTGAAGATGCTGCCGGCGTTGGCGCCCGAGGACATTGCGCCGCCATGTGACCAAACTCACCACAAGTATAACACTTGATGCTCTTAAGTGCACTTGGACAATCCCTTTTCAAATGATTCGTAGACCCGCAACTGAAACATTGACGAGACATTGTCGTAGCTCCACTCATTATCTGCCTACTAGGTCCCTATTCTGCTTTCCCTTTCCACCACCCCGACGAACCACCCTGTGATTTACCTAAATCTTGAGTTTTGGTAACTTGAGATTTTTGACCCCCACCCCTGCTATTACCACCCCCGGACTTACCAAATGCCGCACCTTCCGTCTTATTCTTCTTGTATGATTCCCGGTTATCATTATAGTCCTGAACATCCTTCTCAACCCACTTAGCCATTTCCACCAACAGAGCATATTCCTCATTTTCATAAGTAGTCAACCTTGTAGATACCTTCGATGAAAGCCCTTTTCGAAATCGCTGACATCTTTTTGCTTCCGTATTCACCAAATCTGGAGCATATTTTGACAACTTTCCAAACTAAACTTCATACTCTGAAACAGTCATACTGCCCTGTAAGGCATATGTGAGAAAAAAGAGTCTTAAGACCTGTAATCTCTTTTGCTGGTTGTATCCCAATTTCAATTCTTTCTTGTTAAGGAAACAAAGGACAAACTATCTAGCTCTCTGTTTTCTTTATAACAACCCCAACACTTGAATTACAGTACTCTACTTTCGCAAGGTCTTGACCTGAGTCAAGTAACTTGTCAATTTATAGGCCACAAATTTTATAGAATAAAAACATACAAACTAAAGGTTGATCGTCACATTAGAGCCCTCACAAGTTCTAGTTTAAAGATTACATAACTCACCAAGTTTTGATTGATATATGGCAACAAGCACATAAGAGATACAAACTCACCTAATTTTTGTGCATTTATGATCATGGGAAGGGAGTGCAGAGATTTGCATCGTCACAATGTCAAGACATTAGTGTAGAGGAAGAATATTCCACAGGTGATCTTGAAGGAGAAGACAAGAAAGGCTTAGGTGGGATTTGCAAAGACTCAAGGCTCCCTTCTAACATATCCACCACCCGACTCATTGATGGTCGGTGTGAAGGAGCAGTTTGTATGCACCACAGGCCAACTATTATCATCTTCCTTGCGCTTGCATTGGCCTCATCATCGATATTGCCATGCAGTCCGAGTTCTTCGTCTAGCTCAAGACGCTTGTATACCCAATCTGGAAAGTATATTTCGCTCGAATGAGCAACTTCGGCACTAATGTTCGTTCTTACTCCAACCATTTCTAGAACCATCATTCCATAACTATACACATTACACATTAGACTTGTGTGAAACCCCACCAAAATGTCTACTAAATACTTCAGGGGCAATGTAGCCCGCTGTTCCTCTAGCACCTGTGAATGATATAATACTCTCTTTTTGCGGGCATAGTTTAGCAAGGCCAAAATCAGATATCTTCGGGCAAAAGTCCTCATTTAGAAGAATATTATGAGGCTTTATGTCAAAATGCAAAATTCGTGTGTTGCAACCACGGTGTAAGTACTCCAACCCTCGGGCAATACCAACCACAATTCGGTATAATGCTTCCCAACTCAATTGGAGATATGTCAAGGAACCACCATCACGTATGAATTTGTCAAGAGATCCATTAGGCATGAACTCATATATGAGAGCTCTATGGCGACCCTCAAAACAGAACCCAAGAAGAGTCACAATATTTACATGAGAAGTTCTACTGATGGTTGCAACTTCGTTAATGAACTCTTCTCCATTGCCTTTCAACCCTTTCAGAACCTTCACTGCCACGAGGCTGTCATTTTCTAACTTTCCTTTGAAGACAAAACCAAAGCCTCCCTGGCCTAGTTGAGTTCTGAAGGAGTTGGTAATTTTCTTGATGTCGGGTAAGTGTATCTTTTAAGAGAGAGCGATCCACAATTCTTTAGAAATGCCTCAATGTTTCGGTAGTTCTCTGTCTTCTTTTTCCAAAAGAATGTGGATTCACTTTTTGAGAGTTTCTTCAAGATAATGCGGAACAACTGTCACGCCCCGCCCCGGAACGACACCCGAGGTGGGCCCGAACCGGCACGACCACGTGGCATTCCACACAAAAGAACAACCACTAAACGACAAACCATACATGAAATAGAGTAAAATCCCAGTGGAAGACTTAACATTAATACAAACAAGGTGTTTATGATAATGACAAACTTGTACTGTACAAAAGATAACCAACATATATACAAACTTGAAGTCATAAAGTACTTGACAACATTGTCACAAAATGAGTTTAGCAAAAGTAAGAGTTTGACCCATTACAACAAACTCGACCACAAACACTAGCACTCGATACTAATCCAAGTGTCCCCAAAACGTCGACCGGTAGTGGACCAACTCTACAATCACCTGTGACCTGGCAATCCAAAAAGGAAAACCAGAGTGTGTGAGATATAGAATACATTCAATAACATACTACAATACCCGAAGGACATCTCACTTGAATGTAACTCACATAACTTAGCACAAGTATTCAATTTGAACAACACACATATAAATGCAACACATGCTGTGGCACGTCTGCCACAATCCCATATACCCCAGGAGTGGTGTCCCACACACCACGCTCCCACTACCGTTAATTAGGCGGCATGGCTTACGACATGGTGTGCCTCACACACAAACCTTCGGCGGTATAATCAACACCCCACAAGTATGCATACCATTAGCTAAATTCCAAATAGCATGATACACAAACACCTCCATGCAATATACCATTGAACATATCCATATCAAACACACTCACCTTCGTGTCGACCGAAGTATGCCAAACTAAGGTTTCGGCACCTCCCGAATGACCGGCTCTTTACCTAGCCACAAGTTAACTCATATTAGCTACGAATTCAACAAATACTCGACACAAGGTTATAAAGCTCAAGAAGCTAAACAATGTCTAACGGATACAAATATATCCATGTTAATACCTAGAAGTGTCTCAAGTAGATTCTGGATGACCAAGATATGCTCAAACGAAGTTACACAACTAATACAGAACTCACAGTTTCAGCAGAACAGTCTGCGATCGAAAACCCATTAAAAATTACCTACTCAATAATTTTCAATAATTCCAACACCAAAACTTTACCAACTAATCAATGTTTAAGACTCATGAGAGCCCATGACCACCAACATGCTTAAACTTGAGGAATTTCATGAAGAACACAAGCGAAATACTGTCCAGAATCCTAGAACTTCCCAAAACCTGAACTTTAATTTCAAAACTGCTATAATCTAGGAAGAACCACGGCACAACCCATACATATTCAGAAAGATATATAAGTCTAGTTTCAGAATCAAGAAACGGTGCGCAAAATAGATACCCGAGCAAGAAGTTATGCCCGTTTTTCCAACACGTGTCTGTGCTGTCTGCACAGACGCGAATCTGACACCAGTTCAGTCCACGAATTTTGTAGGCCAACACACTTCGAGTTATTTCTGAAAATTTAACACAATGCAATAGACTCACAGATGAACATTCAGGATTTATTTCAAGATTTTAGAAGGTTTCTAGGTACCTTGAATAAATTCGTCAAAAACAGGACAGATTCAACTTTGTTCAGCCCAGTTTTGCATAACCCTAAGATGCACGAATTTTCTGAGATAAAAACCCAACTCTAACCTCAAAAATCCTCTCCCATGGATTTAATTCAGCTCTAATAACATCAATCAAGTGCATACTAGATGTAGAACATGAAACCTAGTATGAGAAACATGAAATTCAACACTTAAAAGAGATGAAAAATACCTATTTAAGCTTTAATTCAACCAACCCTAATCTCCCCTTTCTTCCTTCTTCCGTTGATCACTCTCTCTCTCTCTCTCTCTCTCTCTCTCTCTCTTTTCTTCTAACGTTGAAACAAAACTGATGGGTTATTTTCTTTTCTTTTCTTTTTTGATAATAAACACACACACACATGGCACACATGCACAACCCTAGGGAAATTCACACATAAGCCCCCACGCTTCTAATGTATGCAATTTAACCCCGAGACGTATAATTCAACTAAATACGTGAATTGAAATACTAAATGTCCGGGACGGGTGTTACAACAATAGAATTACCAAAATCCCACCAGCAGTGTAGAGGCCCGAATAATTTGAATTCTTGAAATGCTTATTAATCGTCTAATTGAGAAAATATGGATTAATTGGTGATTATTTGATTTGAGGATCTAAGTGAAAGAATTGAAGTTTGAGGGAGTAAATATGTAGTTTAAAGATGTGAGACTATATAAGGTGTGTGTGTGCAATGTAGGAGAACATTTTATCCCCACACTCTCACTCTCACACACCGGCTCTCTCTCCCTCTCTCTACCATATCTATCTCTCTCTCTAGCTCTCTCTCAAAAACCCACCAAAATACCTCAAAGTTCTCAAGAACCCACCCTCATTTCACCTCCTCCACGCAACCCCGGGCTTGTATCGCGTTGGGTGAGGCTCGGGAAGTAGATCTTGGTTGATAACAAAAGTTGGAAGCTAGGGCTCGTTCGAATCCATTGGGTTTTGCTCCTTGACTCGAGGTAGGGATTTCTTTGCTTCTTTTATGTGTTTGTATGTTGGTTTGGTGTAGAATCATGCTTTGAATCATTGGATTTCGTTGTCGTGTTTGCCTTGAGTTTTTTGCACTGAATCGCTGTTCGTAATGTCCCCGTATCGATACAATCGTTTTCGTATCGATACGCTGAAGGGATCTGCATTCCAGTAGCATCAGAAACCTGTCGTAACGTAACCGTATCGATACTACTTCTCCGTATCGATACTCCAGACTCAGCCGTATCGATACTCCGATTTCCGTATCGATACTCCAAACTCTGCCGTATCAATACTCCTTGGCTTTCTGGGCAGTTTTTCCCACCTTGCTTATACTTCGACTGTTTGATCTCCGATCACTTCTAAACCCTTTTGGACACTTCCAAACCTATCCCTAACATGTTCACTTGTGTTCTATGAATCATTGATGTTATCTTTGATCCGTTGATCTTCCGTTTGTAAGGGGCGAATAGGAGTTCACTTGATTAAAATCGTGTTAAAATATAACTTGTTGATTGATAGATGACTTGAGAGTAGTTGTGGTATTGTTGGCATAATGTATGATGTTTCATGGTTGAATGTGGTCATAAGAGAGTCCTTGTTTGCATAGTGAGTAAATGGGTAGTCGCGTGATTTGAAGGTTGGGATAGGGAGTCTCGTAACGCAAGGGGTGGAAATACGGAGACTCGAGTGGATCTCGTAACGCAAGGGGTGGTAATACGGTGATCCAAGTGGTTAGGGTTCTTCGTAACGCAAGGGGTGGTAATACGGTAACCCTCGTGATTTATTACTGTAACGCAAGGGGTGGAAATACAGACGGTGGAGTTTGGTAATAGAGAGTCGTATCAAAATTGTAGGGTTGCATGAGTCTTGTGAACATTGTGGCCAATTTTGTGATGACGGCATGTCGTAGGACGATTGTAACAAATGATTGGCACCCAAATGAGTTGATTTCTATCCATCGGTTGAACTATATCCCCATGTCTCATTCCTTCGCACTTGGCATCATATTTGCACATAGAATTGGTAAAAGATTTTCCTACTGGGCTAGCGTAGCTCAACCTAATCCTTCTTTTCAGATTTAAATGCGGGACAGTGACTTGCATGAAATGTGTGCATGGATGCGAAAAGGGCTTTTGGAAGCTAACACTGATTTAGTTACATTGTCATCTTTGTAATTGTAACGCCCCGATTTTCCAAGGAATTTCGGGCGCATTACTCTTAAAATATGCTGAATTTTACAAACTTCTAGGCCCCTATTTATCCTTATACAAAAATTTCAATTTCAAAATAATACAAAAATCTATGTACATTTATTTAACAAAAGCAATTTCAGAGCGACTCTAGTTTTGACATGAATTCCAAGCAACGTTGGCCCAGACTCCGTTCCAGGGGTCCCACCTGTATCAACTGCTCCACTGTGGAATCCTGCACGCTCTGGCAAATTGAACGCCGAAGCAAACGATTTGCCAGGATACAAACGTATCCTGAGTGATAATTCACAAAGTAGAAATCCTAAAACCCAATACCACAATATGCAAATCAACAATATAACAATTCACAGGAGATACAGAATAACAACACATTGTCTTTTTCCTTACTATCCATTGTCTTACATGAAATCTAAGGATCCTCTCCACAATGTCCTTTCCTCCCACATCCACTAACTACAACCGTCTCATGGGTCCACCCTTCCTCTTGCTTGTCCTGCACCAGGGTCCTAGGTGAGCGCATCTAAGTTATGTACCGAGTATGTTCTCACTTAAGACCATAACAGGAGGATCGAGTCATCCCATGACGCATCGTACATTAGGGTCGGACATCACCTACCACTAACTATAACCGTCTCATGGGACCTATTCCCTCTTTAACAAAAGAAGCAAATTTTCCCATGACGCATTATACATTAGCGTCACAACATCTCTCAACACTGGGCCCCATTGGTTACCCATTTCAACACAGGGCCCCATTGGTTACCCTTGCCATAGTCATGGCTCAAATCACAATCCACAACCTCAACACTTTATCAGTTTCCATTTACTTAACATCGTCTACATGAATCACTACTCGCAACCATCCCGGGAACCTATTTGTCAAATCTACAACCACAATAAAATATCACACGATTCAACATTTCAACTAAAAGTACTAACATGCTAACAAAACAAATTCATGCGATAAAATTAATTATGCGATAAAATTATTCATGTCATAGAATTAATCATGCGATTAAAACAAACTAAGAGGTTCTTATTATTTTCTCTTTTCTTTTTCAAACTAAAGTCTAACACGTGGGATAACAAAAAGTATTTCATGAAAATTTAACTAATAATAATTCAAGACTTACCACTGATTTCCAAACACCAACAGGACTAAACAGTAATTAAAAATTTAAGAATAAGTCATCATCTTCATCCAAAATTTAGTTTTAGTCCCAACTCCATTAAAACGCAGATTGAGTTACGGGTTTCCGGAAAACTACCTCAAACGCGATTCTAAGCTCGGGTAAATGTTGTACGGGTCCAGAGATCGCCGTGGTGGTTCTGAAATCTAGAGGCGGCGTCCGGCGGCACTCCGTCGGGGCCCGCGGTGGCGGCGTACGCCGAAACAATTGGCGTGCCCACTGTGCACACACCCACGGCTGAAATGATGGGTCACGGAAGGCGAGGTGGTGATGGGTACAGGCTGGAGGAGGTGGAGGAGTCCGGTGGTGGGGGGAGGAGGTGGCTGCCGTGAGAGGTGGTGGCGGTTGGTCTTGGTGGTGGTGCCTAGAGGTGGGGCTCGGTGGTGGGTGGTCCGTTTGAAGGAAATGATGATGGTGAGAGGTGGTGGAGTTCAGTTGTGGCCGGAGGAGACCGGTGTAGGTGGTGGCAGGAGGAGGAGCCGAGAGTGGTGGTGGCGGTAGGAGGTGGTGGAGGCCGAGAGGTGCTCTCTCTCTCTCTCTCTCTCTCTCTCCTTTCCTTACTTCTGAATTTCTGTTGTAGTGTGAAGGGTGTTAATGTTTGAGTTTTCTGGATTGGGAGAGGGAGGTGTTTATAATGGAGAGGAGAGTGGAGAAGTGGAACGTGGACGTGGGGGCAAGAATGGAGGGTGGGAGGTGATGAATGATGATGATGGCTGCTGAAATTAAGGAGTAGAGAGGTAGAGGTGGTTCGGTATTGGGAACAAGGGGAGGGAGAATTATTATCGTGGGCGCGGAACATATCATGCGGTGTACGGCGGTCCGTTTTTTTTGAGTTTGGAAAAATTAGAAAATATTACTATAGACTAACAAAAAAATATTTTTAGAATAATCTCGGTCTCGATTTACAGAACAGAAATCTCGACAACGAATAAAATATTTTTCGTGGATATTAATACATCCAAATTGAATTTAAATGGAAATTAACTAATTAAATCAAAATTTATTAACTAGCAAATCAGAAAACAATGAAAATGATTTTTGAAATAATATCACGAAATTTTTCATTTATTAAAAATTTTGGGATATTACAGTAATAGACTTTCTTTTGGATAAAGATGAGTTTGTAACTTAATGGTTTGTCCATACAAACACTTGTAATCTATTTGGGGCCGGAGTGCCAAATTTGGTTATTCTCTGAAATTGGGACTTGTTTTGTTAAGCTTAACAGTTGGGAACAATTTGGGGTATTAATTACAATATGCGAAGGCCTTTCGTTGAGAAAGCTTTATTTAAATTATGTTGAAAATCTGGGTCGTGACAAGCAGGGACAACTGAAGCACAATTCCGAAGAAATGTAAGATAGCGGTAATAGTTCTAGATAGGATATCTTCGTATTACGTCGAAACCTAGAGAAGTATAAAGGGAAGAGGAAAAGGAAATCTTGCCATCATGTGTTAGAAAAAGATAAGCTAATGAAACACTTGAACGATACCTGTTCCGAGAATCAATGGCAATATATTTCTTCTTGCAAAAATTGTCAAAGATAAAGAACATTGGTTAGACGAGTTTAGAAAGGACGCTAGAAGAAAAGGAATGGGACATAAATTTAATTTACTTTGCACATTCTGATATAGAATAATAGAATAAACCTATCTAACCAGAAATGCGAGTACCAGCTCTGTTGTTTAAGCATTGAAACTCCCCAAAGTCACATGGACATTTACCTTTTTACCACTAGCTACATAAAATAAAAAATAATTCCCACTAGGTGATCACCTTCAATTAATGAAACACTAAAATCTACAACCCTAAAGCCTAAAAGTGCCTAAACCTTACGGTACTGTATGAAAGTGTCTAAACCCTAGGGTATCCTATGAAAGTGCCTAAATCGCTTAAATCTTATGATAGAAAAGTGCACCCTAAACCCCCTATGAAAGTGCCTAAACCTAAATCCTAGGGCTCTATGAAAGCGCCTAAACTTAAACCCTTACTCTAAGCCCTAAGTTATCCTAAAACCCTAAGGTATCCTAAAACCCTTGGTTGTCCTAGGGTGGCACTTCCATTAATGGTAAATGTATTTTTTTTTAAAAGTGGACTTAGTAGTAATTAAGTATTCCATCCTATCTTAATGGGAATTAAGATGTGATTTTCTATACCTAGTGATAAAAATCCCTTTACCTTAATCCAACCAGAACATTCACTAGACACAATACTAACTACAATGCTGAACTCTCGTACAACCTCACTTGTCCTTGCTTTACAGAAACCCCGTCCAGGCCTCAGGTCTCCTTTTCCATTAAAGACCCTTATAAATACCTCCCATCTCGTTTAAGCATAGGAACCCTCGGGTGTCACGCAGACACTGACCCCCATCATGGAGACACGCAAGACATTCCTCTTCCTCTATCACATGATATTCAACAGAAAATCAGAAGCCAACAACGAGAATGGATCACAAAGATTTTGGTCCTCAACTGAAGACACCATCGACAGTTGGAAGAACACACAGTTTTCCAAAATACTGACTAGAGTCGAATCTACAACTTGTTGATTCGGATACGAATAGTACGTAGACAGTGTATCCATGACAAGCTCTGCCTCTATAGTGAGTGTAGTTACCAAAGAAGTACTTATCAGTCTAATTCTAAAGTTTAGGGCCGCTAGTGTGGCATTTGAAGAAGGTGAAATTTTGGGGAGATTGTGAAGGAAATATATCGCCTACTAAGAGGATGGATGTAACTGGAAAGATCGCAATCGTTAGATTTGATAAGGTTTCGTACGTAGTACTCGATCATTAATCTTTAGGGTATCATGGTTAAGCTGCGAACTTGATAAGATCTTCCCTCTGTGCCCAATTTGACTTTGGGAATTGGTTCATCACAATCAACAGTAAACCACCCACATAGGTGTGTGTGGTGTTGGTAAAAGGAGGATGGACAAGAACCAGAAGAATGAAGAACCAAATTAGAACAGAAAAAACCAAATTTTGATTCCTAATTTAGAACATAAAAAACAAGTTCCATAGTATAAGAGGAACGAAATTCCCCCACTTTGGTTTTTTTTTTTTTTTCGTGGGAGGGGGCATATATATATATATATATATATATATACTGGTGTATTGTGTGACAAAAGGGTACCCATAAAATTGAAGGAAAAATTATGTGGAACTGCCATCAGACCAGTAATACTTTACGGGATAGAATGTTGGCCTATTAAGAAACAACAGGTGAACAAGATGAGTGTAGTAAAAATGAGAATGTTGAGGTGGATGAGGATTAGAACTGAAACGGTTCGTGAGATGGTAAGTGTAGCACCCATAGAAAAGAAGTTGAGGGAAAATAGACTAAGGTGGTTTGGGCATGTCTACCGTAGACCAAGAGATACAGTAGTTAAGAGAGCAGATAAAATAGCTTTGGGTAGCAATGCTACGGGGAGGGGTAGACCTAAATTAACCACTACAACAAAATTCAGTTCTGGCGACGCACAATAGTATGTCGTCAAAGGCTTATTTGCGTCGGCAAAGGGTTTTGGTGATGCAAGTCCTTGCGTCAGCATGCCGTCGGTGTTGCTATGTCGGCAATATTATTTGCCGACGCGAACACCTCCGTCGCCAAAAGGCAGTAGATTTGGCGACGCGCTTTGCATCGGCGAAAGTATGGTTGAAGTGGGAAACTTATTACACCTTTGCCGACGTGTTTTGCACTGTCAAAAGGTAGCCTATTGGCGACACTAGTTGTTGCGTTGCCGAAAAAATACAATTTTCTTGCGCCTCCTGGGTTTTGAACCCGGGTCATCCAACTACACAAGCCTTTGAGTGCAAGGCTATGACCAACTGCACTTCACACACTTTTCATTATATATTTGGAATATCTAATATATATAGTATATATTTTTAACATTAAAATTAGCAATTTTGACATACATGAAAATTGTAGCACTTTGTGTTATTGTTCAAACCCAATTTGAATTACCCCCAATTAGAGTTAATTTATTTAGTATTTCGGGCAAAACTTTTTACTCATAATTGTGATTGAGGTAATTCAAATTGGGTTTGAACAATGACACAAATGGCTAACAACTTTCATCCTTATCAAAATTCAAAATGGGTGAAGCAATTTAAGTATTTTGGACCGAAAATAGACTGGGTCTTCTCGAAACGACGTCGCTTTATGTTATTGTATTTTAATAATTTTCTTTTTGCGATTGTTAATTTCTTCTACTCCTTCAGTCCCAATTTAAATATCTACTACGAATTTTCATTCATTTTCAAACCCCAAAAAAATATATTTATATATTATTATTTTATTTTCTTGCACCAAATTAAAGTGAAAATGCACAAAAATTCGTAGAGGACATTTAAATTGGGATGGAGGGAGTAGATACTATATCTATGTATTAATTTCACGGGTTCACTAGATTTTTTTTATTTCTTATCATTACATACTTGATCAGACGTAAAATACCATTCTAATAAAGAATCTACGTCCCATAAAGGGGCTTTCAAAATTGGATAGACTCAAAAATTTACATGAATGATTAGCACAAGACCTTGGTTCAGAAATAAATAAATTCAACGTATACCTTTTAAAGTTAGTGGTCAGCTATTTTTTTAAATGATCGATCCTGAGGCATTAAAGTCTTACATTGTACAACTTGAGGGCCACTTGAATTATTATTTTTTAAATCGGAATAGTCTATCTTATAAATAAGAAGGATTAAACCATTTCTGCCAAAAATGAAGTGAATCTCTTATCATTACGTACTTGATCGGACGTAAAATATCATTCTGATAATGAATCTGCATCCCGATGAAGGGGCTTTCAAAATCTGATAGGCCTAAAAATTTACGAGAATGATTAAAACACTAACCATAATAAAATGAACGGTATCGATTGTCGTGATTGTCCTGCGGTCATCTGGCTACTGTACATTAGACTATAGCATAAGACATTGGTTTAGAAACAAGTAAATTGAATGTATAGATTCTAATGGTACGTAGTTGCTTGCTCATTTTTTCGAATGGTACGTCAATCTAAACCGTTAGGATTTAACGTCTTATCAATTATATCATTCTCGCCAAAATTGGTGATAATCTGATCTCGGCAACTACATGATCGTAACATATTCGGTAGTTCTAGAGGCATTAAAATCCTATAGTGCACAACTCGAGGGCCACTTAAGCTATTTTTTAAAATTGGAACCGTCTATCTTTTACATAAGAGGGATCAAATCATTCCTGCTAAAAATGAAATAAATCTCTTATCGTTACATATTTAATCAAACGTAATATATCATTCTAATAATGAATTTTCGTACCGATGAAAAACTTCATACCCAACGGTGACGTACTTCGCGTCGCCAATTGCGAAGATTGTTGGCGCCAAATATCCCGCCAAAAAGTTTGCCCTTTGGCGACGCGATTTGCATCGCCGAATGTGAAGATTGTTGGCGACATCAAAGTGTGTCGCCAATACATACCCAATGGCGACGCACCTCGCGTCACCGAATGTGAAGACTTTTGGCAATATCAAAATGTGTCGCCAATCCTTGTTACTGAATGTGCAAATTATTGGCGATATCAAAGTGTGTCACCAATACATACCCAACGGCGACGTATTTTTGGGTGTGTCGCCAAAAGTCAGATTTGCTGTAGTGCGCAAAGACATAAGTATAGTAGGTCTGTGTGAACAAGTGGCCCTTGACAGAGCTCAATGGAGGAAAAGGATTCATGTATCCGACCCAAAGTAATTGGGACATAAGGCTCGGTTTGGTTTATATATAGTCCCTTTCCAATACAGAAAGTCTACTGGTACAGCAATCTATGCACAGATTTTTTTGTGGAGCCCACTACGGGTCCCATACAAGTGATTCGAGCCGTTCATTATGTTTAAAACATTTTTTCAAGAGCCCCCGCGAAAAATCAGCTCAATCCGACACCTATAAGTGCTTGATCTAATCGTCTAACTTTTCATTCTCTAAAAACCCGAATGAAAGTTAGATGATTAGATCAAGCACTTATAGGTATCGGATTGAACTGATTTTTCGTGGGGGCACTTGAAAAAATGTTTTAATCATAATGAACAGCTCGGATCACTTGTGTGGGACCCGTAGTGGGCCCCACAAAAAAAATATGTGCACAGATTTCTGTACCAGTAGCAAGGTTCTTTCCAATAAGGGATCCCTTATTGAGTTAAGTTAAGGACCTTCGCTTTTCCGATCAAATTTTAATGATCCGAATCGCTCAATGTGATCAGAACGTGATTTTAAGAGTCCTCGCGAGAAACCAGCAAAAAATATGACCGGAAAGGGCTTGATCCGAACAGTTTGTCATAAAAATGTAGGTGAAATTACATGGAGACCCCCTCATCTATACGTTTTGGACACGAACACCCCCTAACCTTTAAAATCGTCCACAGACACCCCTCATTTATTATCGTTACCCAAGTTAACCCCTTCCGTTGGATTGCCGTTTGTTTCAATGGCACGTGCCAGTGCTTTTGGCCTTTTGAGATAAAAATATCCTTAAAACCCCATCCTTCTCCAGAATCCTCAACAAAACTTCCCAAGACCGACCCTTCGCTCCATGATCGGCACCATGATCGGCGACGAGATGATGTTACCAAGGCCGGCCCTAGGCCAAGCGGTGAAATAGTGTCCTACATAAATTTTCTAATTTAAAAACAATAAACATAAATACTCTTCTATATATAATTTCCATTCATACTATTCAACATGGTAAATATTTCGGCTTTAATGGCTTTTGCGGTTGCAATAATATTCAGTGAACTCAGGTTTGAATCACAGTAGCTCCAATTTATGTGGTAGGAGAATTTTTTTTTGGCAAAAAAACACTACAAAAAAGTACCCTACTAGGATTTGAACTTAGGTATCTTATGTGAATAAGCAAACACTTTACCATTGAACCACCAAAGGAGTTTGTATTATAGTTGCACACAGAAAATATATATACTTATCTAGCAAGGGGTGTCCCATTTTTGGCCCAAAATGTGAAGGCCCAAGGCGGTGGCCTCTTGAGCCTCCCCATTGGGCCGGCCCTGGATGTTACCCATGGTGCCGGCGGTAAGAGGGATCAACACGGATGGGTAATTTGGACAACAGTAATTTGGGCGTTTTTAAAGGTTAGGGGGTGTTCATGTCTAAAACGTATAGATGAGGGTGTCTTTGTGTAATTTCAGACAAGGGTATCTTTGTCATTTCAGCCATTCTGTTAACAGAGTTTGTGATTTTTTAGTTTCAAGTAGATGAGGGGGTGTCTGTGGGCGTTTTTAAAGGTTAGGGGGTGTTCGTGTCCAAAACGTATAGATGAGGGGGTCTTTGTGTAATTTCACCAAAAATGTATTTATAGCGCTTTTACAAAAACCTGCTCGGATCAAGCCATTTTCAGTCATATTTTTTGCCGATTTAATGCATGTACCCTTAAAATTACGTTTTAAACACATTGAACGGTTCAGATCATCAAAATTTGATTGAAAACAATGTCAAACTCATGAGGTACTTAACTTAACAAGTTAAGGACGCCCTTAATAGAAGGGGTTTGATGGTGTTTTAGAAGGACTTGCAGAAGTCGACGAAAAACAGAGGGCTTTTGGGTGGTGCGAGGGTCATACATAATTATGTGTTCAAATAGATATGAACATAATCAATAAATTACAACAATTACAACAATAACAAAATAAAAAATATCAATTGTTTTCATAATTTTAAATTTAATAGTTTAGAAAGTAAAAAAAAATTTCCTAAAAAGCCCAATTTCTAATTCACCCAGATTGATATTGGACCACATGTGAAAGCCCATTAAAGATAGAAGAGAGATAAACTCAACAAGAGAGTGAGGGATGACCGGTTAGATAGGTAACCCTTTTTTTAATTAAAAATTAAACGGTTAAGATTAAATTATCTCAAATCCAAGAGAATACATAGAGAGTGCATACTATATATACCTTCAACTATTATACCTTCTTTCTCATTTGTGCACCCGAAACATCGCATACTAAACATCGCAACCATTTGTCCTAATGATGTTCCCCAGATTTGGGTCATTAACCCTAATGGAATTTTCTGGGACATTGGTACTATTAACCATTAAGGTCATACAATAGAGAAATGCTATCCACACAGATAGTATGTGCACAGATCGTGCACATACGGTTCTGTGGGGCTTATTACGGGGTCCCTACAAATGATCCAAGCCGTTCATTAGCTTTAAAATAAATTTCTAAGTTGTTACGTTAAAAATCAGCTCAATCCGATAATTTTTAATGCTTAATGTAATCATTCAAATTTTTGCTTATACTTTAGGATTTTGAAATCGGAAGAAACATTTAGACGATTGAATCAAGCACTTAGAGGTATCGGATTGAACTTAATTTTTACATGATGACTTAGAAAATCATTTTAAAGCTAATGGACGTCTTGGATTGTTTTTGGGACCCCGTAATGGGCCCCACAGAGTTGTATGTGCACGATCTGTGCGCATACAGTCTGTGTTGATAGCATTTCTGCATACGATACGTCCTTCATTTCCAATTAGAGTTGGGAACTGGGTCTGTGCAATTTGTTACATTGTAGAGGCCACAATGGGGATATGTGGAGTGGAGTTGGATAAAGGATATCTGATTTGGCCATGAGTTCCACAGTCGAAGGACTCTGGACATTTCCCAGAAGAGTGATGAAGAAACAGCAGATGAAAGAGAAGCAAGAGTGCGAAAACAGAGGGAACACCCATTTTGGTGGAGAGGAAGAAACAAGTTTTCTTTGTTCAATCAAGGTAGTGCTTTTTTTCTTTTTCTTTTTTCTAGAGAAGAAATAGAGGGTGTTTCTCTGCTTGACTCGCAAGTCGACTTGGAAATATGATTGGAGGAGGACTCAAAAAAAATCTGATTGAAAGAAAATGGCAATTAGGGCCAGAGTCGGCAGTCGGCAGACATGCAAGTTGGTTCAATTGAAAGGGACGGTGGACCAAAAGACTCCAAAGGGAGTTTCATGCTCGTCTTCTTCATTGGGCTCTTCATTGACCCGGCACTCTAAAGACTTGACCCATTGAGGCCCCGTTCCGTTTTCTTTTTAAATCTTCTTTTTGGTAATTTCAAACTTAAATATAATGAAAATGAAATTTAATTTTTTAATTTTTCTTTGTACCGTTTAAAAGATCTCAATGAGATCTATCAAATAAGATCCATATTGGTAGAAAAATTATTTGCGTAAACACATAATTTTGGAGCTTGAAATTACCTTTCTTTTCTAAAACTTCCTTTTTTAAGAATCTAGAACAACACCTCTCTCTCTCTCTCTCTCTCTCTCCAACTTAAATGAAACCGTCATGAGGTCTATTGTGGAAAAACTTGTTTCGGAAATCTTTCGTCCTGCATGCGAGAAATTCATTGCTGAATATTGTGAATTTGTGATGAGATTTGTTTCATACTCGGGCAAAAGAAAAAATGTGGAGAGAGAGATCATAGAAAATCAACTTTTTACTCTGATTTTACCAACGTTAGAAGCCAGGGCATACGCAAGGCGTGTGCAAGTCAACTTTTACAAACAAAAAATAAGCACAAAATGTTGTGCATAGTTGGCAAATGGAATGATTTTGGTCCTCAACCGATGACACCACCGATAGTTGGAAAAACACAAAGTTTCCAGAATATTGATTTGAGTCAGAACTACAACTTGTTGATTCGGATATACAAATAGTAGACAGTGTACCCATGATAGGCTCTGCCTCTATAGTGAGTGTAGTTCCAGGGAAGTACTTATAATTGTAAAGTGCAGGGCTTTTGGTGTGGCATTTGAAGAAGGTGAGCTTCGGGGAGATTGTGAAGGAAATATATCGAGTAGTAAGAGGATGGATGTAACTGGAAAGATTGCAATCGTTGGATTTGATAAGGTTTTGTAACAGTTAACAGTAAACCACCCACATAGGGGTGTGTGGTGTTGGTAAAAGGGAATTTGATCGGACGACGAGTTCCGCAGTCGAAGGAGGATGAACAGAAAAAAATTATATTTGATTCCCAACATGAAAAGCAAATTCTCTAATATAGAGTAGGGGTGGCAAATTAAACCCAAATCCATTAACCAACCAAAATTCACCCACTATAAAATAGACTCAACCCAACTCATTTATTAGTTGGGTCAGAATAGGTCCAAACCCACCTAACCCATTATTAATTGGGTCTTAAATGGGTCAACTTAAATAACTCAATAAATTATTAACATGACCCATAAAATAAAATAAAAAACACACACACACACACAATACAATCGTCAGACTCACACCTATCGCTCTTCTCCGTAACAATATCTTTTAGTCCATTTTACAAGCTCCGAATTCAATGCTTTTCATCGGAAAAAAAAAAAATCACAATGCTTTTCTCTCCTAGTTGATTCCCTCCCTCATTCGGATTCGATTTTAGTTTTAGCTTCGATACAGAGAGAAATAGAGATAGAATCACATCTCTCTCTCTCTCTCTCTCTCTCTCTCTCTCTATATATATATATATATATATATATATTAGTAAGAGAGTGGATGACAGGCGTGTGCGAGAGCAGATCTCGAAACTAATCGATGAGTCTAAAACTTGAGTTCGAGCTCAAACGAGTAGAGCCTATACAAATGAGCCGAATTTTTGCAAACTGAGCCGAGCTTTGGAGTGTCGAGCTTAGCTTGTTTAGTAAATGAGCCAAAAACTCGTGTTTAAACTCAACTCGGTTACTAAAGAGTCAAGCCAGCCACAAGCTGCTCAGCTCAATTCGTTTTTTAAAAGTTTATTTTTTTGTTTTTGAAGGAATCTTTTGGAATTGGCAATAATCAATTTTTTTTTATCTAGTCAATAGTGAATTCATTCTGGATGTTAAAATGAGTAATTGTATTTACTCATTTTTCGTTATTTTAAATTTTAATATATATGTAATTGAATTAATGAGCAGGTCGGGTTTGATTTAAAATAAATGGGCTGAGTTGGGTATGGGTAATTGGGCTCATAACTAATTTGATCTAAATGGATCAATGACCCATTAAAAACTCAACCCACTAATAACTTACCCAATTTAATCCAAACCCACTCATTTAACACTCCTAGTATAGAGGAACAAAGTTCCCTCATTTTTGTTTTTTTTAAATTTTCTGGGAGGGGGCGAAATTATGTTACTGGAAATGAGGGTTTGGTAAAAAATCAACAAACTCCATAAATTGTTCAGATTTTTTGGTTGGCACGCCAGTTGACTTGAAATGGTGTTATAGTAGGAGGACTTGCGGAAGTCGACGGAAAACAGAGGGCTTTTGGGTGGTGCTGATTTCTTGTGCTACATGAGAATGGTCGGTGGGCAAAAAGACTACATTAATTGAGAGGGAGTTTCCTCACTTGTCATCATGTCCCCTAACAATGCAGTGATGGCAGATCGCATGACATTAAAAATGTAATCACCATAGCATTGCTCCCAACAAAATAGCCACCGTAAAAAAATAGTATTTAAAAAGAACCAAGAATCACTGTGATCTTGTTTATGTAGACTAACAAAACCGTAGTAAGAGCATCGGCATCTGTCTAGCTACTCCTCTTTTTTTTGCTACAATGGCGAGCAAAACTTGAAAAATCAGGAGCATCAGCCTCGTGGCCTTCCTCACTACTTTACAAAGATTCTAACTTTGCTACAGTGCCTCGTTTTTTCTCACGAGGCACTATTCATCAAATTACCCATTATTTTACCATTTAATCTGTACCTCGCCTGCTCCCATAGCTGCTAGAGCTCGGACGGCGGCTTTGAGATCAGCCCGTGAAGAAGGTCGCCGGAGAGAGACCGGCGTTGAGAGAGAGAGAAGAGGCGGAGGCGAGAGGGGGGTTGATTGGAGGGGGTGATTTTGCAAGTGTGAGAGAGAGAGAGGGTGAAGTCGGCGTCGGTATGATTTGGCCGTTTGGGGTTTTGTTCGCTGGTATTTTGGGAATTTGGGGTTGGGGTTGAGAAGAAGAGTAAAGTTAGAGAGAGAGAGTGAGTGAGGGTGGGTGGGTGGGTGCACTGGGTGAGATAGTTTTACTTTTGCCGTTTATCTTCTTCTTCTTCTTTTTTCAGAATAAGAGAAATAATATTTTAATGGGATAACATAAAATGTAGAGAGTCTGGTGCAGTAGATATTTTAAAAATGAGTAGCTAAAGTAATAAAGTGACTTTTTGCTCTCTAATTTGGTCCAAAATTTAAAGATGCTGGTGCGGATGCTCTAAGCAATTGTCATGTGCGTGTATTATAGATAAGATGTTGTGACAGATTTTCCTGAGTGATTTGAACTGTTGTACTTCTAACATGTCTCGTCTTCGACCTCTGGACACAAGTGATCACTGCATGCACGCGCATAGATCGGACACGCCTGCATGCACCACCTCGACGCGTGAGGCTTCCTTCGGGATCCTTTCTATGTTGGATTAGCACCATCGAGATCACCGTCTCTCTCTCGAGACTAAACCTGTAAAGTTTCCAAACGCACGAAAACCCGCCTCACCTATCTCTCTCCGGTCCTCTTTCTGTCTCGCCACACCATTCTACCTACCTATACACATATGTAACTATGTAAGGGAAGAGGGAGAGTAAACGGTAAACTCAGGTAGGGGGTTTCCCCGCGGGTGGTGATGGCTGGCACCAAACGGCGCCAATTTCGGGCAGCTATTGAATTGATTATTGAAATAGGGAAAGACTACAATACACACCCTTTATTTGGATGTGTATCATATGCAGCCCTCAAAATGTTTTGAATTATAGAGAAAATGTTATGAAATGTATTGCTAAAAAGTTACGAATCGTATAAAGATTACGAGATACACCAAAATGTTATGAATCATAAGGAAAATGTTACGAATCGTACTGCTGAAAAGTTATGAATTCTAGAACAAAAGTTACGAAACACACTAAAATATTATGAATGAACCATAAAATAGGTGCATATAGTACACCCTTTTAGGGGGTGTGTATTGTAGACTTTCCATTCAAATATTGTGCAAAAGTGCGTCTTGCTTAGAGTGAGTGATTCCTTCTATTATCAAGCGTGTGGCTTGGTTGCGTCGAGTGACATCCTAGACTATCCTAACCATGCAGGCCAAAAGGGAATTGACTTCTGACTTCAGATTGACTTGAATATCAAAATGAAAACAAGTATGGGATGCAGTTTTTTTTTTTCAATCGTCATATATCAGCGGGGGTTAGTGGAGGTGTTAGAGTTAGCACGGGATCCATAAGCTATCCATAGCTTGGAATCCAAGGGTATTGCCCCAGCAGGCCGGGGTCGAACCCAAGATCTCCCCCTTAGGGGAGAGATGACATACTAACTGCACTGGACAATGGTTGTCGTATATGGGATGCAATTTGCATAGCAACAAAAAGGAGAACGTTTTTGACGCATTTATTCTGAAAAATCAGGGTTCCCTAATAATCCGTAAAAACCCTAATAGTATGAACGCGAATCACTACGTAAAATTATCAGCAAAAACTACGCAATCAATCAATCATAAAACGCAGAGATATACGTGGATAACCCCAGAATGGGTAAAAACCACGGGAAGGAATCAAATCACTATAATCATTGTGCAGTTACAGATATACCTATCCAAACGATGTAAATCCTCACAACGTTCTAAGTACTACCTGCCGAGTCACACGTACACCGCACCCAGTGATCTTGATTGCCGCCGCCTTGAATCCACAAGCCCTCCAAAAAAAACTTAACCAAACTCTTCCTTAGGAATGGCACTTCAAAAATCCAGTTGCTTTGATTTTTCCATTTACTGCCGCCGCCTAAGATATTGCTACTGCCTCCTTTTATTTTCTTTTTCAATCACCGTATATCCAAAAATCCACACATATGGCTTGCCCCCTTTTTCCTTTTATATGTATGTGGTCAAACCCTAGGAGGAAAATAACAAGTCCAACCCCTTATCTTTTTTTCATGTTCATTTAAGACAGAAGGTGCCGATTGATAACCCGATTGATCTGTCTTCGCCAAAATCCGTCTCGTTGTAGTCAACCTCCTTTTTTATCCAATACGCTCACTCGGAATTACAAATAAAGATTCCTTCCACTTTAATCCTATACAGACTCACTAGCCTATTAGAAATAATAAAATTACAACTCGATATAAATTATGTGTTTTGTCGAACGGAATTGCCAAAACAATTAAGACCCCAGAATTTGGTCCTTATATATTCGTTTAGATAAATAGATGCAACGGCTTCAAATTATGCTTACTGATACTGATAAAAGGTAAATTACCTGTTCCTAGTATCAATATCAAGTTCCTTTCCGTGACCAATGTCAAGGAGAAGAACATCAATCAATTCAAAGTAATTTACTTGGCATATTCTATAAACGCGCGCTTTTGAGTTTAACGAACGGAAGAATGCAAAACCGAAAACAACTTCCATGATGAAGCAAACTGAAATGGAATAAGAATCTTTCGGAAGTCATTACCTTCTTTCTCATTTGTGCAGAGGAAGCCAGTGCGATCACGAGAACACTGCCCTCCCTTGTGTCGACACTCTTGACATGCCTTGGATACATGAAACCTGATGGAGAACTCAGAAGGCAACACAGAGTACAAACCACTGGCATTTCGGTTTCCGAGTTCGGGTACCACTGGCAATTCAAAAACCGAACAATTACGAGAAGAAATGACACTACTTGTGACCTGGTCATGTTTTGGATACCTATAGTAGACAGTGTATCCACTGCAGCCTCTGTAACTATCATTGCCACGAAAATACTCATCTTGTTTCTTGTCAAGTTCAGGGCTTATGTTAGTGCATTTGATCAAGGTGAGACCAGGTGATATTGTGAAAGAAATACCGGAGAGGGTAGGGGAAAGAGTCCAGTTTAAGTAAAACCCAAAAACATCGAAATTGTTTGTCCTAATGAGGTTCCCTAATGGAATTTTCAGTGACATTGGTACTAGTAAGGTCATAGTACAGTCCCTCCTTTCCCATGCTAAGTTTTGGAATTGGGTTTGTGCAATTTATTACATTGTAGAGCCCACAATGGGGATATGTGGAGTTGGACAGAGGGTATCTGATTTGGCCATGAGCTCCACAGTCGAAAGACTCTGGACATTTCCCAAAAGAGTGGTGAAGAAACAGTAGGTGAATTAGAAGCAAGAGTGCCAAAACAGAGGGAACACCCATTTTGGTTGCCCAGTTTAGCAAAAATGGATTAATATACAACCAACAAAGTGGAGAGGAAGAAAAGAGTTGTCTTCGTTCAAACAAGAACAAGGTAGTAACTCTCTTTCTTCTTATTCTTTTGTGAATTCTAGAGAAGAAATAGAGGGGATGTTTCTCTGCTTGCTCGCAAGTCGACTCAAAAAAAAATCTGATTGAAAGGAAAAGGCAATTAGGGCCAGAGTCACCAGACAAGTTGGTTCAATTGAAAGGGTCGGTGGGACAAGAGACTCCTTGGGAGTTTGATGCTCATCGTCTTCATTGGGGGCTCTTCATTGCCCGGCACTCTAAAGACTTGACCCATTGATTCCTCTCTCTCTCTCTCTCTCTCTCTCTCTCTCTCTCTCCAACTTAAATGAAACCGTCAAAGAGGTCTATTGTGGAAAAACTTTTGGACCATTCTTCTCAAGTTAGGCTCCTCTCCAATCCATATGGAATTGGAAAATCCTCCAATTTCAATTCAATGGTCAAGTTTACCCTAGTAAAGCCCCAAAACTCATACAGTATTCTATGGGCACTCAATTACTCCTAAAATATTTCTCAATTACATTAGCGTCTTCTCTCCCTGTTTTTTTTGAACGGCGAAAAAAAGTCATTAATTTTTTTTGAACGGCATCTTCTCTCCCCGTTAAACCTGCTTCTAAATATTTTTTTTTTATATAGCTCATGAGGATTTTTTTTTTACTAATATTGTATCAATAATTTTTTTTCTTTCAGCATGGTTTTTTTCGCTTATATTATCTTATTATGTAGCTTATGAGAAAGGATTGATAATGAGTATGTTTGTTTGGGATAAGATTAGATGATGGAATTATTAATATCATATTTGTTTGAGATGAGATTAGATGATGAGAATGGATTGATTGAAGAAATTGGTAATGAGAATGAGTTGGGATTGGACTATGAATACCAAGTCTCAAGGGGTATTGCTAATACCCCCTAAAGTCTGGCTTCCTCATCCCATGGGATTCACAATCCGGAGCCATTTGTGTTACCAAACAAGGAATTAATAGTCCAAAGGTACTATTAGTCCAGTCACATGGCCGAATCAAGTTATCAAACGGTGCCTAAAGACTTGACCCATTGATTCCTCTCTCTCTCCAACTTAAATGAAACCGTCAAAGGTGTCTATTGTGGAAAAGCTTAGATTTGTTTAGAGGTGAATATTGTGAGAAATTTAGTGGTGAATATTGTGATGGGATTTGTTTTGTACTCGGGGGCAAAAGAAAAAATGTGGAGAGAGAGCCAAAATTAATGGGGTCAATTGTCAAGGTCACACAAAATGACAAAATCAACTTGTTACTGTGATTTTACAAACACCTAGAAGCCGAGGCACTCACAATGCATGCACAAGTCAACTTTTCCAAACAATAAGCACAAAAGTGCATATTGGCAAATGGAATGGTTTCAGGGTCCATAAAGGGAGTATAATTGGTTGGCTGCCTCCCTACATCCATCATCGCGACCACCACTAGCTACTGTTACGACTACGGGGTGATTGGTCAATGGTCCTCATTATTTAATATGCTTGAAACTCGAATGTTGATTCAATCAGAGGCCGGAGCATATGCGTGTGCAAGTTAAGTTTGTAAAATTATGTATAAATTGATCTGAACACCCTTAGATATCAAAGAAAAAGTTTATAAAACCGTACGTGCCTACCTACAGCCTATTGATGACATTATGGTAAACATACAAAACAAAAAGCACACCTTAATTAGACAAGTCAGTAAATTCAACAAATTCCTTCATTAGGCCTTCAATTGCTTTTCTTCAGCAAATAATCCTCTTGCCCGATTATGTGTTCTCTATATAGTAATTCTCTTGGAAGGGAAAAAAAATATAGGGTCTAATCGGCTCGGAGGTGCGCAGCACGGTGCTGCGCACACCACTGCACAACACTATCCCTCAATTCAAAAATATGATTAAGCTAAAAATTCAAATCATACTTCTCTACACAGAAGTGTGGGAAGGGAAAATCATAGGAAGTCACTCCGAACGGTTTCCCTCTATCTTGTGGTTGTGGACATCCAATATGCCTGCGCCATTGTGTTTGCTCCATATCTGTGATTTTCTTTCTTCCCGTTGATTGAGTGACATGTGGCAAGGGCATTGTGGGAGAGTGAAAAAGAGAGTTTGATTTGCCATAATTAAGTTAATTTGAGTTTAATAAACGGGCTAGTGTAAATATAACTATGAAAAGTTATTGAAATTATTTGTCCGTCGAACAGCCAATGCGTGGCATGTTACCCTTATTGATTTGTTATTGTTTGATTCGTTTTCATCCGACGATCACGTAACAGGTGTCAAGAGGAAGGGTATTCAGTTTACCCATGATCAATGGGGTAGTTCTTATGAAAGGGGAAGCAGTTTTCCAAATGTGGATACCCCATTTTATGTGGAAATTAACTGCCAGAGTCTGAAAGAAAGCTCAACTGCCAGCTTGGAGGGAGAATTCAAATTCAAACTTGGAGAGGTCTCTATTTATGCTCGAGATCGTGACACTTTGAAGGACACACAAACAACGCCATCGGGCCTTTATCTTTTCTTTTCTAGGAGTAGTTTTAACTTATAATCGTTCACTCGATAATCTTTATCGATTGTTCTTCTATTTTGAAGTTTAATAAAGTTCGTTTTTATTACTCTTCTTCCATAATCCATCCATTTCATTGTTTGCTTCCAAAGAAGTCCTGAAAAACGGCAAGGAACCAAACTCCACTTTCCACAACCACATTCCAGCAATTCAAAACACAATTCCCCGTCGATTCTACCGTCGATCCCCGTCGACAGGATTAGTCCAGGAAACTTAGTAACAATTTTTGGCGCTAGAAGGAGGGCTTTTACTAATTTGGAAGTGATGGCACCAAAGACTAGGAATCAATCGCCAACGGATGGCAGTAATGCCAATTCTAATGGTGGAAATGATATTAGTGAGATGAATGCAGTGAATCCAAATCAAAGGATTCTGGAGGGTGGCCAACCAAATGGCTCAAAGATTGAATCAGATTTGATTCAACAATTTGCAAGGGTCTAAATGATCCAGAGAATAAAACGGCTAGAGTATTGATAGCCATGTTTAAGGCTGCAATAGCACGAAATCAACCAATAGTGACAGTGCCAGTTAACGTAAATGTTAATCCTGGGCAAAACAGTGGATTTCCGAATCCTGTTATTGAAGTGCCTTCTTCTCAGGTATTTGACAATCCAACTTTTGAAACTGTTATTACTGGAGTCAATACAGTCCCAATTGGGAACCGAAATTCTGGGCAAAGTCAAAGTTTTTATCAAAGTATACCAACTTCAATTTCTATTGGGTTAGGAGTTGGAAATAATGGAAATAATATCCCAAATCCGTACAACATAGAGATTGGGGGGCATCCTCAACAGGTATATACTAACCCTACTTTTGAAGCTAGGCCTAGCCCAACAAGGCCAACGGATTTTTATCAACCAGTTCCAAATACTAGTAGAAGTAATGGAATTGGAAGTCAATGTGGTAATGGCCAAAATAAAAACATTCGCATTGGTTTCAATATACCGTTTGGATTTGGTACTAGTCAAAGCCAATATGTACCTCCTATGGCACACTACACATCAACCACAAGGGCCCCAAAATCATTTGTTCAATTGTTGATCAACAGTCTTCGTAAGAGGTATGGATTTTTCAAAAGCGATCTGTATTGGTATTTGTATTGGTTTTGGTTGAAATATGCCCTATTATGGTTAAGAGGTGTAGATAATGTTCATTGTTTTTCTACAATTTTGGGCAAATATAAGTGGCCAAATTGGCCATAGTTTTGTCTGCACCATCACTAAATCGGAAGTAATGAAATGTGCAAATGAAAGCCTTTCATGTCAGGCTTAAACATTTTTGCAGAAATGGATTAACGGCCATTTGTTGGCCATACCAAATATGAGACGAATGAATTCGAGCCTTGCACAGAGGCTTGAATAATGTGTCTGTTAGAAAATAGGCCATTCTTTGGACAATTGTTGGAACAGTCGATCTTTGGGATAAATTAGTGGCCTTTGATTTGTTCAAAAATCAACTTGGAAATAAAAGCCCTGCAACACTTGAAGAATTTATTCATGCAAAGAAAATTATCTTCACAGGCCACCATTGTTCACATCATCATTGTTCATGCAAAAAATTATAGCTTTACACGTAAGGCTTGATGCTAAAACAAGATGTGTTTGCCATTACATGTGTCTACCATCAATCTACTGATATATTCATGGCATGTCAAGGCATTTGACCTTTTTGGCTTCCATTACACATACGGTTTTAAGTAGTTTATTGCTCAAAGGAAGTTAGCCGACCGTTGGCCAATTCTTGGAAGAAGAAAATTGACAGAATGGCTAAAGAAAATCAGTAATGCCATTATTGGGTTTAAATAATTTGTTTGGCAGTAACAGATTATTATCCGTGTCGATTTGGAATATTTTGTCCAATTTTGGCCTATTTTATAAGAAAATCAGAACATATGTGGTCAATTATGTAAGGACCCGAAATTTTGAAAATTATTAAAAGGATTAGTTGACGTTGGAAATTGAACGAAAATGTGGAATTTATTAAGTTTAATTGACTTGGGGTTTGAATGATAGAATTGCAATTGGAGGGGGTGGTAGTGTAATTTGTGTGTGTGTGTGAGTATATATAGAGAGAGATGTGTGTGTAGGGGAAAATAATCCCAAATCCCCTCTCTCTCTTCTCCCGGTCTCTCCCCTCTCTCTCGGCTCTCTCTCGATATCTCTCTCTCTCACTCAAAAACCCATCTATACAACTTAATCCCTTCATCAATCAACCTCAAAGGCTTCACCTCTTCAAGTATTGGAGCTCGAATCGCGTTCGTAGGAGCTCGGTGGTTCGTATTTGGCTCAGGTTGATTTTGGAGGCCGAGGCCCGATCTCTCGTTTGGAGCTCGTTCACCAAGTGTGAGGTAGGGATTTCTCTCTCTTTTTGTATGTTCTTGAGTTGGTTTTGTACATGAAATCGTACTTGGTTGTTGTTGTTGTTGTCGAATTCTCGAAAATCTGCTATAAATCTGCTCGACAGCATCTGTATCGATACGGCCATTAAACCGTATCGATACCCCACAAGCTGGACAGATTCGTGACTTACCCGTATCGATACGGTGAGCTTATACCCAGTTTTCACTGTTTTGCTCCGAAATCTATTGTCTTGACTTCCGATCACTTCCAACTATTCTAAACCGCTTCCAAACATAGTTGTTCGCACTCTAATGATTCCTTGGTCACTCTCGCTCGTGGGTTCACGTTGCGTCAAGCATGAGTATCATAAGGAGCGAGTTATCATCTTAATGTTGTATCGGTTCGTTCGTTTAGCGATAAAGGATAATGTGAGATGTTAGGGTAGAAGGAGTGAACTTGTTTAAACCAGTTGTGAGTATGATAAGGGGAACCGTTAGATAGGGGGATGGATAGATCTTAGACGCACGCGAGAACCTGACACTTAATGCAATACAGAGCGGAGAGTGAGTTAAGATAACAAGTTTGGAAACAATATGGAAACAAGAATTGGTATGCGGACCGTCTACTTAATATCAATCTCCTTCCTTATCCTTAAATTGTGAAATTAGAGCTTTGGGAGCACATATGACGAAATGCAACACCAACGGATTGTAGTCGGCATATGGGGTCTTGATATCCGGAGCTGAAATCGGATGTACGGGGTCATAAGTGCCCGGAATGTAAAGTGGATGTACGGGGTCTTGAGCACCCGGAAATGCATTATGGGTATATGGGGCCCTGAAACCCGGAAAGTCTCTTAAGCAAATCGTTCGGCGTGTTATTGAAGAAAGAGCTACTTGAGCTCATAATGGAGATATACGGGGTCCTTAAGACCCGGAATGTAAGTCTTCAATGCAGGAGTGTGTGAGAAAAAGTTTGACCACTAACGGCGTATTAAAAAGATGGCTAATAGATTGATAAATGACAAGTGAAATACTTTTGAGTCTTGAGTTCCCTTCATGAAGTTGCGTTGGTTACATTCTCTTTCGTCGTCTCAGGTTTCATTCTTTTATGTCCAAATCTTCTCTTTTGCATACAAGGTTTGTAGAGATTTTCCTACTGGGCTAGTGTAGCTCAAGCCTTATATTATTTCAGGTACTAATTCGTGACCGTAGCTTGCATGCTTGGGAGTGCTTGGACATGGAAAGCTCTTTGATAGCTAACATTGAAAGTTACTTGTCCATCTTTGTATATTCTCATTGAACGGCGTAATTGGTATCTTAAATTGTAAAATTTTGACTAAGGAATACTGTAAACTCTTAACCCTGTTTCGATACTCATTACTTATGTAAATTTGGGCCTTGGAGCCAAGATGTAATATTTTGGGAACTAATGGATGTTTGGAATGATATTTTGGAAGTGGGATTGCTATGTTATTTTGGGATATCGTACGGACTATTGCGAGGTTTAATTAATGAAAATTCTTTATATTTACGTTGAAAACCGAGGGCGTGACAAATTATGAATAGCTCTCTTATGATTTCAAGTTTGCATGGGGGGCAAACTCATCTTTAAAAGCCAAATTATGTAAAGAAAGTGGCTTTCGCATTGAAAATCGAATGGAGTTGAATCGTGAAAATGATTCGACTAGAGTTTTTCAATTTAGACCATGAATGGTCAAAATAAAAAATTATCCCTCCGCTCCATCCACAATTGGTTGGGAATGGTGAAAATTTGCCCATGGAGTACGAGTTCAAACCAATCATGGCTGCAAATCATGAACAACCATATGTTAAATTTATGATCAACGTTGTTCATATGTCAAGAGGGATAACTTTTTCAAAGCCTCTCTGTATTGGCTTTGCTTGAAATTAATATGCACAACGTGGATTTATAGTTGTCATCCACAATTGGTAAAAGAAATTCCAGACAATGCTCTCTGTTTTTGAACAGTTGTGGGTAAATAGCCCAAGTTTCCTTCAAGGAACTAATCGACAGAGCATGTTACTCTCGACAGTAGGTTTTAATTAAGCCTTGAAGACTTTGTTATATCAGACGAAAAGTAAAAAGTTGGTGTAAAATTTATCTAAAACTCTTCGAGAGTTGGGGGGCATAAATGTTTACACCGTGAAAGGTTATCACCCATCGATATCGATAGAGGGGTAATTTAAAACTAGTTAAATTATTCACTTGGGTTACGTTAGCACTTCACCCAACTAAATAAGGGGGGCATTGTTTGCTCCATATCTGTGATTTTCTTTCTTCCCGTCGATTGAGTGACATGTGGCAAGGGCATTGTGGGAGAGTGAAAAAGTGAGTTTGATTTACCATAATTAAGTTAATTTGAGTTTAATAAACGGGCTAGTGTAAATATAACTATGAAAAGTTATTGAAATTATTTGTCCGTCGAACAGCCAATGCGTGGCATGTTACCCTTATTGATTTGTTATTGTTTGATTCGTTTTCATCCGACGATCACGTAACAGGTGTCAAGAGGAAGGGTATTCAGTTTACCCATGATCAATGGGGCAGTTCTTATGAAAGGGGAAGCAGTTTTCCAAACGTGGATACCCCATTTTATGTGGAAATTAACTGCCAGAGTCTGAAAGAAAGCTCAACTGCCAGCTTGGAGGGAGAATTCAAATTCAAACTTGGAGAGGCCTCTATTTATGCTCGAGATCATGACACTTTGAAGGACACACAAACAACGCCATCAGGCCTTTATCTTTTCTTTTCTAGGAGTAGTTTTAACTTATAATCGTTCACTCGATAATCTTTATCGATTGTTCTTCTATTTTGAAGTTTAATAAAGTCCGTTTTTATTACTCTTCTTCCATAATCCATCCATTTCATTGTTTGCTTCCAAAGAAGTCCTGAAAAACGGCAAGGAACCAAACTCCACTTTCCACAACCACATTCCAGCAATTCAAAACACAATTCCCCGTCGATTCTACCGTCGATCCCCGTCGACAGGATCAGTCCAGGAAACTTAGTAACACGTTGCCTTTGGCTTCAAATCCGTCGGAGAAATCTTGCAAGTCGAACACCGGAAAAAGGAGCGAGAGAATGGGATGTGTTGATTGTACAGAGAAGTGTAAAGCGGTAATTAAGCACAAAAAAGATTTCCACATTTATGAAAACAGAGGTTTGCCATTGGAATTGTAAATTCTCAACTGAATGTCTAAAGTCTAAACCAAGAAATGGACAAATCAAGCAAAATGGAGAAGCAGACACACGTGTTGGCATTAGAAGACAGAGTGAAGGCCTTGTTGATGTCAATCACTGTTGTAAAAAGAGGTAAAAAAATGGAATTAATAACATATTGGTAAGGGCTTAAATCCCATGTTTAATTACCAATTCACCCCATGCAGTTACGGAAATGGAACTATTTGAACTTGGAAATAATAACTTTTTGAAGGATAATTTTAGGACGGGTAAATTACAGTTAACCCCCTCTAACTATGCCTCGGTGACACTTAACCCCCTTTAACTATTATTTTTGGCACTTAACCCCCTCTAACTAACTGAAATTCAAACGGTCATAACTTCTTCGTCCGAAATCGAAAACATGCAAATTATATATCGATTTCGAGGTCTTGAAGTCAGCTTTCTAATGACACCAAAATCACATCACGATTCAAAGCACACAGAAAGTTATGATCAAAACGGTCTTTCTGTCTACCAGCCCTTACTCTTTTGATCATAACTTTCTATGTGCTTTGAATCGTGATGTGATTTTGGTGTCATTAGAAATCTGACTTTAAGATCTCGAAATCGATATATAATTTGCATGTTTTTGATTTCGGACGAAGAAGTTATGACCGTTTGAAGTTATGACCGTTTGAATTTCAGTTAGTTAGAGGGGGTTAAGTGCCAAAAATAATAGTTAGAGGGGGTTAAGTGTCACCGAGGCATAGTTAGAGGGGGTTAACTGTAATTTACCCTTTTAGGACTTAAAAAGTGAGCCAGCTACAAAAATGAGTAATCACCAATTGGTGCTCCTCCTTTATATATTAGAATGGATTTTCTCCAATCAAATTTACAACTCTACAGTTAAATTAAAAAAATATACTTAAATATGTACTGCGACTTTATATTTGCCTAAAGACCGGAGATGCTCTAACAAACCACTCATTTACTGGTACGGTTTGGATCCTAACAGCCTCATAGCCGATCATTAGATGACCAGTTCTAGCTACTTAGCTTTTTGGAAATGGGCTTGATTTTGATCTTCTGAACATTGCATGTCTAAAGGGGAAATATTTTTCCCCCAGGATAAATTTTGCCTTTTCAATTGAGCATTCTAACCGATTTCCAGGTGCGACACGACACAAAGCATTTGATTTTCACCCTGTGCTGATTTCTTGACCTCCACCCCTACTCTATCGTCCCAACTCCGCCAGTCCTCTACCCCTCCACTCTGGTTTTGAGCCTGACCTGTAGGCGTGGCCTTTCCCCATCCACAATCTCCACCCACCCCTCTCCTCTGCCTCACCTCTTTGCTTTCTCCGCCCACCTCCTCTCCTCCACCGTCTCCTTCTTGGGTTGGGCCAATTTGGAGACCAAATGTAGCAAGGGTGGCTCGGAAGAAATCTGCATAGCATAGTTTGGAAGAGGCAATACTACATATTTTAATAAAACTTCATGGCCCGCATGATTAACCTAGTTGTCTTTCCACCTCCTCAGCCGTTTAATAGTATTATCCTTAACATATGAAAAAAGATCACGTTTGGAATTACCATGAAAAACTAGAAGCCCCAGATATCTAGCCCCATTTGCTTCCATTTGTGATCCCCACCTTTGCTGCTAAGAGGTTTCTACTTTGAGTTGGAGTATTGGGATTGAAAAAAAAAACTGATGATTTCTCCTTGTTCACTGTCACGCCCTCGATTTTCAACATAAATAAATAGTCATTTCATTAAAAGATCCTCGCTTAACATAACTAATACCCAAAAGAGTTCCCAGCTGCTTAAGTTTACAAAGAAATCCCCAATATTAAAGGAATTACAACATTGGCACACCGGCCACAAAATAAACCTAAGTACAAGTACAAATCTGTTTAGAATCTCACAAACGTTTTAATCAAAAAGAATTCAAGAATATTCCGTTACAAAGCCATCTTTGATCAAACGTAAGACATTATAATGTAAGAAAATGAAATTAGCTTCCAAAAAAATTCTTCCACATCCCATGCACACATTGCGTGAAGCTACTGTCTGGCATTCGAACCTGAAAAGAAGGATTTTGTTGAGCTACACTAGCCCAGTAGGAAAATCTTTACCAATGCTATATGCAAACATGTTAGATAGTGCAAACGAATGGGGATAAGGAAACACAGCTCGATAGATGAAAGTCAATCAACTTGTAAATGAGCCTCTAACTAATTCAAAGCATAAATCATACACCACGAATAGCTCAGGCAGCCCCAACTTAACTCGCTAAACCAAACTCCCACCATCGGCATTTCCACCCCTTGCGTTACCGTCTGACACCACAAGGAGTACCGTGTTACCCCCCCCTTGTGTCACAGTGATCCCTAACAACCCCGGGTTACCATATTTCCACCCCTTGCGTTACGAAACCCCTCTAAGTCTCCGTATTGCCACCCCTTGCGTTACGGGACTCCCGAAACCAACTTCCGACCCAAATGACCAATTTCTCAGACAATATGCAGGCTAAGCCTTTCCCACGATCACATTCATAGACGTGACATCATAAAATATGCCAGCGATATCACAAAGGCATCATGAACGATCACAATTACAAAACAATCTATAGAATGCACTTTAACGACCTTTAAACTAAGTAATTTCTTATTCGGTTCGTGCTAACGGAAGACCAACGGAACAAGGATAGCATCGAATGGTCAAAGGAAGTCAAATAGACGAGCTTGAGATAGATTTGAAGGTGTCCAAGAGGGTTTAGAAGTGATCGGGGGTCAAGACAATCGACGACAAGGCAACAGGAGCAAAACTGGAGTTAAGCTCCCCGTATCGATACGCACAAAAACCGTATCGATACGGTACAAGCTGTCCAAAAAGATAAGCTTGTGGTATCGATACGCCACAAAATCCGTATCGATACCACGGGGCTTCGGGTGGCGATTTCTGCAGATTTTCAAAACATGAACAACAACCAAAATCCAACAACCCAAGGCACGAATCTACACCAAATTAACACATAAACACATAGAAGAGGTAAAGAAGTCCCTACCTCGATTCAAGGAACGAAACCCAAGCAAGTGGCACGAGCCCTAGCTTCCAACTTTTGAAACCAACCGAGATCTACTTCCCGAGCCTCACCCAACGCGATACGAGTCCGGGGTTGCGTAGAGGAGGCAAAATGAGGGTGGGTTCTTGAGATCTTTAAGGACTTTGGGTGAGTTTTGAGAGAGAACAAGAGAGAGAGATAGAGCCGAGAGAGAGAGAGAGAGAGAGAGAGAGAGGGGGAGATCGGCTGGGGAGAGAGAGAGATGGAGATAAATGATCTCCTACAATGCACACACACACCTTATATACTCTCATAACTTCAAACTACACATCCACTCCCTCAATCTCTTATTCATTCACTCTAGCCCTCAATTCATTTAATCACCCAATAAACTATATTTTTTTCCCAATTAGGCATTTAATAATAATTTCAATAATTAAACTTATACAGGTCTCTACATTCACTTTCTGACCCGAGGCAGCTTCATACAAGTTAAGAATCCGATAAAGAGCTTCACAATCTTGATCTGTTGCACAACAGAATATAATAGAATCATCCACGAATAAGAGGTGAGAAATAACAGGACAATGGTTATTAATCCAAAAACCCCGCAAAACCTTTTTACTTAGAAAGTCGTTGAAAAGAGCTGAGAACCCCTCCCCACATAAAAGAAAAAGATACGGGGAGAGAGGGCATCCTTGCCGAATCCCTCGACTTGGTAAGAAAGTTTCACCCGCTTCCGCATTGACAGTGATCGAAAATGAGACAGTCCTAATACACTCCATGACCCATCCAATCCATTTTTGGTGGAAACCCAATTGAGCCATCACCCTCTCCAAGTAACTCCATTCGACCCGGTCATATGCTTTCTCCATATCCAATTTAAACGCGGCCACGCCTTGAGTGCTTGAACGTTTATGCTTGATATAGTGCGTAAGTTCATGAGCGATCAACACATTATCCGTGATCTAACGACCCCTGACAAAAGCACTTTGATTCTCTAAGATAATAGCAGAGAGAAAAGGTTTAAGCCGATTGGCCAGAACCTTAGCAGTAAGCTTGTAAACTGTGGTGCATAAATTGATAGGACGGAATTGGCTGACCTTGGTTGGTGTATGCACCTTCGGAATAAGAATGATTTGAGTGTGATTCACACTTCCAAGCATTCTGCCATCATGGAAAAAACTGCGCACTGCTCGGCAAACATCAACCCCGACTATATCCCAATATTGCTGGAAGAAACCCGCTATCATACCATTGTAGCCCAGTGATTTATTAGGGTGCATTGCAAACAACGCAGTTTTAATTTCACCCGTCGATGTTGGGCTACAGAAGCAGTTAGTGGTAAAGCACAAAGAAATTTCTATGAGTTTCAGGATGCTAACTCTAAGGTTCCATCACCTTTGTTGAGATCCACTCATCATGGGACCTTAGTGTGGCAGCGCCCTGAGATGAATGTAACCAAGATTAATGTGGATGCTGCTGTCTCTAGGAGTTCAAATTCTATTGGTACAGGAGCAATAGCTCAAGGTCATGATGGCAAGGTCCTTGGTATCTTCTTGAGTTTTCACACTAGTATTACTTCGTCAAGAATTGCTGAGGCTATGGCTATTCGAGATGGTTTGAAGCTGGGGATTGATCTAAATCTCTCTAAAGTGGTTATTGAATCGAATGCGGAGGCGATAGTGAGGAAATGTTCTACCTCTCTAGATCCACCTATTGATATAGCGGCTATTATTTTTTATTGTTTAGCTCTCAAAGAATCTTTTTCTTCCTGTGAGTTTGGTTTTGTTAAACGTGATTGTAATCGGGCTGCACATTGTTGTGCTCAAAAGGCTCTTTTGAATGGTTGGTTCGGTCTGTGGACTTCCATTTTGCTCCCATGGGGTTCCCAACTATCTGATGTTTAGGTTTTTACGCCTTTTAGATTAATAACACTTCTCTCCTTTTGTCAAAAAAACAAAACAAAGTTTAAAATCATGCATATCAGCATGTGATTATAAGCTTATAAATCACTCTCTTCTCACAATGTTGGCGAAAAGATAGAATACTAATTACGCTTATATAATCAATTTGATCAACTCGACATGGTCATTTTTCAAGTAAGTATTTATTTTTTGAATTAAAGATGATGTATTGTGAGTTAATGACATGTCTATTAAAGCGAGAAATAAGTACTTAAAAAATAAAAACCTTAGAGAAATAGGGCTTATATATTGAACTCTACACAATTTGTTGGGGTCCCTCATTTTAGCAAAATTTTGGGGGGCGGCCAGGGCGCCTTGCTCACCTTTGCTCAGGGCCGGCGTGGTCTCCAACTTAAATAGACCTGTCAAGAGCGGTGGCAGACACCATAATTTTTCAGGGTGCCAAATTTTAAAAGATTGACATGAGAGATTATAAAACATAACGGTTTTAATTAAAAATGTCTAGACATAACCAATTAGCTATGTACATATATCCTTATATCTAGATAGATAGACATTGAAAGAGGCCATTGTTCTTGCTAAAAACCAGTGTCTTCTAGAATACAACTTGACAATATTATCAACCTCAATAAGATCTAAAGATTGCAAGGAACTTTTTTAAATAATAATAGATTTTTCAATAGTATTTGAGCAAAAATCTAGTTTCCCTTTTTCTTCCGCCAAAAATAACCAAATTTCTTTCGAAAGCTGCTACCCATACAAATATTTTGCATATACATCGTGCACAGATCACTCTGTGAGGCCCACTATGGGTTCCATACAAATTATCCAAACCGTTCATTAAATGTAAAATATTTTTTAAAGGTTTTCGCAAAAAAATCAGTTCAATCCGATACCTACAGGTGCTCGATCCAATCATCGAACTTTTCATTCAGATTTCAAGACAATGAAAAGTTAGATGATTCAGTGTGTTTTGGATCCAGTTTTTATTTTTCTTCAATTTTCACATATGCCGATCATCTACTAAAATCTGATTAACATGATTTTTGGCAAGATTAATGTTCTCGCCGAGCTCTATAGAATGAACGATGTTATCATCAAAGTGTGCTCGGAAAATGACCAAAAATTAAAAATAGACCGGATGGGACACCACCATCCCTCCTATCCCCGTTATATACAAAATTTTCTCATACATATATACCCACACATAGGTATACGAATATACGCATATCTAGCTAGGTAGATGTTGAAAGAGGCCAGCAGGAAGCGCTTTGACAGAACAATCATTTCGCAAATTTAGTTAGTTAGGACTATCATTCAAATTTGTTACTTATGAGGAGAGTAGTTCAATAAAACGTAGTAGGTGACGATTGCTTCCCCAAAAATCCGTTTATTCGATCAGGATACAAATGTATGCAGTCTTTTGTACTGGTTTATGACTTTAGCTGTATCAGTGTGGGTTTCCAAAATTTCCTAAACACATGAATGAAAGCAAGTGGTATTCCAAGTTCAGTACGTTTGTTTTGTTGGTCGCGGGCCAGCATCCAACCCACGCGGGTTGAACCGTGGCGCTTGGGGCCTGCTACGCTATGGTATAAGGAAATAGAATTGCACCTTTACCACCACCTGCGGATTTTGGTAAAATGGTAAGCGCTTGATCCTACAAGTGGTATCAGAGCCAAGGACGTCGCGGGTTCGACTCCCCTGAATGGCATGCTGCTTGCGGGCAGGTGGCGGGCCAGCATCCTGCCCACACGGGTCGAACCGTGGCACTTAGGGCCTGCTACACTATGGTATAAATTACTCTATACTATAAAGAAATAGAGTTGTGCTTTTACCACCACCTGCAGGTTTTGGTGAGATGGTAAGCGCTTGATCCTACAGTTTTCTTTGCCCATTCCTGTCCCACCGCCCAAAACACAAAAACTTAACAACAACAAAATCGGCAGTATAAAGGCAGCATTGCACAATGAGAACTGAGCCATGACTTCAAAAATCTCAATATACGAACAAATACACAACGAGAGCTCCATGCACTCACTATACACATTCTCTCAATAGAATTATCAGACCATATATATTCATTTCGATATACAACAAAATGGAAACTGAATTTGAACTACTCACTCGGTTGCATAGCTACGAGCTAGTGTCAAGATTATTTTCTTGGCATTTCTGTCTTCAAACAAAAGTAGAGTGAAATGAAAGCCTTACTCACTGGAGGCAGGCGTGGTAGAGGTACTAACCCATCTATTGGTCACCGAAGCTGGTGAAACTGGCGCCATGCTGTTCTTCAGCAACACATCATCTTCGCCATCAGGCGAAGTAGGAGGCCTTCTAGTTGTTAACGCGCTACCATCGTCAATTATCTTCCCAGCATTCTCATCTTTGTACGCCTGAATCTCTATCAAAGCCTCCAAAATCTCTTTCATCGGAGGCCTTATGTCCTTGTCAAGTTGCAAACACCTAAAAGCCACCTCTGCCACCGACAAAGTCATCCTCTCAATCGAAGGATCTGACTCATACCCAAGAGACGGATCAATCAACTCATGGATTAAACGGTTTTGGATCCTGTTTACTGCTAAGTTAGCCAAATTAATGTCATCCAGCTTCCTATTAATGTCAACAGCCGGCAGTGATGATATCAGCTCAATAAGAACAACCCCAAAGCTATAAACATCACTCTTGTCAGTAAGCTGGTAACATCGATGGTACTCGGGATCAACATAACCCGGAGTGCCCTGTGGAGCCGTTGAGATGTGAGTGGCATGGTTGGGGAAGAGTCTCGAGAGCCCAAAATCTCCAACTTTGACGCAAAAATTGTTGTCAAGAAGTATGTTGTCAGTCTTCACATCGCGGTGGATGATATCAGAATCATGGAGGTAAGCCAATACCCTGGCAGTTTCAATGGCTATGTTCATGCGAATAGGCCATGCAAGCAAACCCTCCTTTGCTCGATCACCGTGTAGATGATCCGCCACAGTGCCATTCGGAATGTACTCGTAGACGAGTAGTAGCTCCCGGCTGTGGCGGGAGTTGCAACCATAAAGGATGACCAGATTGGGGTGGCTCAAAAGGGTAAGGATTTCGACTTCGTTCATGAACTGCTTCACCCTCTTGAAGTTGTGCTCGTATAGGCGCTTGACAGCAACTTCCCGCCCGTCGAGGAGTTTTCCTGGTTGAGAAAAGACCAATGGTTATGCCACATTTTTGTGTGAATAATTGTGATTTCAGAGTATGTAAATGGATGGGTTACACGGATAGGCTGTTGGTGGATTATGGATTTGTGGGGAATTTTCAAGTGAAAGGAAATAGATACGCAAATCCAAGGTTACATGGACTTTTACATGCAAGAAGGACTTGTGTCGGAAGAGAAAATTTTCAATGCAACGGTTATTTTTAACGCCTCTCTCACATGGGGTGGGACTCACGCATACATGGGGCCCACATCAAGTGAGAGAGCATTACAAATAACCATCACATTGGAACTTTTTTTCCTTGTCGGACACTTTGACAGTAGGGAAAGTAAATTAACAATGTTTCCTCAACATGATTGGTTGGACATCCACCTAACAAGCATACTTAGAAAATTCAAGCTATCAAACAAATCCGTGTGTCGTGCAGTACATGAGATGCTCAATTGCAACTTGTAAACATCACTTTGTCCTAGAAAATAAAAGAGGTATAACACCAAGAAGTATGGAAATTTAGTTGTGTCACCATGGTGTTCCCTTAAAATTTATTCCCTTTTAATTTGTAATCATGGTGTTCCTTGCAACTGATGCATGTCACCTGAGTCCATGAAACATAGGGCAAATAAAGATAAATTCATCTACTTTACTTCATTTTTACTGCTGCTTTTGGATTTTTCCGTATTTATTTCCTTTCCAAAGTACATGAGCCAATAGTCTTAGCGATACTGCGACCTAAGAAGAGCTGATACGGACAGAGACTCCGCAATTATAAGTAAACAGGGACACGAACACAGCACAGGACACAACAAAGCTTATGCTTATATTAAGGTAGATATGTAGTTAGTTTTCATATGAGCATTTCATCCAGAAATAACCAAAACTAGTATCCTTACAATTCATGTTGTTTCCTCTTTAAATATTACAAGTCGAACGAGGGTTTTATTTGGCCATAGTTCATTTACTCATACTTTTTTTCAAATATTTTTGGAACATCATCGCCACAGAATGAGCTTCAATATTATAAATTGCTCCCTATCATTTTTCCATCCATTTCCAAATTGAGACACGATATACCCAATATTTTCCCAGATTGTCCCCTACTTAAAAATAATTGCATTTATTAGACACATGTCCCATACGTGCTCTGCGTGTCCCTGGAGTGTCGTGTCCCCAAAGTGTCTGACACAGATATGATAAGCTATTAGGAGTGTCGGTGCTTAATAGGCTGCAAGTGATAATCTAAACAACCCCCCTTCTTACCATGGTACACGGTGCCGAAACCTCCATCTCCCAATTCCTTGGAAGGGTCGAAGTCATCAGTGGCTTGTTCAAGTTCAGCATAGGAGAAGACAGAGGCACCAAAGTAGGCACTACCTCCTTCAAGGTCTGCTTTCGATAAGTGATCAGAGGAAGTGTTCTTTGAAGAGATGTACGATGAAGCATGATTCCATTTGTTGCGACGCCATATAATTATTATGACCAAGCATAGCTTTAGGACTACGACTCCAGGTATAACTGAAGAAAATACAGGTGTAATCAGGTATTGATTCTTTCATCCATATCCATGCGTAGGGGGAAAAACAAAGGCATCTTTGTCTCTCAAATATCAGTCCCTCTGTCCCAATGCGATAGCGGTGCCATATGTTTGCGAACTTGAAGCGCGTGAATCTCAAGAGAGGATTGTTTGGCAGCCAATGTATTGGAACAGAAGAACTCTATTATGGGGACAAAAGATACAGTGCCAAAAGTGAATTGGCTTTAACTAGAATCCTCAAATGGGATTTACCAAAAAAAAAAAAGAATCCTTAAATGGGAAAACAAGAACTCAATGAAGTTTGTAAAGTGATTAAAAGAACTAAGGATGTATCAATAGAATTGTATCTTACCTAAAAAAAAGACTGTTTTATCTATTCGAAATTCGAATATAGATGTAGATGTACTTAGGTCTAATCATGCTTGCTGAATACTGACAAAAGGTAAATTACCTGTTCCTAGTACCAGTGTCAAGTTGCTAATTCCTACAACCAATGTCAAGGAGAAAAACACCAGTCAATTCAAAGTTATTTACCTTGCCTAGTGAAAAATGCTTGAGACTAACTAAAGGAAATTTCCCAAAATAAAAATAAAAACAGAAGAGATAAAACTTCCATGATGGACCAAAACTGCTATGGATTAAAGAACTCTTAAGATAAACCCATTATTGCTAATACCTTCTTTCTCATTTTTGCTGCCAATACCTTCTTCCTCATTTTTGCACTTGAAACGCGTGCCATCACGAGAACATCGCCCCCCCTTGTGTTGACACCGTTGACATTCCTTGGACACATGAAACCTAATATCAAACTTGGAAGCCAACACAGAGAATAAATCACTGGCATTCCTGCTTCCGAGTTCCGATACCCTTGGCAATTCAATAACCGAACACTTAAGACCAACACTGGCATTACTCGAGACACTAGAATGATAAGGATACTTATAGTAGACAGTGTACCCACTGCAGCCTCTGTAACTGTCATTGCCACGAAAATACTCATCTTTTTTCTTGTCAAGTCCAGGGCTATCGGTAATGCATTTGAACAAGGTGAGACCAGGTGATATTGTGAAAGAAATATAGGGTCTAATCGGAAGAGTCCAGTTCAAGTAAAACGCGAAAACATCGCAACCGTTTGTCCTAATGAGGTCCCCTAGAATTGGGTCATTAACCCTAATGGAATTTTCTGAGACATTGATAGTATCGAGGTCATACAATACTTCCTTCCTTTCCAGATTGAGTTTTGGAACTGGGTCTGTGCAATTTTGTACGGTGTAGAGCCCACAATTGGTGGAGTTGGACAAAGGGAATCTGATTTGGCCATGAGTTCCACAGTTGAAGGAGTCCGGACACTTCCCAGAAGAGTGATCAAACAGTAGGTGAAAGAGAAGAAAGAGAGCCAAAATGGAGGGAGGAACACCCATTGTGATTGCCCAGTTTAGCAAATATGGATTAATAAACAACCAACAAAGGGGAGAGGAAGAAAAAAGTTTTCTGTCTTAAAATAAGATAATGTTTGTGGTTTTTGTCAAGATATAGAGGGTGTATGGCTTTACACGCCAGTCGCGCGACTTGGAAATTCGGCTATTTTGGAGGACTTGAAAGAAGTCTGATTGAAAGGAAGAGGGAACTAGGACCACTACTTTGGTTGAATAGCAAGGGTCGGTTGGCAGAAAGACTCCATGGGAGTTTCATGCTCATCTCCTTCATTGACCCGGCAACTTGACCCATTGACCGCCCCAAGGGTTGCTCAGGCTCTATTGGCTTGGTATTTACTGGTTTGCACCCACCTAAGTTCTCAAAAGTTGGTCCGGCTCTCCTGGCTTAGTATTTACAGGGTTGCTCCCTCCTAAGGTTTCAGGTGCGATTTCTCATGTCAACAATTCTTGAGGTCACCTCACACAGCGCAAGCGTATGAAAAGACTAGGGGTGGTGCCATGGGTGGAGGGACAAGTGGGGTCGAGTGACCCCACTCACGTTGATTTTCCACCAGAACGTTTGATAATTTGCAACCAAATTTTGTTATTTTGACCCCACAAAAAATCTCTAAATTGCCCTAACTTGTTTTAAATGCATAGAAATCCCAAACGTTCTCTTCTTTTCGAGAGTTGATAGTACTAGAAATGAGACTATCATACATTATTTTACAAATATGACAAGTTTTTGGGGCCAATTATGAGGCAAAATGAACTATTTGTGCATATCGATCTTATAATTAATCTCTTAATTTAGTTCATTTTGGACTTATGCATAGGAAAAATATAGTTGCATATGAATATAATTTTTTACCCCACTAACCAAAATTCCTAGCTCCGCCCCTGGACCCGTCACTGGAGCTCTAGAGATTCCTCCAAGGTGCATGCAAACTGACCCGAAACACCCTCCATTACCAAGAAAATTGACCCACTGACACTTTTCTCTCTCGATCTCGAGTTGTATACTCTTGGATGGGCTATGTGGGTGGTGTGAAAAACGGGGCAAGAAAATATGTAAGTTGTGGCGAGAGCAAAAGGTGATAGAGGAGTAGTGAGTCAAGGTCGCTGATAATGGGGCTTGTGGGATGCTTTCATGGTGTCCCCACTAGCTTCATGGATTCCCCGTTTGATACGTTTATGTAATTTTTCCACCATTACCCATTGACTTTAGGTGAGAAGTGAAAAAAGAAAACCAACCGAGAGATGCTACATACACTACATGTTACACTACATTATTACTTCTTGATTCGTAGGGATATCCAAAAAGAAAACCAACCGGATATCGGTAAGTATTACTTCTTGATTCGTAGGGATGAAATTGTTCAACTGTGCAGTTTCGCCACTACAAACCTAGAAATGATACTTGCCGATATCCGTTGGAGCTAATTTTTTACAGGACCCCATAAAATAATATTTTAAAATTTATCGGTATTTTGTTGGATTTTTCTAAGACCCAAAATGGGCCCCACATAAGATGTAGTGTAAAAATGTAGTGTACCTATCTTTAGTGAAACCGAAATAACCCAAGGAAAGCCGAAAGCTATAGGAAACAGAAAGTTAGGAGTACCAATTGATACAACATTCCAAAAAGCAAACCAAAAATGCTGCTCGAGCCCACTTCCATGCATGAAAGTCTCCTATTTGCAATCAATGGTCCAGATTGCCGAGATGGGTAGACGATTGAGATTACGCACAGCACTGGGCAATCCAAACCATTGATTGTCGAGACAGATGGTTCAGATGTGCACAGCACCATCCCCCAATATGCTCGAGCTCAGTGGCGGACCCAGGATTTGTTCGGACTGGGGGCACCTAGTATTAAGGAAAGATTAAAATTAAGCATTCCGTAGTATTATTAATGGTAACCGTAAGCAAAGATTAAAATTAAGCATAAATTATGTAAAAAAAAAAACTGATTGATAGAAAAAGGCAATTAGGGCCAGAGTCGGCAGACATGCAAGTTGGTTCAATTGAAAGGGACGGTGGGCCAAAAGACTCCAAAGGGAGTTTGATGTTCATCTCCTTCATTGGGTTCTTCATTGACCCGGCACTCTAAAGACTTTACTCTCTCTCTCTCTCTCTCTTTCTCTCTCTCTCCAACTTAAATGAAACAGTCAAGAGGTCTATTGTGGAAAATTTTGTTTCGGAAATCTTTCGTCCCACGTGCGAGAAATATAGGGGTGAATTTTGTGATGAGATTTGTTTCGTACTCAGGGACAAAAGAAAAAATATGGAGAGAGATATCAAAGAAAATCAACTTTTTATTCTGATTTTACCAACACTAGAGGTCGGGGCATACGCAAGGCGTGTGCAAGTCAACTTTTACAAACAGTAAGCACAAAATATCGTGCATAGTTGGCAAATGGAATGGTTTCAGGGTCTATAGTTTTTTGCTGATAAAATTAAAGGGAGTATAATTTGTTTGCGACTATAGGGTGCTTGGTCAATGGTCTTGATTAACTAATATGCATGAAACTCGGATATTGATTCAATCAGAAGCCGGAGCACATGCGCGTGCAAGTTAAGTTTGTAAAATTGTGTGTAAATTGGTCTAAACACCCTTAGATATGGAAAAAAAAATGTTTATAAAACTATACGTGCCTATCAATGACATTAATGTTGGATTTGGATGCTTTCTATTGTCGCTCTCATTCGTCTAATCTAAGTCCGATTTTGTTCATCCTCGCCAAATGAGGGTGAACATTACCTTCATTTTGATTGGCTCTTTGTAACTCTTAGGTCCTACCAAGTTTAACCATAGTAAGCATTAAAACCTAACCAATATGGAAATAATTGGAATTTACGTAATTAGTATATGGAAAATTATTGGAATGGATTCAATGCATTGAATTTGAACTATTCAACTAACCGACCTTTCCGAATCAATCGTGCAACCATTGGACTTTCCGAATCAATTGTGCAGCCATGGGATGAAAAGTTTGAAGCCAAATCTCCCAATCCTTCTTCGCTGGATAACAAATCCCAAGTTTGATTAAATAAGAATTTGAATATATTCCGTTTATTTTTTTGTTGAAGTAGAGAAGTGTAAAGATGTTAATGATTTGACGTGATAATAAGAACAGTAGCTGCTCTCGCTCTCGTGGATGTACCCGGTATTGGGAAACCACGTATATCTCTGTGTTGATTTCTTTACCGTCTTATACTCGTAAATCGTGCGTGTGTGTGTCGATCCTAACAAGGGCCGGTGTGGTCTTCAACTTAAATAGAACTGTCTAATTTTTCAGGGTGCCAAATTTTAAAAGATCGATATGAGAGATTATAAAACATAGCGGTTTTAATTAAAATGGTCTACACATAACCAATTAGCTATGTACATATATCCGTATATCCAGATAGATAGACATTGAAAGAGGCCATTTTTCTCGCTAAAACCAACTGTCTTCTAGAATACAACTTGTCAATATATATTATCAAGCTCAATAAGATCTAAAGATTGCAAGGCACTTCTTTTCAATATAACGATCTTGACCCATTAATTCTTGGATTCTTCTCTCTCCAATAACTTTCAGCCCTGACACCTTGTGAGACTAACGAAATTAGGAAGATGGGAATCGGGGATCCTGTAGATCCTGTAGGGCGGCTGATCCGGTCGTCCATTTCGGTAATGGACTATTAAATTTTAATCCGAATAATGGACGGCTCAGATGAATAAGAGCTTGGATTAAATCCACGCCATCGACATCAAAATGAACTACAGAATCGGTCACCGTACAAGTTCAATCAAGCAGCATTCTTCTTTTTCTTAACTTAAGGAGAGGGGGAGGGCAGAGAAGAAGAGGGAAGAGCTCCTTGGCTAGTAACTTGCTTCTGACCGCACTGCAAGATTTTCAAATTCAAAAAAATGGGGCCCTTTGTGCACTGAAAGAGGCCATTTTTCTTGCTAAAAACCAGTGTCTTCTAGAATACAACTTGACAATATTATCAAGCTCAATAAGATCTAAGATTGCAAGCCACTTTTTTAAATAATAAAATTTTCAATAGTATTTGAGCAAAAATCTAGTTTCGCTTTTTCTTCCGCAAAAAATAACCAATTTTCATTCAAAAGCTGCTACCCACACAGACATTTTGCATATACATTGTGCATAGATCACTGTGTGAGGCCCACTACGGATCCCATACAAATTATCCGAACCATTCATTAAATGTAAAATATTTTTTAAACGTCCTCGCAAAAAAATCAGTTTAATCCGATACCTACAGGTGCTCGATCCAATCATCAAACTATTCATTCAGATTTCAAGACAATGAAAAGTTAGATGATTCAGTGTGTTTTGGATTCAGTTTTTGTTTTTCTTCAATTTTCACGCGTTCCGATCATGTATCTACTAAAGTCCGATAAACATGATTTTTGGCAAGATAAATGTTCTCGCCGAGCTCTATAGAATGAACGATGTTGATCATCAAAGTGTGCTCGGAAAATGACAGAAAAATTAAAAATAGACCAAAGGGGACACCACCACCCCTCCTATCCCCGTTATATACAAAATTTTCTCGTACATATATACCCACACATAGGTATACGTATATACGCATATCTAGCTAGGTAGATGTTGAAAGAGGCCAGCAGGAAGCGCTTTGACAGAACAATCATTTAGCAAATTTAGTTAGTTACGACTATCATTCAAATTTGTTACTTATGAGTAGAGTAGTTCAATAAAACGTACGTAGTAGAGGTGCAGTCTTTTGTACTGGTTTATGACTTTAGCTGTATCAGTGTAGGTTTCCAAAATTTCCTAAACACATGAATGAAAGCAAGTGGCATTCCAAGTTCAGTACGTTTGTTTTCTTTGCCCAATGAGAACTGAGCCATGACTTCAAAAATCTCAATATACGAACAAATACACAACGAGAGCTCCATGCACTCACCATACACATTCTCTCAATAGAATTATCAGACCATATATATTCATTTTGATATACAACAAAATGGAAACTGAATTTGAACTACTTACTCGGTTGCATAGCTACGAGCTAGTGTCAAGATTATTTTCTTGGCATATCTGTCTTCAAACAAAAGTAGAGTGAAGTGAAAGCCTTACTCACTGGAGGCGGGCGTGGTAGAGGTACTAACCCATCTATTGGTCACCGAAGCTGGTGAAACTGGCGCCATGCTGTTCTTCAGCAACACATCATCTTCGCCATCAGGCGAAGTAGGAGGCCTTCTAGTTGTTAACGCGCTACCATCGTCAATTATCTTCCCAGCATTCTCATCTTTGTACGCCTGAATCTCTATCAAAGCCTCCAAAATCTCTTTCATCGGAGGCCTTATGTCCTTGTCAAGTTGCAAACACCTAAAGGCCACCTCTGCCACCGACAAAGTCATCCTCTCAATCGAAGGATCTGACTCATACCCAAGAGACGGATCAATCAACTCATGGATTAAACGGTTTTGGATCCTGTTTACTGCTAAGTTAGCCAAATTAATGTCATCCCTATTCCTGTTAATGTCAACAGCCGGCAGTGATGATATGAGCTCAACAAGAACAACCCCAAAGCTATTAACATCACTCTTGTCAGTAAGCTGGTAACATCGATGGTACTCGGGATCAACATAACCTGGAGTGCCCTGTGGAGCCGTTGAGACGTGAGTGGCATGGTTGGGGAAGAGTCTCGAGAGCCCGAAATCTCCAACTTTGACACAAAAATCGTTGTCAAGGAGTATGTTGTCTGTCTTCACATCGCGGTGGATGACATCAGAAAGATAGAGGTAAGCCAATGCCCTGGCAGTTTCAATGGCTATGTTCATGCGAATAGGCCATCCAAGCGAACCCTCCTTTGCTCGAACACCGTGTAGATGATCCGCCACAGTGCCATTGGGAATGTACTCATAGACGAGTAGGAGTTCCCGGCTGTGGCGGGAGGTGCAACCAAAAAGGGTAACCAGATTGGGGTGGCTCAAACGGGTAAGGATTTCGACTTCGTTCATGAAAAGCTTCACCCGCTTGAAGTTGTGCTCGTATAGGCGCTTGACAGCAACTTCCCGCCCGTCGAGGAGTTTTCCTGGTTGAGAAAAGACCAATGGTTATGCCACATTTTTGTGTGAATAATTGTGATTTCAGAGTAAGTAAATAGATGGGTTACATAGATAGGCTGTTGGTGGATTTTGGATTTGTGGGGAATTTTCAAGTGAAAGGAAATAGATACGCAAACCCAAGGTTACACGGATTTTTACATGCAAGGACCTTTGTTGGAAGAGAAAATTTGTAATGCAACGGTTATTTGTAACGTCTCTCTCACATGGGGTGGGACTCACGCATACATGGGGCCCACATCAAGTGAGAGGGCATTACAAATAACCGTCACATTGGAACTTTTTTTCCTTGTCGGACACTTTGACAGTAGGGAAAGAAAATTAACTATGTTTCCTTCACAGGGACACGGACACAGAACAGGACACAACAAAGCTTATGTTTATATTAAGGTAGATATGTAGTTAGTTTTCATATGAGCATTTCATCCGGAAATAACCAAAACTAATTGTATCTTTACAATTCTTGTTGTTTCCTCTTAAATATTACAAGTCGAACGAGGGTTTTATTTGGCCATAGTTCGTTTACTCATACTTTTTTTCAAATATTTTTGGAACATCATCGCCACAAAATGAGCTTCAATATTATAAATTGCTCCCTATCATGTTTCTATCCATTTCCAAATTGTGACACAATATCCCCAATATTTTCCCAGACTGTCCCCTGCTTAAAAATAATTGCATTTATTATACACATGTCCCATACGTGCTCTGTGTGTCCCTGGAGTGTCATGTCCCCAAAGTGTCTGACACATATATGATAAGCTATTAGGAGTGTCGGTGCTTAATAGGCTACAAGTGATAATCTAAACAACCCCCTTCTTACCATGGTACACGGTGCCGAAACCTCCATCTCCCAATTCCTTGGAAGGGTCGAAGTCATCAGTGGCTTGTTCAAGTTCAGCATAGGAGAAGACAGAGGCACCAAAGTAGGCACTACCTCCTTCAAGGTCTGCTTTTGATAAGTGATCAGAGGAAGTGTTCTTTGAAGAGATGTACGATGAAACATGATTCCATTTCTTGCGACGCCATATAATTATTATGACCAAGCATAGCTTTAGGATTACGACTCCAGGTATAACTGAGGAAAATACAGGTGTAATCAGGTATTGATTCTTTCATCCATATCCATGCGTAGGGGGGGAAAACAAACCAGAAAAACTGAGGCATCTTTATCTCTTAAATATCAGTCCCTCTGTCCCAATGCGATAGCGGTGCCATATGTTTGCGAACTTGAAGCGCGTGAATCTCAAGAGAGGATTGTTTGGCAGCCAATGTATTGGAACAGAAGAACTCTATTATGGGGACAAAAGATACAGTGCCAAAAGTGAATTGGCTTTAACTAGAATCCTCAAATGGGATTTACCCAAAAAAGAAAAAGAAAAAGAAAAAGAATCCTCAAATGGGAAAACAAGAACTCAATGAAGTTTGTAAAGTGATTAAAAGAACTAAGGATGTATCAATAGAATTTTATCTTATACCTAAAAAAAAAGATTGTTTTATCTATTCGAAATTCGAATATAGATGTAGATGTACCTAGGTCTAATCATGCTTGCTGAATACTGATAAAAGGTAAATTACCTGTTCCTAGTACCAGTGTCAAGTTGCTAATTCCTGCAACCAATGTCAAGGAGAAAAACACCAGTTAATTCAAAGTTATTTACCTTTGCCTAGTGAAAAATGCTTGAGATTAACTAAAGGAAATTTCCCAAAAGATAAAAAAAACAGAAGAGATAGAACTTCCATGATGGAGCAAAACTGCTATGGATTGAAGAACTCTTAAGATAAACCCATTATTGCCAATACCTTCTTTCTCATTTTTTCTGCCAATGTTTTCTTCCTCATTTCTGCACCAGAAGAGCGTGCTATCATGAGAACATTGCCCCCCCTTGTGTTGACACTGTTGACATTCCTCGGACACATGAAACCTAATATCAAACTCGGAAGCCAACACAGAGAATAAATCACGGGCATTCCTGCTTCCGAGTTCCGATACTCTTGGCAATTCAATAACCCAACACTTAAGACCAACACTGGCATTACTGGAGACACTAGAATGATAAGGATACTTATAGTAGACAGTGTATCCTTTGCAGCCTCTGTAACATCACAATCCCAAAATCAACTGGTGTCCATTGATTCATCTTTAATATAGGGCTCAAGTGTAGAGTTAAAGATAACGCAGCGAAAATGATGAAAAGCATAAGACAAAAGAGATGTCTATATTAGCGGATACTACGGATCAATTGGAATCCCATGCATTACGTCAATTGGAATCCCACCTCAGATGGCAACAACCAGTTAGGAAATAATCAGTTAGGAAAGAAATCAATTAGAATTAGAATTAGTTCCCTATTGTTTAGGATCTTGATTCTAGTCTCTCTTTATTATAAATGTACGTTTCTGCTTCTACATCAATTACAGAAAAACAATTGATTTTATTCTTGTTCACACCTTTTATCATGGTATCAGAGCAAGGTTGACATTCTTTTACTCTATCTTCCCCACAAAATTAAACCCACCACAAAACTGGAAGAAATTGATAGCTTCAGCCTCAAAATCATTTTTACCGACATGGTTGAGGCCCAAGAAAAGGTCCAGAAGCTTATTTCTGACCTCTCTTCCCCTTATTTTCTTCATTCAGCCGACCATCCTCGCACCCCTCTTGTTGATGTTGTTCTAACCCATACCAACTATGGGTCCTGGAGCCGTTCTATCGAGATGGCTCTTTGTGCCAAAAACAAATTGGTTTTTATTGATAATACCCTACCCTGCCCCGATGACCCTGATATTCAACCCCTATGGAAACGAGTTTCCACGATGGTCCTCTCATGGTTGTTGAACAGCATCAGCAACACCATCACTCCAAGCTTAGCCAGTTGACGCACACCGTATGACCTATGGCGTGATCTTGAGTCTAGATTTACTCAAGGCAACAATGCCACCATCTTCAGAATTCAAAAGGAGATTTCCAACCTTGAACAAAATAATCTCGATATTACCAACTATTACAACACCTTCAAAACCCTTTGGGACCAACTTGATGGGATCACTCCTCTTCCAGCCTGCACATGCACCCATTGTACGTGTAATACCGCTGCCGCATGGCAAAAAAGGGTGTCAAACGAACGGGTCTATCAACTCTTGATGGGCCTCAATGAACCCTACTTTGTCCTCCGTACTCAAGTCCTTGCCATGGATCCCCTTCCCGACATTGGAAAAGTCTACGGCCTATTGATCTCGGAAGAACAAACCAAGACATTTTCTCCCACCGTTCAACCCATTCAAGAAGACTCAGCCATGTTCAGTCAGAAATTTCAGCCTCAACAGAGTCAACCCAAACCTTTCAATGGGCAGCAGCGAAACCATCAAATCTCCCGTGCTTTCCCTCAAAATCAGACAAAAAGTCAGCCTTACACCCAACCTCAACAACCCATTCATGCTGGTTCGTCATCCCGACAACAACAATCTGCAAGCCGTAACAATCAAACCCGCCAGCCACCTAGCACTAATCGGTTTGATCGGCCAACTCAGTCCAGCACCAGCAAAGATCCGAATGCCTTCTGTGATCATTGCAAATGTTCGGGTCATTATCGGTCGGGATGTTTTAAGATCATTGGGTACCCGGATTGGTTCTTCAACCGCCGTCCAAACCAGTCCAACTATGCAGGAGACGCATCTGTCATAAATTCAAATTCTCACTTGAGCCCAACCGAGGCATCCCAAGCATATGACTTTTACGATAATCCGTCTGCTCTCTTTTCTGGTAATACAGATTTTATTTCACATGATTGGATTATTGATAGTGGGGCCTCATCTCACATGACGCCTCATCTATCTCTTTTTAACTCATATACAGTCACGGATAAAATTTTACCAGTTCGGTCGGCCTCGGGTTCCACCCATGCTGTCTCCCATACAGGACATATAAATATCACCCCCTCCATCACTCTTTTTGGTGTCTCACATGTCCCTACTTTTCGTTTCAATTTATTATCTGTCCAAAAATTATGTCGTGATCTTAAGTGCGTTGTATTTTTTTTTCCTAATTTTTGCCTTTTTCAGGACCTGAAGTCGAAGACTGTGATTGGAGCGGGTGAGGCACGCCATGGCTTGTATTACCTTCGCACATCACCTTCCACCGCCCTTGCAGCGCCAACCGATCACCCCAATCTCTGGCACCAAAGACTAGGTCATCCCTCATCAGCCAATTTACCTCGTTTTCTTATTAAACCCATTCCCAATAATACTTGTCCTTGTGACGCATGTCTGCGTGGCAAGCACACTCGGCTCCCTTTTGCTTCAGTACTCAATAAAAGTGATATTCCTTTTTCTCGCATATTTGTTGACATTTGGGGTGGCTACCATACGCCTTCCACTTGTGGGGCCCGTTATTTTCTTACCATAGTTGATGATTGCACACGAACCACTTGGGTGTATTTATTGAAATACAAATCGGATGCTCTTTTTAAAATCCAATTTTTTCTTAACATGGTCAGGACACAATTCAATGCCAAAGTTAAAATTTTTCGTTCGGACAACGGTTCTGAATTCATATCTCGTCCAATTTTGAAAATCTTTCACGACAATGGCATTTTGCAAGAACTGACCTGTGTTGATACGCCGCAACAAAATGGCGTGGCTGAACGTAAGCATCGTCATATTTTAAATGTGGCTCGTTGTTTACGTTTTCATGCCCATCTTCCCATCAAATTTTGTTGTGAATGTATCTTAACGGCAGTCTATCTCATTAACCGCACACCCTCTCACACGTTAAAAAATGTCTCGCCGTATGAACGGCTTTTTCGTCGAATCCCAAATTATAAATATTTGCGTGTTTTTGGGTGCTTATGCTATGCTCAAACATCCCGTGTTGGTCGAGATAAATTTAAACCTCGCGGTGTTCCCTGTGTGTTTTTGGGATATCCTCCCCGCCACAGCGGATACCGTCTCTTTAATCTTGACACGAACACCTTTTTTATTTCTCGGGATGTCACTTTTTTTGAGCACATTTTTCCCTTCCATGTTCAGAGCCCCCACCATATACAGCCACCCGCCAACCCGTTGCCTAGCCTCACTGACATCTATCCCGCTGAACCTCTCAGTCCTATCGACCAACTCTCCACGCCTACTCCTAATCCTATAGACCAACCCATCCCTGGCAACAACCCACAACCTTTCACGCCTACCACTAATCCTATGCCTCTTCCCACCACCTCCTTAGTTCCAACCAATCCTCCATCACCTAACACTAATCCACCTTCCCCACCTCCCGAAGTTTCCTCCCGACCAACCCGCAATCACCGTCCACCACGCTACCTTCAGGACTACCTATGTCCCACCCTTTCCCCAGCTACAGCCACGGCGGCCTCCACCCAAACTCCGCCTCAGTCTTCAGGTACGGTCCATCCTCTCAGTCAGTTCATTTCTTATTCTTCTTTTTCTTCCTCTCATTTTGCTTTTCTCTCAAGTTTATCTACTTCTCATGATCCTTCTTCCTACAGTCAAGCCATCAAGCACCCACACTGGTGCGATGCCATTTCTCAAGAACTCAATGCACTTGAAAAAAACCACACTTGGATCCTTACCCCTCTTCCCCCTGGTAAAAAACCGGTTGACTGTAAATGGATTTTTAAAACCAAACTGAAAGCAGATGGCTCCGTAGAACGATATAAAGCCCGCTTGGTTGCTAAAGGTTACACTCAAGTCGAGGGCTTAGATTACCATGACACTTTTGCGCCTGTTGCAAAGTTGGTTTCTGTTCGTTGTGTACTTGCTATTGCGGCTACTCGCAACTGGCACCTCTACCAATTGGATGTCAACAATGCCTTTTTACATGGTGACCTCCACGAGGATGTTTACATGTCCCTTCCTCTTGGATATGGCAGACAGGGGGAGACCCGTGTTTGCAAATTACAAAAATCTCTCTATGGACTCAAACAGGCATCCCGCAATTGGTATTCTAAACTGTCCACAGTTCTTCTCTCCGCCGGTTTTCAACAATCTCAAGCTGATCACTCTCTCTTTACTCGGCAAACTGGTTCTAACATTCTTGTTGTTTTGGTTTACGTGGATGATTTACTTGTTACAGGCAATGATTTAGCATCCATCCGCCATCTTCAAAAGTTCTTGTCAAGTAAATTTCAACTTAAGGACCTTGGGAAGCTTAAGTATTTTCTGGGTATCGAAGTTGCTCGTTCTGCCCAAGGAATTTTTATTAACCAGCGTAAATACATCCTTGATATTCTCACTGATGCTGGGCAAACTGGTTGTCGTCCCGCCTCTACACCAATGGAGCAACATCTTAAACTCACTGCTGATTCTGGTGAGCCCATCTCAGATCCAAGTTCCTACCGGCGACTTATTGGTCGTTTGATCTACCTCACCATTTCTCGACCGGACATCGTTTTTGCTGTCAATCTCCTTAGCCAGTTCATGCACACTCCACGGCTTCCTCATTTGGACGCTGCTACTTGAATCCTCCGCTACTTGAAGGGTACCGCCTCCCACGGCTTGTTTTTCTCTGCCCGCTCTGATCTCACTCTCACTGGTTACACTGACTCGGACTGGGCCAGCTGTCCTACAACTCGCCGTTCAACTACCGGTTATTTTATTCAACTTGGTGGCAGCCCCGTCTCTTGGCGCACCAAGAAGCAAAGTGTTGTCTCCCGCTCCTCCGCTGAAGCCGAGTATCGGGCCATGGCTTCCACCACTTGCGAATTACTGTGGCTTCATCAATTACTTCTTGATTTGGCGGTTCCTATTTCCTCACCCATCCCTCTACACTGTGACAATCAAGCCGCTATGCACATTGCCCGCAATCCTGTCTTCCATGAGCGGTCCAAACATATTGAAATTGATTGTCACCTCATTCGCGACAGGGTTCAACAAGGTTTTCTTCAGCTTTCCTATCTTGCTTCCGCTGACCAACTCGCCGACGTTTTCACTAAGGCATTGGGGGTAGACCATTTTCGCCGCCTCATATCCAAGCTGGGCATTACGTCCCTCCATACTCCATCTTGAGGGGGAGTATTAGCGGATACTACAGATCAATTGGAATCCCATGCATTACATCAATTGGAATCCCACCTCAGATGGCAACAACCAGTTAGGAAATAATCAGTTAGGAAAGAAATCAATTAGAATTAGAATTAGTTCCCTATTGTTTAGGATCTTGATTCTAGTCTCTCTTTATTATAAATGTACGTTTCTGCTTCTACATCAATTACAGAAAAACAATTGATTTTATTCTTGTTCACACCTTTTATCAGTCTATGAGCACCAACTTTATGAAGATTCACTCAAAAGACAGTTGAAATGAAAACTCTGGCCCACGTAGAAGAAAATGATCAAAAAGATTGTTCAAGGCTTGGATTAAACAAATAGAGAGAGAAAAAAAAAAACTATTAAACACAAACATGGTTTAAAGAAGAGTTAAAAAAAAATTTGTTAACAGAAAGGTGTATCAAAAGGAATTTCTAATAGCAGCCTCATAAATAACCAGATATGTCAAAATCTCCTCAAATGACACTATTTACCCAAGCTTTATGCTTCTATTTGGGTCTGGACCGAAAACAACAAATACTATACGATCCTCACTTAGAATCTGCCCACTGTAGTAGGAAGCATGGTGTGACTCAAAATCCGATACCCTTGCTCGCAAGTCCTGCACCAATTAAAAGCACCTGAAGCAGACTCTCGAGCATAAACTGGTTCATCCTTAATCAGAGAAACCAAAAGAACCTGCAACATAAACTAAAACCTATTACATTGACAAATGGCAAGTCGGAGTTATATCCCGAATCGTAAGAGAAGTAATTACACCAATTACCTAACAAAACACGAGAATATTGTGGTAGATGGATATTCAGTCCTATTCCATTGGCACATCTGGAATGTCAAACCTGTCTTCTTCTATTGTTTTATTGACAACAGACATTGGAGAAGGTAAAGGTTGAGTCAAGGAAACTAAAGAACAGTTGGTGAGTCTTACGACCAAATGGTTCCACAAATAAATGTGCAGTTCATGGTTCATAGTCAGCATGGATAACATCATAGCAAACAATTGCCGAACTAGCAAACCAGAATCCTACACAAACAGGGGATGGCTACGGAAGTACGGATACCAAACCTTACACTTGGAAGCACACTACCACATGATACTTTCTTTTTCTTTTTCTTAGACCAAACCTTACAGGGGATGGCTACGGTGTACGAGGGGAAAATAACTCTCATTTCTTTTTCTTTCTTTTAGACGAAAAAAAGCTGCTAATTTTGAACAAGTGAACAAAATCCAAAATCACATAGAATAGTGATGGGATGACAATATGGGCATCATTACATGTTTTACCAAATGTTCGTCCATCATATAAATGCATCTTAAGCATTTTTCCTGTTTATGGCGATATATTGCTTTCTCTTTAACATAACTAGCATTTATTAACAAGAATACAAACCTTTGTACAAATGCAAGAAGCGACTGATGCCAGATCACAGGCATTATCCTTTCATCCTCAACAAATTTCATGAAATGAGCAACCATAGCATCAAGCACCCGATATGGCAAAGCGTACTTCTTCTCAATCAATAGCTTTATTAAAATAGCTGCATCAAAACACCAATGCACAACTGTCAAAACTTTTATGACCTGCCGAACAAATGCAAAATTGTCAAAACTTTTATGATCAGCCTTACAAATGGAATTTGAAGATACAACTTGCCTAAAGAGAGCAGAACTCCATTTTGACCCCAAAAAACTAGGTAAACAATGGTAAATTGCGACATAAAGACAATTATCCAATGACTTTGCACAAGATTCTCAAAGCGAATATGAGCATGAAAAGGTCAGGAAAATAGAAAACTTGTACAAAAAGAACAGAGGCAATCTATATGTACTTGGATGCACAGACGTCAGAAGAACCTTTACTAATGGGACTGCCAAAAAAAAGACATAATTATTGTGACTGAAATATTCAAATCAGGACAAAACTCATTTGATGAAAACATTTAACCATGCAACAATAACACGGATATAGAGAAATTTGTATACGTATAACCAACATTTCAAGATCCTTCTTTTGTTAAAGAAAACCTGTATTTGGTACCAAGTTATTTTATCCTTGACAATTTTATTCTTTACAAGCATCGAAATGATTTGGGTTATTTCCTTGCTCAAGACATGTCAGACATAAAGCACAATATAAACCAAGGCAATATTGGATATGCTTTATAAACCCTATCCCCAATTGCTAATCCACTAACATGGACGTGTGTCTACTGGAAACAACGCCATCACATGCCTGCAGGAGTTATAAAACCACAACGGATACGAGATGGAAAAACAAGTGCGCAATCTTCCAAACGAACTAGCACTATTCTACACGATGGTGCTTGGATCATCCCCTTCCTGAAGCCAATTCAGTTTATAAAATCCGCATAACGATTATTCAGCCCAAAATCTAAAATACGTAACTGGTGAAGCCTTTCAAGGAGGGCAGTTTTCTACCAACAATTTGAGTGATCAAACCACCACTAGCTTACATCCGCATGAATTAAATTAAATCTTGAAATGCACTTCTGCAGTACAAACTCTTACCTTGTTGTGCCACAGTACTCCATCTCAGCAAGCCTCAATAGTGCTACACTGTAATTAAGAGAGAGGTCAGTGTTGAAAATATGGGTAAACACTACCATTGTTCTGAAGTTTAGTATTTTGACCCCTCAAGCCACTCCCTCGACTTATTAGTTATTAATCCATAATTATACCTGAAATGATAAATCTAAATCTAGTGCAAAATAGCTATACCTCGAATGAAGTGGAGGAATGGAGACCTTCTGAATAATGCTCCCAATGATAACAGCTTCCCTCAGATTACATGTTCCAGACTATGCATTAACAAAACAGAATAATTAAAGCCGAAACCACAAAACAATACTATAAAAATAAGAGGACTCGATACGAGGAATTTGACTCAAATGAAGATATGAGAGAGTTAATAATTGTCCAATTGACTTGTACAAGTTATTTTTGGGCCGGAGGATAGTTGAGGTGCACCCAGTGGCGGACCCAGGAATTTGACATAGTGGGGGCACCAATTTTTTGTATAACCGTAATATATGAGTTCACACCAAAATAATTTTAGCATTCATAATAAAGTGACAATTTTAAAGTATATATGTATTTTAATAATCAGCTACTTGGGCAAACTTGTGCATCCCGATTATATGCGTTAAAACAAAATTATCACATGTTCTCCATTTATTTTTCTATTATTAACTCTACGTGTACAAGTTTCGGAGACCAAAAATATACAAATGCAATGTAAGGGTGCATATTTTGTACTACACAAATGATCGAAGACGTTGGAAGAGTGGGAGGAAAACCCTAGTCAGGATTTTGAGGGAAAAAACAAAGAAAGGTTACTGTTAGAATTTTGAGGGGAAAAAACAAAGAAAGGTGTCAAGATTTTGAGGAAAAAAGGAAAAAAACAAAGTAATTTTGAGGAAAAAAAACCAAAGAAAGGTGTCAGGATTTTGAGGAAAAAGGGAAAAAACAAAAAGCAGGATAGTCCTGGACTCGAACTCACGCTTTCTTTGAAAGAGTCCCAACACCTTACCACTACACCAAGCAATGCTATTTGCAATTATCCCAACATATATTATATATATATACACAAAACTGGGAAATTTTTTTTTATTTTAAGGGCGTGGGGGCACGTGACCCCACGTGCCCCAAGGTGGGTCCGCCCCTGGGTGCACCTAAGCTTGTCTGAATACTGGTTATCAAATGCACATAAATATATATATAGAGAGAGAGAGATGTGGTGGTGGTGGGCCCGGCGGGGGGTGGGGGGTTGGAGGGAGTTACCATGTGTGCTGTGTAAAAGGCGGCTTGACTTGGTATGCAGTTGGGAATTTGAAGTTATGATTTTTCCACAGTACCGTAAAGATATTTGATCAAGTCTGTCGAAAATGTCATTTCTTCATTTGCATGACTCTGCGCATCTTAACCATTTACTCTTTCAGTGACAAAATATAGGTTGCGTCGTCAAAAGCTATCCGTTGGTGACGAAATATAAATTTCGTCTCCAAATGCTACCTTTTGGTTAGGAAAAGAAGATTTCGATGATGCAGGGATACTTTTGGGTGACGAAGTATATAAATTTCGTCGCCGAATAGAATGCTTTGACGAAAAAATTCTTTCTCGACACCAAAAAGGTTCTATTTGTCGACGAAATCCAATTTTGTAACCAAAAGACACCATTTTGTCATCAAGAGGTTTTGTCACCAAATGTCATTTTTTTTGTAGTGAACTGTCGATTAAGAACATACAAACAAAAGGTTGATCTTCACATTAGAGTTCTCATAAGTTCTTGCTTAAACACTAGGCAACTCCCCAACTTTGATTGATATATGTCAACAATCACATAAGAGACACAAACTCACCTAATTGTGCATTTATGATCTGGGGGGGGGGGGGGGGCGCGTTTTGGCAGATTAAAAATATATATATATGCCATGACATTAGTGTAGTAGAAAAATATTTCACAGGTGATCTTGAAGACGAAGACAAGAAAAGGCTTAGGTGGGATTTGCAAAGACCCTGGGCTCCCTTCTAAGATCTCCACCACCCGACTCATAAATGGTCGGTGTAGGATCAGTTTGTATGCAGTATGCACCAGAGGCCAACTATAATCATCTTCCTTGCACTTGCATTGGCCTCATCATTCATCTAGCTCAAGATGCTTGTATACCCAATGTGGAAAGTATATTTCGCTCGAATGATCAACCTCGACACCGATGTTCTATCTTACTCCAACCATTTCTAGAACCATCATTTCATAACTATACACATCAAACTTGTTTGAAACCCACCAAAATTTCCACTAAATACTTCTGGGGCAATGAAGCCTACGGTCCAAAAAATTGCTCACAAACAAGGCCTTTTTTGTTTTTTTGGACAAAAGTGAGAGGTATTGTATTGATAAAGTCCAACGGCACTTACACAACGAAATTCATTACAGATAACTTGGACAAAGCCAAACTAATCATCTAACTGATACAAAACGAGAAAGAACGAGGCGATTGATGTCTTTCATCCCCAGCCCAGGCATGGCCTGACGCACCTTTTGCTGAGCAGAAAATTCATATATCCTATAGCAGTCTCAAAAAGAGATACATTGCTAGCCAAGAAAAAAAAGACAATAAGAACCCAGACGATCAGATGAACTTCGACCAGAAATGAGCACATTAATGAATTTCTAGCAAACCACCAAAAGATGCATATTAATCTTCTTGAGCCCGAACAGTAAACAAATCGCCCAAAGGCGAATTTTATTACTCTCATTAGGAGAGACAAAACTCCCACATGGAGAGACAAAACTCCTTCAGATCTTGCTCTAAATCTAGCCGCCCAAAAATCGCCAAACGGATCGCAACCCTCACTTCCTCCACCACTACTGCCACAGGGGCTCCGGCGACGGATTACATGAGGACAAACGACTCCGGTGACGACGGAGCCCGCCAAACAGAGGGTCAGATCTGAGAGAGGAGAAAACGAAAAGGAAAAAAAAAACTATAGGGAAGAGGGGGAAGAAAGAAGAGAGCGGATGGAGGAGGAGGAGCCCGGGGGGAGGAGGGAGAGGGACGCCTCCCCCCCAGGCAGAAAAGCAAGGCGGCTGGGATTTCTCAAAATCTCCTTTTTTGTTCACATATTCAAAAAGTGTTCATAATTAATAATCTCATACGGAGTATTCAATATGGAGACTAAGTTCCACTAAGATTTTTGGTACTTTTTCTTGTTTTGTCCTTATTTTAAAAAAAATCCGCGTTTGTTAATTTTGCGCCTAAATTGATTCATCTTGAAAAAATGAATCGAAAAAGTAAAAAATTATGACTTTTACCCAAATATTTTCTGAAAATATCCTCTACCTCCTGTAGCTCGTGGGGCTGATGGGAAAGTTCTCGGCATTATGGTAACGCTTCATCCCGGAATCAACTTGTCTCGAATAACAGAAGCTATTGCTATTCGACTATTTGTGATGGCTTGAAGCTTTACAGCTTTCAAGGGTATTGATCGAGTCGGATGCTGAGGCAATTGTGAGAAAATGCATGAATGCAAATGACCCACCGTCTGATACAGCAATGGTCATACATAATTGTCTAATTCTAAAGAGTCGATTTGATTATTGTGATTTTGGTTTCGTTAAACGTGAATGTAATCGGACTGCGCACAACTGTACTTAGAAAATCCTTCCCAATGATTTGTTCAGGTTGTGTACATCCATTTTGCTCCCTTGGGATTCCCATCTTTCTGATGGTAGGCTTCTGCCTCCTAGATAATCAAATCTTCTCTCTTTTGAAAAAAGAAGAAGAAAAGAATAGGAGGACTTGCGGAAGTAAAATTATGCAATGCACCTTTTCCAAGCAGATCTATCTTTCTATCTATCTATCAATATATTATTGAAATGTAGTTGAAGTCTCGCAAGCCTCCAAAATCCTTAACCTTAATTTTCTAGGTTTTTAATTTTCTTTTAAGTTTTAAAATTGGGAGAGAGAAAAGAGGGGGAGAGAGGACATGAGAGAGAGAGAGAGAACGTGGGGACTGGGTGAGAGAGATTTTGGGGGTAATTGGGAAAATATTATTCAATGTTCCATGGGCATTACTACATGGTGGCCCAATTGATCTTTTCATTGTACATTTGTGTGGCTCCCACTATAAAATATTGAGCCCACACAAAGTTTGTCATTTGTTATGTACATTGAACGGGTGTAACGCTTGTTGTGGAAGGAAATGGGCTTGGACACTGAGAATAATTTCTTCCTTTGAGGGCTTACCGATCCTTCTACGTACATTGGGGAAGATTATTTTATGCCCCTGACGGTGCCCCTGGACCCTTCTCAATTGCACATTGTTATGAAATCCAAGAGAAAGTGTGTCGACTCTACCATAATGTGTGGTGAAGAATGCCTTGTGGCACCATGTGGCCGTTTTGCACTGAATAATTACTCGCATAGTAGACTAGTCTGTGGGGGAAAAGACTTCATTGAGGACCACTCATATAATTCCGATAAAAAAAAAAGGACCACTCATATAACAACGACCTTGACCCATTGATTCTTCTCTCTCTCCAATAAGAGTCGACCCTGACACCTTGCGAGCCTAAGACGAAAATTGACCCATTTCATTTTTTTTTTTTAAATATAAGTACTTATTTTCGTTTTACGAGATATGTCATTCTCTCGCAATATATCACCTTTAATTCAAAAAACAAATATTTATTCCCAAATAAGTACTTGTTTTGAGTTAGTGGAACATTAGTATTCAACAAAAGAAAGTTTTAAATCATGCATAGCAGCATATGATTACAAGCTTATAAATCACTCTCTTCTTACATTCTTGGCGAAAATGGTTTTAATTACGCTTATATAATCAATCAGATTAATTCGACAAGGTCATTTTGTATAAATACAATTTTCTAGAGCAATAGTTATTGAACACTACACAATTTGTCGGGGTCCCTCATTTTAGCAAAATTTTGGGGGATCAAGAGTTAGTATTGGCGGACACTGTAATTTTTCAGGGTGCAAATTTTAAAAGACCGAAATGAGAAATTATAAAGCAAAGTGGTTTCGATTAACAATGTCTAGGCATACGAAAAAGAACGACATCTATAGCCGTCTGGTAGTTAGTATGCATATTAAACCGTTTGATTATTGTTGCACTTGTTGCTGTTATGTTTATTGTTGTTGTTGCTCATAAATTTCTGGCTATCATAGTTTCATTTTTTCTCACTTATCTTTACTTGAGTTTTACTGGTTATATACAACAGGGATGTGAATTAAGTACTTCTGTTCCTCTTTGTCGTCAATTACCCCGTTAGTTTCCTCATGAGTACTGGTTACAACAGGGATGTATATGTTAAGATTTGAGAACTCAAAAGAGTTCTGATCAAAAGAGGTTTGATTAGGGCAGCAAACGAGCCGAGTCTTGCCGAGTTTTACCGTGATCAAGTTTGTTTATTAAGTTTTTAACAAACCCGAGCTCGAGCTCAGTGAAAAACTTATCGAGTCGAGCGGGCCTTGGCTTGACTCGAGCTCGAGATTGTTCACGAGCCTTAACAGGCCAACGAAAAACGTATATATATATATATATATATCCTCACATAGGCCTAATACAACCAAAAATATTTTGATTGTGAAGGTTATATCTTCATTTTTCTATTCTCTACAAGAAAATAATCTCAATTTTAGAATAATAATTACATGTAATATGTTTTGTAAGGATTCTGCATCAGGGTATCAAAATGCTAATGCTAATTTTAGTAATTAATGTATAAAGTCTACTAAGTCTTGGCTTGCGAGCCAACTCGAGCCGAGCTTCTACTGACTTGTGTTCGGCTTGATAACGAAACGAGCCTAGAATTTGAGATTGAGCTTGTTTATTTATGTCTCGAGTCAAGTCGAACGAGCTTTTACCGAGCCAAATCTCGAGCGGCTCTGTTCGTTTGCAGCCCTAGGTCTGATCTTATTGCGTATGTTAAGGCTTCCGGGTTTTCTAGCAGTACGTACTTACAGGGTTCAATTAGCAGAACAATCATTTAGCAAATTAAGTTACTTATGTGTAGAGTAGTATAAATATGCTAGTGGCAATACCCGAAACACGTGTATAGAATGTAACAGGTGACGATTGCTTCCCCAAAAATCCGTTTATTCGATCAGGATAGGAATGTATACTATCATTGTGGGTTTCCAACATTTCCTGAACACATGTAATGATAAGTGGTATCCCAAGTTCAGCACTTATATTTTCTTTGCCCATTTTTTGTTCGCCCAAAACGCAAAACAAATACACAACGAGAGCTCCATATACACATTCTCTCAATAGAATTATCAGACCATATGTATTCATTTCGATATACAACAAAATGGAAACTGAATCTGAACTACTTACTCAGTTGCATAGCTACGAGTGTCAAGATTATTTTCTTGGCATATCTATCTTCAAGCAAAAGTAGAGTGAAACGAAGCCTTACTCACTGGAGGTGGGCGTGGTAGAGGTACTAACCCATCTATTGGTCACCGAAGCTGGTGAAACTGGTGCCGTGCTGTTCTTCAACAACACATCATCTTCTCCATCAGGCGAAGTAGGAGGCCTTCTAGTTGTTAACGAGCTACCATCGTCAATTATCTTCCCAGCATTCTCATCTTTGTACGCCTGAATCTCCATCAAAGCCTCCAATATCTCTTCCATCGTAGGCCTCATGTCCTTATCAAGTTGCAAACACCTAAAAGCCACCTCTGCCACCGACGAAGTCATCCTCTCAATCGAAGGATCTGACTCATACCCAAGAGACGGATCAATCAACTCATGGATTAAACGGTTTTGGATCCTGTTTACTGCTAAGTTAGCCAAATTAATGTCATCCCTATTCCTGTTAATGTCAACAGCCGGCAGTGATGATATGAGCTCAACAAGAACAACCCCAAAGCTATAAACATCACTCTTGTCAGTAAGCTGGTAACATCGATGGTACTCAGGATCAACATAACCGGGAGTGCCCTGTGGAGCCGTTGAGACGTGAGTGGCATGGTTGGGGAAGAGTCTCGAGAGCCCGAAATCTCCAACTTTGACACAAAAATCATTGTCAAGGAGTATGTTGTCTGTCTTCACATCGCGGTGGATGACATCAGAACGATGGAGGTAAGCCAATGCCCTGGCAGTTTCAATGGCTATGTTCATGCGAATAGGCCATGCAAGCGAACCCTCCTTTGCTCGATCACCGTGTAGATGATCCGCCAAAGTGCCATTGGGAATGTACTCATAGACGAGTAGTAGTTCCCGGCTGTGGCGGGAGGTGCAACCATAAAGGATGACCAGATTGGGGTGGCTCAAACGGGTAAGGATTTCGACTTCGTTCATGAAAAGCTTCACCCGCTTGAAGTTGTGCTCGTATAGACGCTTGACAGCAACTTCCCGCCCGTCGAGGAGTTTTCCTGGTTGACAAAAGACCAATGGTTATGCCACATTTTTGTGTGAATAATTGTGATTTCAGAGTACGTAAATAGATGGGTTACATAGATAGGCTGTTGGTGGATTTTAGATTTGTGGGGAATTTTCAAGTGAAAGGAAATAGATACGCAAACCCTAGGTTACATGGATTTTTACATGCAAGAAGGACCTTTGTTGGAAGAGAAAATTTGCAATGCAACGGTTATTTGTAACGCCTCTCTCACATGGGGTGAGACTCACGCATACATGGGGCCCACATCAAGTGAGAGGGCATTACAAATAACCGTCGCATTGGAACTTTTTTTCCTTGTCGGACACTTTGACAGTAGGGAAAGAAAATTAACAATGTTTCCTTTACATGATTGGTTGGACATCCACCTAACAAGCATACTTAGAAAATTCAAGCTATCAAACAAATCCGTGTCTCGTGCAGTACATGAGATGCTCAATTGCAACTTGTAAACATCACTTTGTCCTAGAAAATGAAAGAGGTATAACACCAAGAAGTATGGAAATTTGGTTGTGTCCTGCTATCCTTGCAACTGATGCATGTCACCTGAGTCCATAAGGCACATAAAGATAGATTCATCTGCTTTACTTCATTTTTACTGCTTCTTTCGGATTTTTCCTTATTTATTTCCTTTCCAAAGTACATGAGCCAACAGTAGCGATGCTGCGACCTAAGAAGAGCTGATACAGACAGAGACTCCGCAATTCTAAATAAACAGGGACACGGACATAGCACATGACACAACAAAGCTTATTTTTATATTAAGGTAGTTATGTAGTTAGTTTTCATATGAGCATTTCATCCGGAAATAACCAAAACTAATAGTATCTTTACCATTCTTGTTGTTTCCTCTTTAAATATTACAAGTCGAACGAGGGTTTTATTTGGTCATAGTTCATTTACTCATACTCCTACTTTTTTTCAAATATTTTTGGAACATCATCGCCACAAAATGAGCTTCAATATTATAAATTGCTCCCTATCATGGTTCCATCAATTCCACATTGAGACACGATATCCCCAATATTTTCCTAGACTGTCCCCTGCTTAAAAATAATTGCATTTATTAGACACATGTCCCATACGTGCTCTGCGTGTCCCTGGAGTGTCGTGTCCCCAAAGTGTCTGACACATATATGATAAGCTATTAGGAGTGTCGGTGCTTAATAGGCTACAAGTGATAATCTAAACAACCCCCTTCTTACCATGGTACACAGTGCCGAAGCCTCCATCTCCCAATTCCTTGGAAGGGTCGAAGTCATCAGTGGCTTGTTCAAGTTCAGCATAGGAGAAGACAGAGGCACCAAAGTAGGCACTACCACCTTCAAGGTCTGCTTTTGATAAGTGATCAGAGGAAGTGTTCTTTGAAGAGATGCATGATGAAACATGATTCCATTTGCTGCGACGCCATATAAATATTATGACCAAGCATAGCAGAAGGATTACGACTCCAGGTATAACTGAAGAAAATACAGGTGTAATCAGGTATTGAGTCTTTCATCTATATCCATGCGGCGGGGGGGGGGGGGGGAACAACCCAGAAAAACGCATCTTTGTCTCTTAAATATCAGTCCCTCGCTCTGTCCCAATGCAATAGCGGTAGCATATGTTTACGAACTTGAAGCGCGGGAATCTCAAGAGAGGATTGTTTGGCAGCCAATGTATTGGAACAGAAGAACTCTATTATGGGGACAAAAGATAAAGTGCCAATAGTAAGTTGGCTTTAAGGCTTTAATTAACTAGAATCCTCAAATGGGATTTACCAAAATAAAATAAAAGAATCCTCATATGGGAAAACAAGAACTCAATGAAGTTTGTAATAAGTGATTAAAAGAACTTTGGCTGTATCAATAGAATTCTATCTTACCCTAAAAAAAATAAAATTTGTTTATCTATTCAAAATTCGAATATAGATGTAGATGTATCTAGGTCTAATCATGCTTGCTGATTATTGACAAAAGGTAAATTACCAGTTCCTAGTACCAGTGTCAGTGTCAACTTGCTAATTCCTGCAACCAATGTCAAGGAGAAAAACACCAGTCAAATCAAAGTTATTTATCTTGCCTAGTGAAAAATGCTTGAGACTAACTGAAGGAAATTGCCACACACAAAAAAAAAAAAAACAGAAGAGAAAAAACTTCCACGATGGAGCAAAACTGCTATGGATTAAAGAACTCTAAGATAAACTGATTATTGCCTATACCTTCATCCTTTGTTTTGCACCTGAAACGTGTGGTATCATGATGAAAACATCGTCCCCCCTTGTTTCGACACTCTTGACATTCCTTGGACACATGAAACCTAATATCAAACTCGGAAGCCAACACAGAGAATACATCACTGGCATTTCTGCTTCCGAGTTCTGATACCCTGGGCAATTCAATAACTGAACAGTTACCAACACTGACATTAATCGAGACACTAGAATGATAAGGATACTTATAGTAGACAGTGTATCCACTGCAGCCTCTGTAACTGTCATTGCCACGAAAATACTCATCTTGTTTCTTGTCAAGTTCAGGGCTTATGGTAGTGCATTTGAACAAGGTGAGACCAGGTGATATTGTGAAAGAAATATAGGGTCTAGGGGTAAGAGTCCGGTTTAAGTAAAACCCGAAAAGATCGCAACTGTTTGTCCTAATGAGGTTCCCTAGATTTGGGTCATTAACCTTGATGGAATTTTCTGAGACATTGGCACTCTTAAGGTCATAGAACAATCCCTCCTTTCCGAAGTGGAGTTTTGGAACTGGGTCTGTGCAATTTGTTACGTTGTAGAGCCCACAATGGCGATATGTGGAAATGAACAAAGGGTATCTGATTTGGCCATGAGTTCCACAGTCGAAGGACTCTGGACACTTCCCAGAAGAGTGATCAAACAGTAGGTGGAAGAGAAGAAAGAGTGCCAAAATGGAGGGAGGAACACCCATTTGATTACCCAATTTAGTGGATAGATTAATGAACAACTAGTAACATAGCGGAGAAGAAGAAGAAGGTTTTCTTCCTTAAAATAAGGATATTTTTTGTGGATTTTGTCAAGAAATAGAGGGTGTTTCTCAGCCTTACACGCCAGTAGACTTGGAAATTTGGCTATTTTGGAGGAATTGAAAGAAGTCCGATTGAAAGGAGGAGGGAGCTAGGACCACTTTTGTGTTGAATAGCAAGGGTCGGTTGGCAAAAAGACTCCATGGGAGTTTCACGCTCATCCCCTTCATTGACCCGGCAACTTGACCCTTAGACATCCCCAAGAGTTTGCCGGGTGAGCTTGGTTTGGAACTTAGGAGTTGCTCTCTTCTAAGGTCTCAAGGTTCTATTTTCCTTATAAATAACTCTTCGGTTCTTACACCGCGCGCAAGGGTGTGAAAAGACTGTGGAAGGCTGTAAGATTTACTCCAATGTGCTTGCAAGCTAGCCCTGGACTCCCTGCTTTACCAAAAAAAAAAACTTGACCCATTGAATGGGCTAATGTGGGTGGTGTGAAAAACGGGGCAAGAAAATATCCAAGTTGCAGAGAGAGCAAAAGGTGATAGAGAAATAGTGAGTCAAGGTCGCCGAAAATGGCTTGTGGGATGCTTTCATGGTGCTCCCCACTCGTTCGATGGATTCCCCGTTTGATACGCTTTTGTAGTGTTTCGATCACCAGCGTTATACCCTTTGACTTTAGGTGAAAAGTGAAAAAAGAAAACCCAAAATAACCCAATAGAAAAACAGAAAGTTAAGGAGTGCCAATTGATAGCACATTCCAAAAAGGAAAACTAAAAAAAGCTCACCAAAAATGCTACTCGAGCCCACTTCCCTTGCGTGGAAGTCTCCTACGTAATTATGATCCCTCCTCTCACAATGTTATGAGAACCACTATATTGTAAGATTCGGAAAATATATACCCGTTATTTGAAATACCCTCCTTCCGTGGAACCCGTTAAGAAAATTTTTTCCTCTTAAATACAAGGAATTGATCCGGTGAGAACACGGGCATCCTGGGGGCCACTGACAATTTTTACATCTTGAGGGCCATGCACTGACAATTTTCTGATCATTAACATCAGGATCCCAAAATTAACTGACGCTTGTTGTTGGTAACTGTGCAAGCCAAATGGCTCGTTGGTAAAAGATAAGTGGTGATGATGGTATTGTAGTAGTCAGAAGCGCGATGATGTCCATTGATTCATCTTTAATATAGGGCTCGAGTGCAGAGTTAAAGATAACGCCGCGAATTTGATGAAAAGCATAAGACAAAAGGGATGTCTGTGATCACCAACTTGATGAAGGTTCCCTCAAAAGACAATTGAAATGAAAGCCCGGACCCATTTAAATAGAACTGTAAGAGCAGTGGCGGATACCGTAATTTTTCAGGGTGCCAAATTTTAAAAGACCGATGTGAGAAATTATAAAACAAAGCGGTTTCAATTAACAATGTCTAGGCATACGAAAAAGAACATCTATAGCCCTCTGATAGTCGGTACGCATATTAATCCGTTTTATTATTGTTGCACTTGTTACTTTTATGTTTACTGTTGTTGCTCATAAATTTGTGGCTATCATAGTTTAATTTTTTCTCACTTATCCTTACTTGAGTTTTACTAACAGGGATGTGAATTAACTTTAGTTCCTCTTTGTCGTCAATTATCCCGTTTAAGTTTCCGAGTACCGCCTGAGTTGAACTTGTGTACGTTAAGATTTGAGAACTCAAAAGAGTTCTGATCAAAACTCACTAGAGTTCTGATCTTATTGTGTATGTTATGGTTTTCAGGTTTTCTAGCAGTACTTACAGGGTTTTTTCAGGTTTTCAATCTAGCAGTACTTACAGGGGTCAATTCGAGTAGCATGCCAGCAGGAAGCACTTTGACAGAACAATCATTTAGCAAATTAAGTTAGTTATGACTATGATTCACATTTTGTTACTTATGAGTAGAGAGTAGTTTAAATATGCTTGTGGCAATTCCCCAAACACGTGTATCAAACGTAATAGTTGACGATTGCTTTCCCAAAAATCCGTTTATTCGATCAGGATAGAAATGTATGCAGTCTTTTGTACTAAGTAATGTCTTTAACTGTACCATTGTGGGTATCCAACATTGGTATCCCAAGTTCAGTACTTATGTTTTCTTTGCCCATTTCTGTTCGCCCAAAACGCAAAACAACAAAAACAGCAGTACAAAGGCAGCATTGCACAATGAGAACTGAGCCATTGTTGGAGTTTTTCAAAATAAAATTGGATTTTAGTTTAGAATTTTTGGAAAGGTACTGAGTGAGATTTTTCTAAAAGGTTGCTACACTTTTTTGCATGAGTTGTGATTTTATGTAAATGGTTGTAACACCCATGTAAATTGGGGTGTGTTTATTTGGGAAAGATGTGATTGTTAGGAATGAATGTGAAACATGGGGGTGCCTCCAAGAGGCATGATCCTTCCTAATTAATTGTTTAAAGGGTGCTACTAACAGGCATGTTCCTTTCTATTAATTGTCTTTTAAAGACATGATCCTTCACTGGTGTCTTCAAAGGACATGACCATTCCTTATGGTTGTTTACTAGAGACACAACAACCTTTCACACAAGGGTGCCTATAAGTCTATAAATAGACCATTTGTAAAGTCTTTCGATGAACCGGAAAATTCCTTACTAAATTGCTCTCTTTCTCTCAACACATTCTCTTCCTAGAAATGGCAAACTGATATTCTGTTATTTCTTGAAATAGAGTATCAATTCTTGGTTCTTTTACATTTGCTTAGCGGATATTTTGTCTGTCTTCGTATGTGCAAATGCAGACAAAAAGAACCTAGAGTTCGGATTCGATTTATCTTGAAGGCGGATTTGCTGTAACCCGGTGCACACCTTTTGGTGGGGGCAAATACTGTCTTTAGGAAAGCGTTCTCCTAACGTGACTCGAATGCGTCTACCGTTCCAAATTTGAAGAGACGACACCATCACTTTCATCATATTGAAGACCGGATATCCAACAATCTAAAGACAGTATTTTTGCAAAGATGAAAGTGGATTGATAATGGTATGGGCTCGGTGATTTTCTTAAGACGGAGATGGATAGATGTGATTGGAGACTTCAAAGAAAAGGGTAATCTAATCAATTTATGGTGCTGTGGTTTTGAGTAAGTTGCCCATCATCATATATATTCTCAAGGAGAAAGGTACGCCATTAAGTCTTTTATCTCATGGCTACAGAATATAGTTTTGAAATGCAAACTCATATTTACACATTTATGTGGGCATGTTTTGAAACAAGGCAATTAGACTTTGTGGTTTTGGCTCATTCAATAACCTGGAGACTTGGTAGTGACGTGTCACTAACATGGAAGTCGCAGGGCTTATGTGTGACGGGTAAGTCACACCGGTTCTTTTTGATGCTCGATCTCAAAATGATGTGCCAGTTAGAATGATCCAATTGCTGCCATCGATCGTGATCGGACAATCCACGATGGTGCTGGTCCATGTACCTGTTCGGGTGAAACGAATGGGTGTGGACGGCTACGGCACTGGATTGAATTTGTTTAATGCAATAAACAAAATCTAGTGCTTAAGTTATAACAAATTCGAGTTTGTGTTTCGCAAATGGTTTTAAATCATTTAGAAGCAAGTCTATGGGGTATGCATGTGTGTCAAGAGGATAAAGTGTGTTGACTTTAAATTTTGAGCATAATTTTGAGTTTGAATATTTGTCCTCTTATGAACTCATAGTTTGTGGCTATCTATGTCGTCGCAATTATTCTTTGAAGTGCTTAATTAGTACATGATTAACCGGTTCATGTGAAATGGTGGCTTCGACCATTATTTAACTATTTTTTGAAGTGAGCACCGCTTGGAGTTAGTAGCTTGGTTGAACCGTTGCGTTCTTAAACTGAGGCTTTGTGTTTGCTACAACGGTCTTGGAAACCTTTCGGTTTAGTTGGTTTTCCCTATTTATATAGAGCACTTTTGTTTCAATCTGTCTAAAGAACAAAGCATTCTATAACAGTCCGAAGAAAGCATACTATATCAGTCCTCTTCTTTGTCAGTTTTCTTCGGTTTCTCGGTTGTGTTACTATTTTGAAGCACATTCTTTTGTCAAAATGCCTTCTGAAATCCCTTTGAATATCATTAGGCTTTCGACTCCTTTTCTTCCATCGTTTAACATCTTTTTGGGAGACTCTTCGACACCTCCAAGTCCCGAGGATATTCTTTGGTTTAAAGAATGGAAAGAGGTCTTTGTAAGGCAAGGACTCTTGGATGAGAATCAACCAGTAATGATTGATATCTCTTCTAATGAAGAGGACTCTTTTGTGGTAGAACATTTAGTCCAAAATACTAGGGGTGAGCATGGTTTGTGATGAAGATATTTTTAGGCACTTACTGTCGAGCGCTGTTCCCTTGACACGTGTCAAGGGGTGAGCTGCTCGGTCGGACAACTGTCGCTCGGTCGTACTCAAGTCACTCAGTCAGACTTCTCCAACCTCGCTGGGACAACAGGATAAGCACTAACTGGGAATATACGGTTACACCCGCCGGTATCCTCAGACGTGGAGGGGGTAACCCCACGTCCCCCTGATTCCTGGACTACGGGGCCATGACTCCCACGTCCACCACTCACACCGTGTCGGACGGGAGTCCCCCACTCCGAGGAATTCCAACCACCGTCGTGGTCCACGATCTACCACCTTCGGCCTCAGCCAGGGGCACGAACCGCTTCTTCTATAAATGGGTAGTCCGTCCATGGGTAAAAGGTACGTACTGAACTCTATACACAGAGCACATAGAATTCTACCCTTTCATACTCTTACTAACTTAGCCATCGGAGGGTCCCCGACTGGCAACACCCCCAGTTCTCGGACGCTGTTTTGCAGGAACTCCTCGAAAACGGAGCTCGGATTGACCGTCCAGTTTCAGACATCGACAGTTTGGCGCCGTCTGTGGGAACCGACGAGTTTTCTACTTCATAAATTCAACTGTTTCAAAATTCCATAGAATGGTCAATACGAGAGCCGGAAGCCAACGAAACGGCCCAGATGGAGAAGACCGTGGTAACCCTCTCCAGGAGCAGGTTAATCAACTCACTCAGATGGTTAATCAGCTCCGGGAGCAGAACGCGGAGCTTCTCCAACGCCTCCCTCAACCAACTCCCCCTAACGAAGAGCGGGAGGCGAGCGGAGATTCACCAGAGATTCAGGGCACCCACCATGGTGGGGACCCCTCCGACACAGCTGATCATCGCCAGTCCACGGCGGCTGGCGATAATAGCTTCGTCGCCCTCCGACACAGGAATGCTCCCAACTCTGGGTCATCATTGGCTCAGGGGGCTGCGTTCAAGGAACTGCAGGAGAAGATGGACCAGGTGCTGAAGCAGGTTAATGATCGAGGGGCCAGGACTGTGGAGAATCTGGTTCAGAAGACCAATCTCCCTTTCACGGCCGAAGTTACTATTTACCCACTTCCTCAAAAGTTCAGGCTCCCATCGCTTGAGCCTTTTGATGGACTGGGCGACCCGCTTGACCATCTGGAGACCTACAAGGCCTTCATGACGTTGCACGCTTGCCCGGACCAGATCATGTGTTGAGCCTTCCCCACTATTTTGAAAGGCTCGGCCAGAGTTTGGTTTGGAAAGCTCAAACCGGGCTCAATTGGGACGTTCGACGAATTGAGCAAGCTGTTTATCGAGCATTTCTACAGCGGGCGGCGTCAGCACAGACCAGCTACCTACCTCCTCAACGTCAAGCAGAAGGAAGGAGAATCTCTCCGTGACTACCTGAAGCGCTTCAACAACGAGGCACTCTTAATTGATGAGGTGGATGACAAAGTGGCTCTCACTACCTTTATTGGTGGACTCCAGCCTACCAAGTTTTTCGAGTCTGTCTCGGAAAAGCCACCGTCTAGCATGGCGGAGTTAATGAACAAGGCTCAAAAGCACATCAATGCTGAGGAAGCGATGGCCGCTCGGCGACAATCGGAAGAGACGTCAGGTAGCGGCAAGCGGAGGCATGAAGCGGAACAGCCCAAAACCCAGAAGGAAGTCAAATCCGAGAAGAAACCAAGAGGGGAGGACCGTCCACGTGCTCGAGGGCGTTTCGAGCGGTTCACCCCGCTAAACGCCACTCCCGAGCAAGTGCTGGTCCACCTTATCAACGACCCAGAACTCCGCTGGCCCAAGGCAATGAAACCAGGGGTTCCCAGAGACCGAAGCAAGTACTGCCGCTTCCACAGGGATCATGGGCACGACACCTCCGATTGTATCGAACTCAAGAAACAGATTGAGAATCTGATCCAACGCGGTCGCTTGCGGAGGTTCATCCAAGACAAGCCCGAGCCATCCGCTCGGCCCCAGCACCAGGAAAGAAGAGAAGACCGTAACCCTCGCGCCAATCTGGAACCCCGCAGAGCACTCGGAGAAATCCACACCATCTCTGGCGGGTATGCCGGAGGCGGCGAGTCCAACACTTCCAGGCGTGTTCACGCCCGCAGGTTGCGGTCAGCAGAGGTCCTCCTCACTGAGAGGCCCTGGAAGGAAAGAAGAATGGAAGAGCAAACCATCAGTTTTCGCGCCAGCGACTCTGCAGGTGTTCAACATCCTCACGATGATCCACTAGTGATCACCGTCACCATCGGGAACTACAAAACCAGCAGGGTCCTTGTTGACAACGGGAGCTCTGCAGACATTCTCTTCTCCAGAGCTTTCAACCAAATGGGGATCCCAAAGGACAAGTTACAGCTTGTCCGATCTCCACTGGTTGGGTTCTCCGGCGAAAAGGTTCAACCCGTGGGAACGATCGACCTCCCGGTCACCATGGGGACTGAGCCGTGCCAGGTCGTGAAAATGGTGAAGTTCCTTGTGGTGGATTGCCCTTCGGCCTACAACGCAATTCTCGGGCGAACGGCTCTTAACAGCATGAAGGCGATTACCTCCACATACCACCTGGTGGTCAAGTTCCCGACCGAGAATGGCGTAGGGACACAGAAGGGAGACCAAGCCTCAGCACGTGAATGCTACGTCGCAAATCTTAAAGAGAGACGTTCACAAGAAACCCTCGTAGTGGATGCACTCGAATTCCGAGATGAAAGAGAGGAAATCCACGCGGAGCCTGTGGAAAAACTGGATAAAGTCGATGTGGGAGAAGGCCGGAGTCTTCAGATTGGTTCACTGCTCCCCCCTCAACTAAGGGAGCAGTTGGTCACTTTCCTGAAAGACAACAAAGACGTCTTCGCCTAGTCTCATGCGGACCTGACAGGAATCGATCCTGAGGTAATGACCCACCACCTGAACGTGGATCCTACCTTCAAGCCTGTAAAACAAAAACCAAGAATCTTCGGAAAAGAGAGGAGCGATGCCGTCCTTGAGGAAATTCAGAAGCTGATCGATGCTGGATTCGTCCAGGAGGTGCAATATCCTGACTAGCTGGCCAATGTGGTGCTAGTCAAGAAGGCGAATGGCAACTGGCGCATGTGTGTGGACTTTAAAGACCTAAACAAGGCTTGCCCGAAGAACAGCTACCCACTCCCCAGGATTGACCAACTGGTTGATTCAACAGCGGGACATGAACTCTTGAGTTTCATGGATGCTTTCTCTGGATACAATCAGATCCTGATGCACCCGGCCGACCGAGAAGGTACGTCTTTCATTACCGAGCGGGGGCTATTCTGTTACCAGGTTATGCCGTTCGGACTAAAGAATGCAGGAGCAACCTACCAACGGCTGGTCAACCAGATGTTCGCCGGGCAAATTGGCCGGAATATGGAGGTATACGTGGATGACATGCTTACTAAAAGCAAGTTAGCCTGCGATCACCCAACCGATTTGGCTGAAACCTTCCAAATCCTCAGAAAGTTTGGCATGAAACTTAATCCAACCAAGTGCGCGTTCGAAGTTGGGGCAGGAAAGTTCCTTGGGTTCATGGTTAGCCAAAGAGGAATCGAAGCCAATCCTGAGAAGGTTCAAGCAGTAATCAACATGCAGGCACCACGAACGATCAAAGAGGTTCAATGCCTTATCGGGCGAGTAGCAGCGCTCAACCGATTCGTCAGTCGGTCGAAGGACATGTGCCTCCCCTTCTTCAAAACTCTACGGAAAGCTTTCGAGTGGACCGACGAGTGCGAAGAGGCGTTTGCACACCTAAAGGCCTACCTCAGCTCTCCTCCCTTACTCTCCCGGGCTATTTCAGGAGAGCATCTTTACCTATACTTGGCAGTCTCCCCAAATGCAGTCAGCTCAGCCCTATTCAGAGAGGAGCGGGGTATTCAGAAGCCAGTATTCTATGTTAGCAGAGCTTTCCGCGGCCCCGAAGTCAGGTATCCACTCATTGAACAACTAGCCTTTGCTTTGGTTATCTCGGCGAGACGCTTGCGCCCTTATTTTTGCTCACACACCGTTGTGGTGCTGACCGACCGACCGCTCAAGCAAGTGCTTCAAAAGCCGGAGTTGTCCGGCCGGCTCATCCAGTGGTCTATCGAGCTCAGTGAGTTCAATATTGTATACCAACCGCGCAAGGCAAGGAAGGGACAAGTCATGGCGGATTTCCTGGCAGAATTCACTAACCCTTTACAGGAAGAAGATGATGTGGCCAAAACAAAGGGACAAGACGTGGTATGCTGGGCAATCTACGCAGACGGCTCGTCCAACAAATCCGCAAGCGGCGCTGGGATTGTGCTTATCTCACCATTCGGCGACCAGATGGAATATGCACTACGATTCGGGTTCAACGCAACCAACAACGAGGCCGAGTATGAAGCAGTCGCTGTTGGATTGCTGCTATGCTCACAGATGGGAGCTAAAGTGGTCAAAGTCCTCAGCGACTCCCAGTTAGTGATCCATCAGTCCAACGGGGAAGCCGAGGCCAAAAACGAGAAGATGAAGAAGTACTCGGAGCTAGTCGCCAAGATCAGAGCGACCTTCGAGAAGGTGACCTTCTTACAGGTCCCGCGTGAAGAAAACCAAAAAGCAGACTCCCTGGCTCGCTTGGCAAGCGCTCCTGATGAACACTTGGGACCCATGGCTGCTCTCCAGTATCTTGCAGAGCCAAGCATCGATGACCGAGAATCCGGAGAGGTCCAGGTTATCCACTCCCATGCAGAATGGGCGGAATCCATCATCAAATTCCTCCAAGATGGGGAACTCCCCTCGGACAGAAGGGAAGCGAAGAAGCTCAGGTACCGGTCGGCAAGATACCTCATCCAGGATGGCACCCTCTACAAAAGAGGCTACACCTACCCTTATCTCAGGTGTGTCTCAGATGTGGAGGGTCAATTCATTCTGAGGGAGATTCATGAAGGAATCTGTGGCAACCATTCCGGGGGCCGTGCACTGGTATTCAAGGCACTCCGAGCGGGCTATTACTGGCCCACCATGAAGGCCAACTCCAACAGCTTCGTACGTCGATGCGACAAGTGTCAACGCTTCGCTAACATTCCCCATCAGCCTCCAGAGCCACTCACGCCCATCGATAACCCTTGGCCGTTTGCGCAATGGGGGATCGACATCATTGGCCCCTTCAAGTTGGGGCCAGGGCAGCACAAGTTTGCCATAGTCGCAATCGACTATTTCACTAAGTGGGTGGAGGCAAAACCGCTCGCCAAAATCACCCAGGAGGCGGCAATAGATTTCGTTTGGAAGCACATTGTTTGCAGGTTCGGAATTCCCCATGCCATCGTCTCGGATAACGGCAAGCAATTCGACAATGAGATGATGCGAGATTTTTGGGAGCAGTTCAACACCAAGTGCAAATACGCAACTCCTGGCCACCCTCAGGCCAATGGGCAGGCAGAAGTCACCAACCGCACCCTTCTTGGCATCATCAAAACCAGGCTAGACGATGCCAAAGGGTTATGGGCAGGAATGTTACCAAGCACCCTCTGGGCATACCACACCACTGTGCGCACCCCGACGGGACAAACTCCCTTCCAGATGGCCTTTGGCTCTGAAGCGGTCATCCCAGTTGAGGTCGCTATCCCAAGCTACAGGGTCCAACACTACAATGCAGAGCAGAACGACAGGGCCCTCAGCCTAAACCTCGACTTGCTCGAGGAAACCAGGCGAGCGGCCGCAGTCAGAGTGGCCGCATACCAACAGAAGACAAAGCTTTACTTCGACAAGAAGGTCAAACATAGAGCTTTCCAAGTTGGTGATCTAGTCTTAAAAAAGGTGCTGGAGAAGAAGAAGCTAGGTAAGCTGAATCCGAAGTGGGAAGGCCCGTTCCAGGTCCAAAAAATCATCAAGTCCGGGGTATACCAACTGGTCACCATGTCTGGTTGGAAACTCTCTCACCCGTGGAACGCGGACAATCTGAAAATTTATTATCAGTAAATTCCAAGTTACTTTTCTTTAAATTTGTTTCTTGACCCTCGTACAGTTGGGTCTAGTGCTATTCTTTTTCTAGGCTATACGCCTCTATCCCTATCTCATTCGATGAGTTTCTAGACGATCGATTTGTAATCTCTCTTTTAATCATCAATGGGAATATCCTTGTCTTTCCTTTTCAAAAGATGGTCTTAACAACTTTTCAAACAATGATTGTCCCGAAAAACCACGAGTTAGTAAATAAAGCGAATCGAAGAGACTAACATTGCCCTCTTCGGTCGGCCAGCGAGTTAACCCGCTCTCCTGGCAGGACGGCACTCGTCCATAAATAAAGCGACTCGAAGAGACTAACATTGCCCTCTTCGGTCGGCCAGCGAGTTAACCCGCTCTCCTGGCAGGACGACACTCGTCCATAAATAAAGCGACTCGAAGAGACTAACATTGCCCTCTTCGGTCGGCCAGCGAGTTAACCCGCTCTCCTGGCAGGACGGCACTCGTCCATAAATAAAGCGAATCGAAGAGACTAACATTGCCCTTTTCGGTCGGCCAGCGAGTTAACCCGCTCTCCTGGCAGGACGGCCCTCGTCTATAAACGAACGGTCCTAAGAAACAAACAGACTCTTCCCAAGCATGCAATGAGATCTAGACAAGTTAGCATGCAACAGATTTTCGAAGCATTTCAAAGGGTGTACGGTACCACTTCACTTTTATTTGAGTTTATGCTTGAATTTTATGCCTGAGTAACCATATTGCATGAGTCTAGGCCGGCATCTCTTTATACGGTCGTTCACAAGGAGATTTGCTAGCAAGTTAAAATTCATGCTCACCGGCACTACTATCTCAGACGCATTGCACAAATTATAGACAAAAGATGCAAATTTTCATTAGTCAACCCCCTCTTTTACTTTGGGAGGAGGGGAAAGACTCCCATTACAAAAAAGAAAAGAAAAGAGAAACTGCCCCGAGGCCTACAGGGACAACGAGAAGCCACTAATGTGGCCCACCCTCGCGTCCTCTCTTGGCCTCATGGGAGGACGACGGCGACTCCTCAGGGGATGTCACCATTCCTCGTGGCGGGGATGGCGTCTCCGGCCGGGGGCCGTGAAGAGGGTTCCAGCCTGTTATCAGCAGCAGCCGAACCACCTTCTCGGCGTTCCACACCGTATCCTCCATCACCTCCACCCTAGCCAAAAGCCCTTCTATGGCCCTCGTCAGTGCCTGCACCTGGTGGCAGAGGTTCTCTGGCATGATGTTTCCATCATTCGACATTTTGCAGGTTTCCCTTTCCTTTCTCTCGTTCCCTCGGAAATGAAAAGTTTTGTGGGGGAGAAGGAGTACCAGGGGTCTGCTTTTATAGGGAAAGAGATCAACCAACCAACCTTTTCTTCGAAGAATTCGAATGTTCAAATTAATTACTAACCGCCTTAATGGCGGCAGAAGTGCAAATGTTGTTAAAACCCCTTGGATAACTTAACTGCTTTAATGTCTAGCCGAAATGTTCTCCTCGATTGGAGAGATATGCTCGTGCCAACTGCCAGCATGTGTGCAATTACTCGCTCACCACAGTTATTATCACTCACTTGGCCGAAATTATCCAGTGCTCCCGCGGAGGACCGCTCGGTCTGACGGACGCGCTCGCACAACACCTGTTTATCCGCTCGGCTCTCGACGGATCATTCAGCGTGACAATCCACCCAAAATTCTCTTGGGGCGGAGTCAAAGACAAGCAACAGATAAACAGATGGAATAATGGACAAGAAAACATTGTTATACCCAATTATACGGTGGAATGCCTAATCATACGATGGGATGCCCAGTTATACGGTGGAATGCCTAAATCATACGGTGGAATGCCTAATTATACGGTGGGATGCCTGATTGTACGGTGGTACGAGTTTTCCGGTTGCAAAAACGAAACATAGTACATCAAAACAAAAACACAGGAGATCAGGGCGCAGAGGGCAGCCAGTTTCAACTCTGGGCGTCGTCGTCTTCGTCGTCACCTCCACCACCACCCATTTCGGTGTTCTCCACATCGGACGGAGGCTCAGGCTTCAGTTCGCTCAGGTCGAGGTCGGTGTGCTTGGCCTTCACACGCTTAATGGCTTGCTCGAAGCCACCTGAAAAGTACAACATTAGCTCGCTGGCACATTCATCAGAGGCCTTGTACTCTTCAACCGCCTGGGCCATGGTGGCCCTCGCCTGGCCAAGGTCGCTCTGAAGCTTCAGAATCTTGGTGGATTGCCGGGTGGTGGTATTCTCGGATGCCTGCTTCAGTGCTTTCAGCTCTTCCTCTCTACCTGATAGGGCTTCCCTCAAGTTCTTCAAATCTCCCTCAGACTTCTCTTGGGCCTCTTTGACCGCTTGACGCAACCGCTCCGCCTCCTCTCTCGCTCGGTCGGCCTCCTCCACGGCTTGTTGCAGTGCTGAAAGGCAGCCGGAGTGAGTCTTCTCTAGCTGCTCCAAGGAGTTGCGACACTCCAGGGCTTGGCGCATGACACCATGAAGCCTTAGCTCTCGGTCGGCCAGCCTCCTAGCAACAACTACTCCTTCAGCAATGGCCTACAGATAACGAATACAGGAACAGTCATTAGGCATCAAGGGGTTTCATCACAAGAGCGGGTATTGAAAAGCAACACTTATCCTACTCAAATGCAGCTCGAAGTTCCTCAGCAGCTTCTCCGCCGGCATCGAAGCGAGACCGTCGTAGACAGGCTGAGCGAATGCATTTAACGCTCGGTGGCTGGCAGACGGGTCCGACAGAATGCTCCCTTTAACTGGGACTGTCGCGTAGTCGTTCGTCGCCGGGTATATCAGCCCAGCCATGCTCGCCATCTCTGCTTCTGTCCACGGGGCTGCAGGAGCAGGAGGGAATGTTTGGAATGCAACCTTTTTTGGAGTGTTTGGGTCCTTCGTCGCTGGAGAGGGCGGCCGCTCTTTCTTACTTCTCCTTTGCTCGCTCGGCTCGGGGAGCTCACCTTCTTTCACGAGGGACTCTATCACCTGGCCGATCGAGATATTGGGGCCCGCCATCTCCGCGACAAAGGTTTCCTCTTCCTTCTCAGTTATCTCTGCGATCCTCTTCCTTTTCTTCTTGCCCAGGGCCCTCAGGGCTGACCCACCGGCAGCCTCAAGCGTTTTTTCCAGGATCTCCTTGCCAATCCTCAGACGAGGAAGTCTGGTGGAAGCTACTGGTGGGGGATTCGTTGGGATAGCCGCTCGGGCCCTCATCTGGGTATAAGCCACCTTGTCAAACGACTTGATATCTAGAGGTGAGAACACAATTAAGGCAATAGTCAGAAAGTGGGCAGAACACGGTCAAAGACAGATAAGGAGAAGGGATTAAACGTTACCCGCAGGATTTGGCCACAGCAGGTGGTCAAATAGCTTCTGAGGGTTCACCAACTCCTCAAATGGGATTTTCTCTTTCCGCATGGCCGCAATCAGTCCGTCAATGTCTGGGTTGGGGTTCTCCACCCGCCGGAAGTCACTCGGCTCGGGGTCTCCCCACACTGTCTGGATCCCTGGGGTATTAGGACCAACCACTTCATCACTTTGATACTCCCATCCCTCTCCAGAGATAAAGAAGAACTTCTCTTTCCATTTCTTGACAGACGACGGGTACCCAAACACAATCTGGCGACCGTTGAGTGCTTGGAAGTACCAGAAGCCCGCATCTCCCACCTTCGGGGTATAGCAGTAAAAGAAATCGTCGATCGTCATAGGGCGGCCCTCCACGCCCAGTGCCTCGAACATCATAAACGCCCCAAAGAAGATGTTCCAAGCATTTGGCATAAGCTGCCCAGGAGCAAGCTTCATGCGGCTCAGCAGCTCTCTGACGATCCGTGGAAAAGGGACTCGTAGCCCAGCGAAAAAGGCGTGCTCATAGACACACACCTCGCCCTCCGCAAAGGAGCAAGCCCTCTCTTCCGGACGGGCCGCTCGGAGGATCACAGAATCTGGGATCTGGTAGGCCACTCTGATCGTCCCCAGGTCCTCCTCGTAAATCACGCTCACAAGCGTTTCAGCCCTAAAGGACGGGACCTTGACGGCGGTCTCCACGTCGATGACATTGGCAGGGGCAGTCTCCTCCATCTCAGGTGTAGGGGAATCGGAAGCAAGACGGGAAAGATCCCTCACAAAGTGCAAGAATGGCTCTTGGCTGGTGTACGAATGGAGAAGGGGATTTAGGGCTTGTCGCTCAAAACGGAATCGCAACAACTGGTTCCACACGCGAAGAGCACCAAATAACTCCTTTAATCTGTAATGTGGAACAACGGGCTCGATCGCTTGAAGGGGGAAATCAACCCCGGGTATCGGGTCACCCGGATTGGCGTCTGTTTCTGGATCCAGCGTTGCAAATCGACTTGGGGGGCAGGAAACGAGAAGTGTTGGGGAATAGCTGCATAATCATACTTATACCCTTCCTCGGGTGCGGGAATCAAGGAAAATCCTTGGACTTCTCGACCGTCCGATCATGAGCAAGCAGGATCTGTCGCCAGATCCCCAACCACAGCCGTCCTCGTATCTCAGGAATTTCAAAATTTGGAAAACCCAATTTCACGTGGGGTGTATATTTTGGCGGTTACTCATCATTATCCTCGGGTAAAGGGAGGCCTCTTTCCCTCGCATTAACTACCTCGAGCACCGCGTTCACAAGCAGAGCAATTATCCCCAGCGTCGAGGCTCGCTCTGCTCGACTTGGGAATGGGGGGCAACTGATGAGGATATTTTTAGGCACTTACTGTCGAGCGCTGTTCCCTTGACACGTGTCAAGGGGTGAGCTGCTCGGTCGGACAACTGTCGCTTGGTCGTACTCAAGTCGCTCGGTCAGACTTCTCCAACCTCGCTGGGACAACAGGATAAGCACTAACTGGGAATATACGGTTACACCCGCCGGTATCCTCGGACGTGGAGGGGGTAACCCCACGTCCCCCTGATTCCTGGACTACGGGGCCATGACTCCCACGTCCACCACTCACACCGTGTCGGACGGGAGTCCCCCACTCCGAGGAATTCTAACCACCGTCGTGGTCCACGATCTACCACCTTCGGCCCCAGCCAGGGGCACGAATCGCTTCTTCTATAAATGGGTAGTCCGTCCATGGGTAAAAGGTACGTACTGAACTCTATACACAGAGCACATAGAATTCTACCCTTTCATACTCTTACTAACTTAGCCATCGGAGGGTCCCCGACTGGCAACACCCCCAGTCCTCGGACGCTGTTTTGCAGGAACTCCTCGAAGACGGAGCTCGGATTGACCGTCCAGTTTCAGACATCAACAGTTTGGATTGGTTCGGTTTTATAGTAAACCAAGATCCAAATCAATACTTACGGATTATGAATTTGAAGAACCAAACCAATCCACAAAAAGCATAAAACCAAACCATTCCAAACCATTAAATACGGTTCGGTTTCGGTTTTAAACCACGGTTTGCTTTGAATCAAGCTATCACCTTCAAAATACATTTAAAGTACTTAACATTACTTAGCTAAATTAAAAGAAAACTTATACTTATTAAAACCAATTTCATTTAAATTATCAAAACACACTAACATCAACCAACTACTTAATAGTAGAATACCAACAATTGCCTCAAGTCTTAAACTAAGTAAATGTAATACTGGTAAGTCACTAAAATGAACCAACTATTAAACATCTTAAGATAGTTTTTAACCAAATGAAAAGGCCAAAGAAAATTTCTAAAACTATTGAATTGAAATAAGGCAACAAAAGGGCAGTAGCAGCAGCAATGTAGCAACTAACTTGCCCATATTTATTTGGTGAATCATAATTAAATTATATATATGTAACTATATATACACATATTTGTTTGTATGTATGTATGTATGTATTATACGGTTTGAATCGGTTTGGAACCATAACCGTAAACGTGAATCCACAAACCAAACCATATAACGCGGTTTCTAATTTTTTTAAACCATGACCGAACCATACTTCTCAAAAACCGAACCAATTAAATCTTTCGGTTTGGATTGGTTTGGACTGGATTTGCGGTTTAACAGATTTTTTGCTCACCCCTACAAAATACTGTGACTAATTCGTTCAAGGAAATTGTAACGCCCCGCTTTTTCGGGAGCAAAATAAAATACTTCTTTAAGAAAATTTGCTAAATAAATATAATTTTCCAAAATAAAGGTTTAACTATTACAATCTCAAGATAAATCTACTGATTTAAAATAAATTAACTTCAGAGCTGACTCTAGGCTTGATATAGATTCCAAGCACACTCCATCTTCGTTCCTGATATTCTTTCCATGTCGAACTGCACCATCGTTGAATCCCCTCCATTGAATCCTGCGCCCTCTGGCAAACTGATCGCCGAAGCAATCGATTTACCAAGATACAGACGTATCCGTGAGTGGTAAATCACCCAGTAGAATAATCCAACCCAACCACCCCTCTTACTTTACAGCTAGCAAGTAACATGATAATAATGGTACGAAGAAGTAAACAGAGATATTTCACATAAACAGTTTATTGCTATCCATTAACCTAATATGAAATCTAAGATCTCATCCACGAGATCTTTCCTCCCCAACCGCTAGCCATGCTCGGTCCCATGGGATCACTTTCTTTTGCTGTCGCGGATTGCACCTAAGTTATGTACCCAGCGTGTATCCCTCTCATTACAACAAAAGAAAGCTTACCATGCCTGAATCATAACTAGGGTTCGCCTATCTTATGTACCACTTCACAATCATCACTGGGCTTACTCTGCCAGTATCAAAACATTACTCAACACTGGGCTTACTCTGCCAGTTTCAAATCATCACTCAACACTGGGCTTACTCTGCCAGTTTCAAATCATTACATCTCAAACTCACGCCTGCGGGCAATCTAAAACAAAAACATTCCAATTTATCCATTACTTAGCATCGCCTAGGTGAATTCTATTCGCATACCACCCCATGTCTCTAGGGTCCAATCTAACAGATCAATCAAAGGTTAGAATAATAGATAAGCAATTAGATTAATAAATGAAATAAACAATAAGCATAAGAATCACGTAACCTTTTATGAATGGGCCGTTGCCCTTAATCTTGTATGTTCAAGAAGTAAATTTTTATTAGCAGAAATCTTTTATAAAAAAATAGCAATAATAATTTTGTAAAAAAAAAAATAGCTCTACTATTATTTACCTACAATTATTGTACTCAATACGGTTAACACTATCATAACATGTTTATCGTTTATAATCACTAATATAAAACTCATGTCCAATAATCATATAAAATATTTCATTGGGCCTTACTATAAACATTCAATGTCTTTAGGACTTAACTGCAATAAGATGACCACTTACGGAGTATAATTTATGTCTGGGCCGAAACATTACATTTAGGGTGCGACTATTTGCAGCCCCGTATTTTCTCCCTTAGCCCATTAAAAATTTTCAATTACCGAAATATATTTCGACAGTTAGTTACTGAAATTGAGATACATTTTCAGCATCCAATTATCGAAATATATGTTTTTTGTGCATTTCCGACATGTAGTTACCGAAATATAATCTTATTTTCAACAGCTATTTACCGAAATGTATGTTCGACAGTTGTTTACCGAAGGTTGAACATATTTTCGACATATAGTTACCGAAATATAATTTTCGAAAATTTTTAACGGGCTATGGGAGAAAATATGCAGCTGCGAATAGTCACCCCCTACATTTAAAAGGAGTAAGGGGATAAGTGTAATTGTCATGCTATTTCTTTGACTTCCAGCGGCAATGAACAATAAAAAAAACGTGAATAGTGTTTGCGCTTATGAACAGTGAACATTGTACAGCGAAATTTTTTCCGGAAAAACTGGGTTTCGTTCCTTTGATTCTAATTTCGATTCTTTTTTATTTTAATCATAAAAACTAACATCTTAGCACATTAATATACTTAGGGAGAGATAGGGAGGGAATATAATACCTTTAATCTGGACAAAACGATTCGGTGGAGTCCGGTGGATTTTTGTTTGGTGACGAAAGATCGTATTCTAGCAGTAACTTTGGACTGGAATAACTTGACCAAACCTCTGCCGTTTTGGATGATTCTTGTGTCTAACGCGAATATCTTGAAACACTCTACAACTTTCGTGAAGAAGTCTAAGCCCGAAAACCATTCGAACTAGGAGAAAAGTGGGGATTTAGAAGGGTCGCTGAATCTGCCTGGAAATCAGAATCCGAGAATTTTACCAAACTTTGGACGGTGATAACTCTATCAATACTTGATCGTTTCGGGTGATTCTTGGGTTGAAATCGAAGCCCTCGACGCCCTCTACAACATTTGTGAAGGAACTCTGGCCTAAAAACAACATTAGCTAGGAAGAAACAGGCCGTGAATAGTGGTACGTGATATGGACGAGAATGAAGTTGGTTTTTGGTTTTTTGTAATGGACGAGGAGTAGCGTGGTGTACCCTAGGGTCGGATTAATGGGATATATATAGGGAAATTTGGAAGAGGATGATAAGTTTGTATTCGAATAGGATTCCTATTTCTTGGGTTTTGATATGAACGTGATATGGACGAAAAATAGGATCAAGGAGGAAGTAGAGATTGAGTAGGAGTAGGAGAGTGAGAGATAGAAGGAGTTAATGTTGTGGGGAGAGAGAAAGATCTATACACGGCTGGAAAAAAAAAATTGGTTTGGAAAAATTCTATGGTGTATGTGGCACACATGGAACCTATACTAAAAAGAAATCCTTTTAACTAATTTACTAAAAATAATCTTACCGGAATAAAATTTGCAAATCTAATAAAAAAAAATTTGGGTTGAAAATCCGGGTCGTTACAGAAATATCGGAACATCAATCTCAGGAAATTGGAAAGGTTTCATCCGCATATGATGATTTTCATAGTCCAAACGAGATAGCTCCGTTGGGAATTACAGAGGATTCCGATGAGTCTACCGCAGTGATGGAAGGTTCGCCTGATGGTGTCAACCGTGTATTGTCCCCTCCGCCAGTATTTGAAGGAGTGAGCGAGTGTGTTTATACTTAGACTCCTCTGCGTCAATTGCGGACAATGGAAATGGCGCGAAAGAAACGTCATGATATTTTTGGTTGCAAAGGGCCAATAATTAGGCGAACGGCACGCAAGAGCGTTCCTTGTCCTGGATCTTTAAAGAAGATCAAATTTTCAGTTGATTAGGGTGTTGTAATATGTGTTACGGTTTATGTATCCACATGCTAAGTAGGTTTGATCCACATTTCTTTTCATTTTTGGAGATGTATGTTGTGTACTCTTATGCTTAAATAAAGGATGTTAAGTTGGCATTTGCGATTCTTTATTTGGTGTATGCATAATTTTGAGTCCATGATTATGTTGACTAGCCTTTGGTATGTTGCCCATGCGTTCTTAAGACCGAAGGGCATCACTTTGTAACAATATAACCCCCTATCGGTAATGAACGAGGTTTTCTCTTGATCTCCTTCATGCATTTGGATTTGATTATATCCTGAAAATGCATCCATGAAGGTGAGGAGCTCGTGTCCAGCTGTAGAATCCACCAAGGAGTCAATCCTTGGCAAAGGAAAGCTATCTGATGAAGCAGTTTTGAATCTGGCTACGACCTGACCCTGCAAAACAAAGCTAAAGATTGAGTCACCGGTGTGGTGGCTTGCCAACCACCCTCCGATGCCTAAGTTAGTATAGAACTTGCTATATGGTTGGGAGAGTTATCATTCTCAGTTGCGAATTGTGCGTACCTTTATTGGAGTTCTACCGTTACTTTTATAGGCATTTGATAGGAGGTTGAGTCCTAGTTGGACTGCATCCCGGGGATTTTGGATCGCTTTAACGAGGTGGGTGGAGTCCTGCCTTAGCTGGAACTCTACGAACACCGTGCTTTAGCATGGAATCCTTATCCAATGATAACGATGATCATGATTAGCATTATATGCTTATCTTACCGACTTCTCATCCCTCATCCAGTAGGATTTAGGTTTATCAGAGTGGTATCTTGATGTGAATGAGTATATTCCGTGAATATTACTTATCCTATTTTAGCTTAGTGTCAAAGCTGGTCCTTAGACTTTATTCCAGCTCCGTCTCATGGGCGTAGCTGGCCTCTTCTTACTTTGTCATAGGTGGTGCTCTAAAGGGGGACATGTGCGAAGCTAGATCTTACTCCCCAGCTCTGCATCTTTTACCGTGCTGGCCTTGCCAGGTTTTATTCTACTTATCAGGTACTCCCCTATTTCCAAGCTCCAGCGTTGCTAGACTCTTCACCTTCGGCAAATCCTCCATGGATGACCTTGATCTCTCCAATGGGACCTAACCGATGTGTCGTGCCGTCTCTACCCTCCTTACTTGTATCTTCTTTTCTGGATTGCTTTTGGTACTTCTTTGTTACAAAACGTTGAAGTCTCCCTCTTTGGATCAGATCCTCGATCTGCTGTTTTAGGTCAATACATCATCGGTGTTATGACCGTGGTCTTTATGGAATCTGCAGTATTTGTCCTTAGATCTCCTGTTAGGATCAGTCCTTAACTTTCCAGGCCACTTGAGGTCTGGATCATCCTGTAGGTTGCTAAGGATTTGCTCTGCCGTAGCTATGAGCGGAGTGAACTGCTTGTACCGGCCTTGGGGCGGTCCTCCTGCTCCTCCCCGTTTCGGGGAAGATCTTGAGTCTACCTTCTTGTTCTTTGGTTCCCCTCCCACCTTGCGGGTGGACTCTCTCCTTCTCTTATCAGGGGGAGGAAACTCGCCCACTTGTGACAGCCTTGCTTGGGGATCAAAGCCATCACGTGTACGTCTTGCGTAAACGGCTTCCTCTGCATTCATATGTTTCTGAGCTCTGAGCATAAGCTTTGCCAGAGTTTTGGGTGGCTCTTGAGATAAGAGGTATAGGAACTGTCCTGAGTACAATCCAGCTATATACGCAGTTATGCTCACACTGTCGTCAGCTTCGTCTATTTGAATTACCTCTTTGTTGAATCTGGTGGTGTACTCTCTTAACGACTCCCATCTTCCTTGTTTCACCGTTAAGAGGTGGGTTGCTGGTTTGCCGTAGTGTTGACCAGCGATGAAGTAGCTCACAAAATTCGTGCTGAATTCTTTGAAACTTCGTATGCTTCCCGGTGGGAGTTTATTAAACCATGCTCGAGCACTTCCTTTGAGGGTAACAGGGAATGCTCGGCACATTACTTCATCTGGTACTGCATGTAGATGCATCAGGGATTTATATGTTTCCAGATGATCCAATGGGTCCGTGGAACCATTGAATGTTTCCAACTGGGGCATCTTGAATTTCCTGGGGAGCGGTAGTCCCATGACCTCAGATGAAAAGGGTGAATCCGTGTTCTGCACCAACTCTTCCACCGTAGTAGGAGTTTGTGCTTTGAGATGTTTCATCAATCCGTCAATCTGGTCCTGCATCTTGTGCAAGGCCTCTTGGTCATGGGGGAACTTCTTTGTAGGCAGCTTACCACTCTTCTTTTGATTTTGGCTTTCCTTCTCACTGGACTCTCCTTCTTCCCTGTCATTCTCTTCGTCCAGTCGAGTGTGTCGTAAATTTGGGATGTTTGGCTCGGAGATTTGCTTTCGTAAATCTGTGTTTTCTTGCATCGATATTTGTAACCCTTGGGTTAACGTCTTTATTTGCTCCTGCATCTGAGCAAACGCCTCTGGGGTCAATTGATCAGCCCCGGCTCTGTTTACCGTGGCGGCCTTGGCCGCTTCCGCCGCCTTGGCGGCTTTGTCGGCGGCTAGGGCGACCTTGGCTGTTTCAGCGGCCTTGGCAGCCTTGGCTGCAGCGGCGGCCTTGGTGGCATCGTCGACACCCATTTGTGAGGGGTCTGAAGCCATCGTTGTTTTGCTTGATCGGGTTTCTACTATACAAAACTGTTCACCGTAAAGAAAAAGTCGTTTCCAACAGACGGCGCCAGCTGATGAATCAGCTTTGTGTCTAGTTCCGACCTGATCCTGCAAAACAAAGCTAGAGCTTGAGTCACCGGTGTGGTGGTGTACCAACCACCCTCCAATGCCTAAGTCAGGATGGAACTTGCTATATGGTAGGAGAATTGAGGTTCTCGGTTGTGAGTAATACGTACCTTTATTGGAGTTCTACCGTCACTTTTATAGGCATTTAATAGGAGGTTGAGTCCTAGTAGGACTATCTCCCGGGGATTTTGGATCGCTTTAACGAAGTGGGTGGAGTCCTGCCTTAGCTGGAACTCCACGTGCACCCTTCTTTAGCATGGAATCCTTATCCGTCTTTAATGATGTTTATCATTGGCATTTTATGCTAATCTTACCGACTTCTCTTCCTTTATCCAGTAGGATTTGGGTTTATCAAAGTGGTATCTCGATGGGAATGAGTATATTCTATGAATATTACATTATTACTTATCCTGTTTTAGCTTGGTGTCAGAGTTGGTCCTTAGACCTTATTCCAGCTCCGTCTCATGGGCGTAGCTGGCTTCCCCTGACTTTGTCGTAGGTGGTACTGTCCAGGGGGGGCATGGGCGAAGCTAACTCCTACTCCCCAGGTCTGTATAGTTTACTGAGCTGACCTTACCAGGTTTATCCTACTTATCACCTGAAATCATAGAAATGGGATAAATAATGCCAACTAACATTTAATTAGGACATAACAAGTATCAATTGGAGGGCTCATGATTTGCACACAATTAAACTCTCAACAGGTACATCAAGATGGGGAGGGGAAGGGGAATCCAATCCAACCAAGGGTTGGATGAAAAACGAGAAAAAATGTTGGGACAAAGTCCAAACATGCCCAAACAGATCAGGTCCCAAAAAATAAAAAACCTAAAAGCATTGAGACTGACCCACACCTCAAAGGGCTCAGCCCTAAAATTGGGCCAAGCCCAGCCTAGAACCGAAACTTACCCTAACACAGTCAAACAAAACAAGCAACCCCGCTACCACCACAACTTGCCACCACATGATCCCCCACCACCACCACGCACCTCGCCACAAACCACCACCACTGCTACCAGCAACCAGCCATCCCTCCAAACATCAACTCAATAGAAAATGGCTTCAATTATTTGTATAGGACTTCGAGATGGGCCGCACACAACACCGTGCACATCTGGTGTACCCCAAATGGTATACTTTTTTGGGCAAATTTTCATAGTCATCCCTCTAGTTTTACGGTTGTCTCAATTTTGTCCCTCTCGTTTCAATTGTCTCAATTTCGTCCCTCTAGTTTGTTTTACGTTCCAAATTGGTAAAATCGTTAACACCGTTAATGAAACTAACGGAAAAATATGATTAAAAAATTAAGTGCTCCAATTTTCAATCCGGTTGAACTAGTGCGAAGATCTTATTTTTTTGATCATTTTATCCTCGATGGTCGTAATGGATATTTGGCTCTAAGACCTTCCGATGAGCACCCTATTTAGTTTCAGGGCTCTCTTAGGGTGCTCATTGAAAGGTCTTAGAGCCAAAAATCCATTATGACCATTTAAGATAAAATTATCAGAAAAATAAGATATTCGCACCGGTTCAAACAGATTAAAAATTGGAACACTTAATTTGTTAACTATATTTTTTAATATATAAATGGTGTAAAAAAATAAGTGTTCCAATTTTCAATCCGTTTAAACCGGTGCGAATATCTTATTTTTCTGATCATTTTATCTTAAATGGTCATAATGAATTTTTGGCCCTATGGCCTTTCAATGAGCACCCTAAGAGAGCCCTAAAACTAAATAAGGAGTCTTCAGGTGCTCGTTGAAAGGCCTTAGAGCCAAAAATTCACTACGACCATCTAGGATAAAATGATCAAAAAAATAAGATCTTCGCACCGGTTCAACCGGATTGAAAATTTGAGCACTTAATTTTTTAATCATATTTTTCTGTTAGTTTCATTAACGGTGTTAACGATTTTACCAATTTAGAATGTAAAACAAACTAGAGGAACGAAATTGAGACAATTGAAACTAGAGGGACGAAATTGAGACAACCGTAAAACTAGAGGGACGACTACAAAAATTTGCCCTACTTTTTTTTATTGGAAAAAAGGAGGGCTTTTTGGGGGTGAGGGCTAATTTCTTCTTCTACATTGGAATGGTCCGTAGGAAAAAAGAGTACTCCATTGAGAAGGAGTTTCCTGCTCTCCTTCCTCATTGACCCACCACCACAATATCGACCTTGACCCATTGACTCTTCTCTCTATCTCAATCAATTTGTAACTTGAATGAAACTGTAAAGCCAAAGGAAGGAGTCTATTGTGGAAAAATCTGGTTTACCGATGAAACGCGCAAAACAACATATGAGAAGTCTTGGTTTGATTTACACCGTGTATATACTCCGGGACAAAAGAAGAAAATATCGGGAGAGAGATCCTAAGGTGATGGAAGTCAAGGTCATAGAAAAATCACTTGCCAAATTTATTCACAACCATATGTTTCTGATTCAAATCTTGGGCTTTCCTTCGGGGCGGCCGATAATCGGATGACTAAATAAGTCATTTTCCAACTTTCTATAGGATAATGTAATAGAATAATAATATGATAATAACGTTGTTGTATTGATTTGGTATCTTTTTGCGTAGTTCTGTAAATTGATTTTATATTGATTTAAATTATTTCACGTTCAATGCTATTCATTTGGTTTAAATAATGTGCACGATTTACAAAGTCAAAGTTGCTATCAAATTTGCGATGAAAAATAACTGCAACATTATTAATATTGAAAGTAATTTTATCTCATTGGTGAGTGGTGAACATAGATTTTGCAAGAAACAATATTAAATTATGACTGGCTAACGGGGGCGGTGCATGTACTTGATCTTAGACAGTCAAAAATTGGCTTGATATGTAGATTTGGAAAAAAATTGCGTTCATCGGGGAGCAATTCTCTACTGTGTGTCGAGTTCTTTGGCCTAACTCGAATTTGGTTTTGCACTTCAAAGCTTTTAGTTTTTTTTTTTAACAGCAAAAAGAATTTTATTAATCTTTGGAAACAAATTACAAAGATTAAAAGGATCCAAAACATGAAGCATGAAAGCAGAGCAAGAGCGAACCTACAAAAGAAGGCACCCCCATAATCCGCCAATCAAAGCTTTTTGTTGATATTGGTTCTTTGTTGATTTTGGAGTTGGACTTGATAATATTTTCATGGACTCGAACTGAATGGCAATTACGTGTTCATATCAGGGGCTACACTTTAACTTTAAAGTTCCTGGAAGCCAGGGAAGATGGGAATTAAGAGAATACATTTCCTATTTGTCTTCAGAAACCTCTCAATTAAAGGAAATGTTGTCCTTCTTCAAATAAAAAATAAAAAAAATTATTGTCTTCCATAAATAAATCCAATATGTTCCAAAGATGATATGTGAAATCAATATGCAGAAAATGATGAAGACATTTTTTTGACCAGCGAAACGAGATTTTATGAATTAAATGTACATGATACGAGAGATTCAATTATTCAAAGGACAAGAGTTAAAAGCATCACAACAGGAGACAAGCATCCCAACTATGTCGGCACCCAAGCCTTCCTATAATCATCATATGCTACTCGGGCCCTAAGGGAAATTTGCTTGGCAATAGATCAGCCAAACCTTGGAAGAAAGAACATATGTCTTGTTATTTGCTCTGAAAAAACGTAGATTGTAATACCTATGTCTTGTTATTTGCTCTGAAAAATCGTAGAAACACGAACTCATTACATTACTCCCAACACCAAATTTTTGCTTGAACTCAATTCAGTGGCGGCGACGAACACAAACATGGGAACACTCGTCAATTCATAATTGAACATGTAGTACATCAGTCCAAAACAAGCCATAAACTCTTAATGAAGAAAATTAGAAAAATAGAGAAACAGAGAGAAAAAAATTCTATTGATATCGGTATCGTTCTCTCACTTCTCTCTGAATGATAGTCATCTTTATATCTCAAAATACAAGAGCATATGCCCAAAAAGATTTGTGCGAACCTATTCGCCGCAATTTTCACAGGTTTTAAGTGAATTTATGCATCGGTTTAATCTTTCCCTGCTCCATATATAAAAATTTGTTGGACAAAAATTGTAAAATCTTACGTGTTTATTTTCTTGATCGCACTATTCAAACAAATACATGAAATTTTGTGTATAGTACTGCTTAATAGAGCTCGTAGAGTTAAGATGATTTTTGAACATCATTTGTTAAAAAATTCTAGAGTCGCCATTAACAATTATAAATTCTATTAATAGGGGCAACACTAAGAGTTTTATAAGTGTTGGATAACGGACAATAAACCGCGAGAGTGAGTATACAGGAGTGGAACAACTCCAAAATCATCCGCAAGAGTGAGTATACAGGAGTGGAACAACTCCAAAATCATCCGCAAGAATGAGTACACAGTAGTGGAACAGCTCCATTGCATCAGAAGTACACCACTCAACACGGATCACTTTGGAATGAGCTTTTTCGGCCGAGTTTTCTTCATTTGTTAGTTATATTAGTCAAATTTCACCAATAATGTTCTTGGAGAAGGGGGTTTTTTTTTTTTTGTTACTCAGTTTTCGTTTTTGAACTCTTCAACGACACACTGAGTAGGTCTTTGAAGGTATGCTTATGTGATAAGTTCATTTGTTATCGTCTAAAAGTGTTTGTTTCTTGGTAGATTATTTTAGAGGATGCATTTAATCAAACACTCAATGGGCAAGGAAAAAAATAAGGTTCAATTACCTGGAGTTAGAGAAAAGACTAATAATTTGTTGTTATTTTGGTTAATCATAATTATCAAACAGTAGTAATCTGTAATTAGTTTTGTTAACTAGAATTAGTAATCGAATTAATTAAATATTCATCCTAATAAACCATACCACGTAAGTTTCCATCCCTCCCACTTTTCGGGCTCATGTTTTCATCCTAGTGTGTGAATTACCATTCTTATGCAAAAAAAATACATTCATCGACACACTAAACTAACAATATTTTTCGACTAAACAATAAACAAAGCTCCCCATTCATCGAAACACATCAAAGTACTGTTGATTGAGTACTTATCACATGAGGAAAATAAAAAATGCTTTAGAAGCTACAAGACAAGGTCTGCGTTTCGAAGCAGGTTAAGGCATATGTGAGAAGTGAGAACAGTACCGGGAAAAAAGAGTCTAAGGGAGACCTGTATTCTCCTTTGCTGGCTGTATCCCAATTTAAATTCACTCTTGTGAAGGAAAGAAATTGACAAACTATCTAGCTCTCTGTTTTCCTTATACTAACCCCAACACTTGAATTACACTCTACTTTCGCAAGGTCTTGACCAGAGTCAAGTTTGTCACAAATTATAGGCCACAAATTTTATCGAATAAGAACATACAAACTAAAGGTTGATCGTCACATTAGAGTCCTCATAAGTTCTTGATTAAACATTACACAACTCACCAAGTTTTGATTGATATATGGCAACAAGCACATAAGAGATACAAACTCACCGTATTTCGTGCATTTATGATCATGGGGAGGGAGTGCAGATTTGCATCGTCACAATGTCAATGACATTTGTGTAGAGGAAGAATATTCCACAGGTGATCTTGAAGGAGAAGACAAGAAAGGCTTAGGTGGGATTTGCAAAGACTCTGGTCTCCCTTCTAACATCTCCACCACCCGACTCATTGATGGTCGGTGTGAAGGATCAGTTTGTATGCACCACAAGCCAACGATTATCATCTTCCTTGCACTTGCATTGGCCTCATCATCCATATTGCCATGCAGTCCGAGTTCTTCATCTAGCTCAAGACGCTTGTATACCCATTGTGGAAAGTATATTTCGCTCGAGTGATCAACCTCGACACTATTGTTCTTTCTTACTCCAATCATTTCTAGAATCATCATTCCATAACTATACACATCAGACTTGTGCGAAACCCCACCAAAATGTCTACTAAATACTTCGGGGGCGATGTAGCCCACTGTTCCTCTAGCACCTGTCAACGATATGATACTCTCTTTTTGTGGGCATAGTTTAGCAAGGCCAAAATCAGATATCTTTGGGCAAAAGTCCTCATTTAGAAGAATATTATGAGGCTTTATGTCAAAATGCAAAATTCGTGTGTTGCAACCACGGTGTAAGTACTCCAACCCTCGGGCAATACCCACCACAATTCGGTATAATGCTTCCCAACTCAACTGGAGATATGTCAAGGAACCACCATCATGTATGAATTTGTCAAGAGATCCGTTAGGCATGAACTCATATATGAGAGCTCTATGGCGACCCTCAAAACAGAACCCAAGGAGAGTCACAATATTTACATGAGAAGTTCTACTAATGGTTGCAACCTCGTTAATGAACTCTTCTCCATTGCCTTTCAACCCTTTCAGAACCTTCACTGCCACGAGGCAGTCATTTTCTAACTTTCCTTTAAAGACACAACCAAAGCCTCCCTGGCCTAGTTTAGTTCTGAAGGAGTTGGTAATTTTCTTGATGTCGGAGTAAGTGTATCTTTTTGGCGAAAGAGATCCACAATTCTTTAGAAATGCCTCAATGTTTCGGTAGTTCTCTGTCTGAGTTTTCCAAAAGAATATGGATTCACTTTGTGCGTTTTTCTTGATGAAAATGCACAACAATAGAATTACCATTATCCCAGCAGCAGGGATAGCTGAAACACAATTCCGAGGAAATGGTAAGAAATGGGTAATAGTTCTAGATAGGATATCTTCCTATTATGTGGAAACCTAGAGAAGTATAATGGGAAGAGGAAATGGAAATCCTCGGAATCATTTATGAGAAAATTAAGGTAATGGGCTAATGGAGTACATGAACGATACCTGTTTCGAGAATCAATGCCAATCTCTTTCTTCCTGCAAAAGTTGTCAAACAAAAAAAAAATTTGATTAGATGAGTTTAGAAAGAGCGGTGAAAGATAAGGAATGGGATTTAAATTGATTTTACTTTGCACATTCTGAATTAATAAGCCTTAATCTAACCAGAAATGCCACCCTCCTCCACCTCCTCTCTCGTTTAAGTATGGGAACTCTCGGGGAAAAAGAAGTCAATTCAAACAAACTCACTCTGCATTATCTGAAAGCTTAAGCTTAACTAATGGAGAAACAGCACTTAAAAAAACAAAGGAAACTGTTATTTCGAAAACAAGATGAACGGAAATAATAAAGAAAGACCAAACAATCACACAACATAAAATCCATGTCCACCACGGGGAAGAAGAATATTTCACTTTACACAATACGAGCTACAATGCTCAACACTCACACAACCTCTACGACTCTCTTACGGAAACCCCATCTGGGCCTCGGGTCTCCGCCTCCATAACGTCCCTCTTCAGTAAAATACAAGACACCTCACGACACCTAATAAAAAGATTTTAGATTCATATAGTAATCAAAATGCCTGTACCTCCTCTCTCGTGTAAGCATCGGAACTCTCCGGGGTAACGCGGGCATTGGCCACCATCATCGAGACACGCATGACATTGCTCTGAGACATGATATTCAACGGAGAAATCAGAAGTCAATAATGAGAATGGATCACTAGGAATATCCCTGCTCTCAAATGATGACACCACTGGCAGTAGGGAAAAATCACAGTTTTTCGGATAACTGCCTGGAGTCGGTACTCCAACTTGTTGATTTGGATACGAATAGTAGACAGTGTACCCGTGACAGGTTCTGTTTCTATAAGTGTAATAACCAAAGAAGTACTTATCAGTCTGATTCTCGAGTTCAGGGCTGCTGGTGTTACATTTGAAGAAGGTAAGATTGGGGGAGATTGTGAAGGAAATGGAACGCGTATTCAGAGCCATCAGAGAACTGATGTTACTGAAAAAATCGCAATTGTTGGATTCGATAAGGTGTTTTAGCATTGGGTCATTAATCTTGATGGTATTGTCAGCAAAGCTGCTAACTTGATAAGATCTTCCCTCCGTGCCCAATATGACTTCTGGAATGGGTACATCACATCTTAATGTGCACAACCCACATTGGGGGTGTGTGTTGTTGGTAAAAGGGAATTTGATCGGACCAAGTGTTCCGCAGTCGAAGGAGGATGGACAAGAACTAGAAGAGTGAAGAACCGGGAGATGAGAGACAAGAAAGAAAGCTACTAAAAAAGAAGTAAAACCCATTTTTAATTCCAAAATTAGCACGACAGAACAAACCCCATAGCTTAAGAGGAACGAGATTCTTTTTGTACAAAGGATTGTTTGGATTTTAAGGTTGACACGCCAGTTGACTTGGGAATGTTGTAATAGGAGGAGTAATACGGAGAAAATTTTCGGTACCGGGTGGGTATATTCTACGTTGTAGCTCAGATTGAAACTCTCTCTCTCTCTCTCTCTCTCCTCTCACTCCAACACTTTCTCTTTCCTTTTTCTCTCTTCAAATCAGAGCCGTCCAAAAACACAATGAACGGCTCGGATGCACTGAGCGGGCACCACATACCCACCCAACACTGAATTTTTTTTCCCTTCTATGGGCAAACCATTTGGGGGACAGCATTTGCACACAGCATTGTGTGAGATTCACTTTAGAGTCTCATTGACTCTTCTCTCTCTCTCTCTCTCTCTCTCTCTCTCTCTCTCTCTCTCTCTCTCTCTCTCTCTCTCTCTCTCTCTCTCTCTGGGAGTTTCCTGCTCTCCTTCCGCATTGACCCACCACCACAATATCGACCTTGACCCATTGACTCCTCTCTCTCTCTCTCTCAATCAATCAGTTTGTAACTTGAATTCCACTGTAAAGCCAAAGGAGTCTATTGTGGAAAAATCTGGAGAGAGATCCTAAGAAAAGTCAAGGTCATAGAAAAATCACTTGCCAAATCTAGGGCTTTTCTTCGCGACGGCCGATAATCCGATGACTGGTACTTCGAGCATAGCGTAGCTTAGAAGTCCGAATTAGAATGAATTGATAAGTCATTTCCCAACTTTAATTTCTATAGGATAATGTAAGAAAATAATAATAAGATAATAACGTTGTTGTATTGATTTGGTATCTTTTTGGCGTAATTCTACAAAAAGATTACTGATTTAAATTATTTCACGTTCAATGCTATTCATTTGGTTTCAATAATGTGCACGATCTACAAAGTCAAAGTTGCTATCAAATTTGCGATGAAAGATAGCTGCAATAGTATTTGAAAGTAATTTTACGTCATTGGTGAGTGGTGAACATATATTTTGCAAGAAACAATGTTAAAATTATGATTGGCTAGCGGGGACGGTGTACTTGCTCTTAGACAGTCAAAAATTGGCTCAATTTGTAGCTTTGGAAAAAAAGCGTTCATTGGGAAGCAATTCTTTACTGTGCTTGTCGAGTTATTTGGCCTAACTCGAATTTGGTTTTGTACTTCAAAGTCGTTTTTTGTTGATGTTTCTTGGTTGATTTTGGAGTTGGAAATTGATTCACCATAGAGGACTTTTGATCCCTTTAGAGCATTCACATTATAATAAGAAAATGAGTATGGATAATCAAACTTAATAACAATGCTAAAAAAATACCTCACATTGTAATAAACAAAGTTACAAGTCTTTTAGCAAATAATCAAATTTCACCTATTCCATAACCAAACTTAACTTTTACCAATAATCAAAACTCAATAACCAAATTCGGATTTTTCGTAAACAAGTTTCAATCACGTACCCGAACACACCAAGACGATTCCAAAATTGAAACGCCGGTCGCCGTAAATCTCCTCACGCGCTGCCTAAAGAGGCTACGCGTGAGATCCACTCGCATCACGCGCCGAACGCGCCAAATCGAGTAGGGGCGTGTGATATCACACGCAACCTCTTTAGGCGGCGCGTGAGGACGTGTGAGGATGTTTCCGACGATCGGCTTTTCAGTTTTGGAATTGTCTCATTGAGACGAATAATTTGGTGTGATCGGGTGTGTGATTAGAACTCGTTTGCGATTGGACAGATGTGCATTATGTATTGTGGAGGTTTTTTTTTTTATTAGGGATGCAAAAATAACCAATGTGGAGGTAGAGGTGTTAAGTTTGATTATGAACTAAATGGATAACAGTCATGCTACTTGCATATACATTTTTACACATATCTTGCACATACACTTTTATGGGGGCCCATCTCGGGTCTCACCAATATGATCTGAACCGCTCATTATTTTTAAAATAATGTTTTAAGAGTTTCTGTAAAAAATCAACTCGATAGGATAGCGGTAAGGGCTTTTTCAGAAATCGCAGGGCGAATCAGATTGTTTCACCCTATGATTTCTGAAAAAAGCCCTTACCGATATCCTATCGAGTTGATTTTTTACAGAAACTCTTAAAAAATTATTTTAAAAATAATGAGCGGTTCGGATCATATTGGTGGGACCCGAGATGGGCCCCCATAAAAGTGTATGTGCAAGATATGTGTAAAAATGTATGTGTCCTTAGATTTATTGAATGGATAATCAAATACTGACGTGACACATTTTGGTTATTGATTTTGATTAGTACTATTTGTCTTCATAATTGATTAGCACCTAAGATTGTTAGATCGTGGTGCTAAAAGATCGCTCGCTCGTGGCTTTCTTTATCTATTTTCGCCTTTTTGATGTTATTTTGCTCGTAAGGTAGTTCGTTTCATGTTTCAGGCGAAAGGCCCTTAACAGGCGTATTTTGTTGTCAAGCCGTTCCCCAAGTGAATTCAAGCAGTCGTGCCCGGTGGAACCTGTGCTAAAGTGACTCAAGAGTGAAGGCGTGAGGCCATCGGGTGATCTTGAAGGCCGACGGGTGTCAATCCTTTGAAGCTGGCTTGAGGTGCTGAATGAAACAATCCCGTATCGATACGGCTTTTTAGCGTATCGATACCAGTTCGTCTCGTGGGGAGTCAGAGAATAGCGTATCAATACGGATTTAAGGCGTATCGATACGCGTTTGCCACGTGGAGAATGGCCTTTTGAGGAAAGTTATCCCGTATCGATACTTTGCTTATTTCGTATCGATACGGAGGCTTGTCGGTCAGATATTTGTAACCTTTTTGGCTTTCCACTTGCCTTTTTAGGCAACCTTTTTAGATATTTTAGGAGAGAGACCCATTTGTGTATAAATAGGGGGGTCTCTTCTCTCTCTTGATAGCTAGCACATTTTACGTTTATTGTCTTTCCTCCATTAATGGAGTTCAAGCTTTCTTGGTTAATTATCTCTTAAACTCAAGTAAGTTCTTGTCTTTAGTTCTTTCCTCGTTTATTAATGTTGTAGCCCCGGTTAAGCTCTTCTATAAAATCAAGTTTGTTTTCAATTCTATCGGTGAATCATGTTGTCTATTTTTACCAAGCTTTCTATTTCTCTCGTCATGCGTGAGTAGTCGTTACGGCTAGGCTGTGGGACGATTATCGCCTCGTGACTTGTGTTTATCTTACCATTCTCAACTCAAAACTTGAAGTTTAGTATGGGAAATGACGAGGCTCGCCTTTATGTAACAAAACTAGTCGATGTTAATCTCCGGTGATCATATGCTCTCTCATATGGTTCCGTGAGCGATGTCTCGACTTGTGTTTGCCAAGAGAACAAAAGAGCTCACTTGTTTTCCATATTTCATTTCTAGTCTTTTATTGCTTTCCTAGCTAAATCTTCCGGTTGATAGCCTAAGCCGTGCGATTCAACCGAGTCTTTGTTGAGAAAGGTTTGATGGCCTAAGTTACGGGCGTTAATAAACCCCATTGCCTTGCCAATTGTTAAACCAAGAGAAACCGTTTTACTAGTCTTTTACTTAAGAGTTTTATCACTTTTCAAAGCAAACCGATAGTTGGCCGCCTTAACGCTGGAAACACTTGCTTATAAAAATCCTAACAAGCTATAGAGATTCTCTCTGTGGGAACGAAACCGGACTTCCGGATATCTATGCTGACGATGACCTAGCCCTACGCTCGGGGAATTCAACCTTATAAGAAGGCGAGGTTGTGGACGAAGCATATTTTGGCGCCGTTGCCGGGGATTTTCTTATATAGCTTATTGGGAGGTTCGACAAACCACTGTAAGTATTCCATCCCGTTTACCTTTGTGCGCCGTTTACTCAAGTTAGCGGATACCTCTAACTGAGCCACCAATTCGATTTGAGGTTTAACGAAGCTAGCTTGAGTATCCTTTTTCTTTTCTTGTCTTTTCCTTTCTTGATTGCATATAATTGTTGAGGCGGCGGCATAGCCCCTCAAAACTGCTTGTTGAGAGTGAGGTGGCGGCATAGCCCCTCCAGTCTGTTTTTCTTACTGCAGAGCGGTTACTAGCTCTTAATTGCCAAAAGGCAGCGTTCATGCTTGTGGTTTATCAAAGGCCTCGGGTGTATCGTAGTCCTTGCTCAAACCGTCTGCACCGTTCTAGTTCTCCGCCTCGTATAAGGAGTATCCATCTCCGGACTTACTCTCCACCAAGCCGAGTGTCTAGGCGGTATTCCCCATCAAGGCAATCGATGGCAGATGAGGAGGCTCCTCCGGTTAGGACTCTTCAGGATTATCTGAATCCAGAACGGGTCACCCAGCTTTCACCGATAGTTTTTCCACGGCCTACCACTGCTGCTAACACATTCGTGTTCAAATCCGATTATCATCGTTGCATTCCGTTTTTCCATGGCATGGAGCGTGAAGATCCGTATCAGCATATCCGGACTTTTGAGGAAATCCTCCAATCGTTTGTCACTGTGGATGCCCACTTAAACCAAGCAAGATTGAGGCTTTTCCCGTTCACTCTGAAGGATAAAGCCAAGACTTGGTTCCACTCTTTGAGGCCCCAATCGTTGCACACCTGGGCTGAGGTTCAAGATGCGTTCCACAAGAAGTTTTTTCCGGCAAGCCGAACAAAGCTCTTGATGGATCAAATCCAGACTTTCAAGCAAAGGGATGGAGAAGCTTTCCACCAATACTGGGAGCGATACAAGGATTTGCTTTCGGCGGTTCCTCACCATAGCTTTGCCTTGTATCAATTGATTCACTACTTTCATTTGGGATGCTCGCAACAAAGCAAGCAACTGCTTGATACCATGTGCTCCGGGGGGTTCATGAACAAGTCGCCCGATGATGGCTGGGACTACCTAGATGAGGTGGCCAAGAAATCTTTAACTTGGAGCTACGAGGATGTTGGGGATCGAGCTATGGCTAGCCAAGGCCCCGGTGGCTCTGGAAAGTTCTCTATTAATGAGCACCAAGCTATCGAAACACGGATGGAACAATTGGCGGAAAAGTTGGAAAAGTTGGAGTTGAAGGGGGTGAAGGAAGTCAAAGCAGTGAGAGCGGTGGAGGAGATGTGTTCTATATGTGAAACGACGGGTCATTCGACCGACAACTGTCCGTCGCTTGCCACTTTCAAGCAGAATTATGGCAACCTCAATTTTCCTATTGAAGAAGTTAGTGCTTTGAATCAACGGTATGACTCGTTCCCCCAAAATTTCAACCAAGGCCCAAGGCAACCGTCGGGATTCCGTTGGAACAATCAATTAGAAGGAGGACCCTCTCAAGCACCTTCAGGTAATCAACTGCAGCCATGGCGGCCCGTTCAAAGCCAAGGGCATCCTCGTTTTTCACAAGGACCACCAGGATTTATGCCTTCGGGATCATTCCAAGGGCAAAATCAATTCCAACCCCCGCCGAGGCGATCTTTGGAGGATACTTTCCAATCCTTCGTACAAGTTCAAAACAATTATAATGAGAACAACACGCAAATGATGGGTGAGTTGAAAAATCAAATGGGGAAGCTAACCACGTCAATCGGGCTTCTACAACAAGAAAGAGGCAAATTCCCTACCCAACCTCAAGCCAACCCACAAGCTCAACTACTCATTGGTAATTCATCGGTACCTCCACCCGAGCAAGCCCAAGCAATCATCACTTTGAGGAGTGGTAAGACCGTCGACAATGCGCAAGTGGAGCCGCCTGGGATACCTATTGTACAACCATTTTCGGCACCATCGAGTTCTACATCACCAGAGGAATGTATCGAGCAAGCTATTGAGGAAGACAGGGAATCTCCCGTGGAAATTGCAAAGGAAGCCGTACCCGCTCCGAATCCACACGTCTCTCCCGTTCCGGTACCGTACCCTTCTCGGTTGAAGAAACCAACTCCTCCATCCAAAAATGCCGATATACTTGATGTATTCAAGCAAGTCAACGTTAACATTCCATTGATGGATGCAATCAAACAAATTCCTTCTTATGCCAAGTTTTTGAAGGATTTGTGCACTCAGAAGCGGAAACTTAATGTGCATAAGAAGGTACTTTTAACCGAGCAAGTGAGCCAGATAATTCAAACCGACCTTGCGCCCAAGTACAAAGACCCCGGATGTCCTACAATTGCTATCACGATTGGGGGTAAGAGGGTGGAGCAAGCTCTCTTGGATTTGGGGGCGAGTGTCAATTTGTTGCCTTATTCGGTTTACCAGGAGCTTGGTTTGGGGGAGATGAAACCTACGCGGGTTACTCTTCAGTTAGCGGATAGGAGTGTCCGAATTCCTCGTGGGGTTGTGGAAGATGTACTAGTTCAAGTTGACCAGTTCGTTTACCCGGTGGATTTTGTGGTTTTGGATACTTGCCCGACGTCATCTGCTCCATTGTCTACTCCGGTTATTCTTGGTCGGCCGTTTCTAGCAACTTCGGATGCGGTGATCAATTGTCGGAATGGTCTTTTGAATATGTCCTTTGGCAATATGAAAATGGAGGTCAATATGTTTAGTGTTGGATCTCAAATGGGGGATGATGAGGATTTTCAGAACGTCAGTCTCGTGGACACATTGGTACAAGAGCACGTGAATGAGTTCTTGTCCAAGGATGCTTTGGAGTTGGCTCTTACTTCGGAAGAGGCCGCCTTCCTTGAATCGGATGAAATTGAGTCACTCTTCGCGGTGCTTAATGGAGAAGATGGAGAAGAGGGAATTTGTGGAGCTGCACCGTGGTTTCCAAAGTTCGAAGAGTTGCCACCTCTTGAGCGGAAAACCCTTACTTCGAGTGTCGAGCCGCCTGTTCTCGAGTTGAAAGCATTACCGGACACATTGAAATATGCCTTTCTTGGTGAAAACGAGACATTTCCAGTGGTCATTTCTTCTTCTCTCGACAAAATCCAGGAAGAGGATTTGCTTGCACTTTTGAGGAGGCACACCAAGGCAATTGGATGGACTATTGCGGATATCCACGGCATTTCTCCTTCCTTATGTTCTCATCACATTTATTTGGAGGAAGATGTAAAACCGACAAGACAACCTCAACGCCGGCTCAATCCAATTATGAAAGATGTGGTTCGGGCTGAAATTCTCAAATTGCTTGACGTAGGGATTATCTATCCCATAGCCGATTCCAAGTGGGTAAGCCCTATCCAAGTGGTTCCAAAGAAGGCAGGGGTCACCGTCGTTCAAAACGATAAAGGCGAGCTTGTTCCTACTCGTGTTACTACCGGGTGGCGAGTTTGTATCGATTACCGTAAGTTGAATGCAAGCACGCGCAAGGATCATTTTCCTCTTCCCTTCATCGATCAAATCTTGGAGCGAGTCGCAGGCCATGCCTTTTATTGCTTCCTGGATGGCTATTCGGGTTATAACCAAATCGAAGTGGCTTTGTCCGACCAAGAGAAAACAACCTTTACCTGCCCGTTCGGGACTTTTGCATACAGACGCATGCCATTCGGCTTGTGTAATGCTCCCGGTACCTTTTCCCGGTGCATGATGGGAATTTTCAGTGATATGGTCGAGAAGATTGTGGAAGTTTTCATGGATGACTTTTCTGTGTTTGGTGACTCGTTCGGGTCTTGTCTTACCAATTTAGAGAAGGTTCTAACAAGATGTGAGGAGAAGGCTTTGGTTTTAAATTGGGAGAAGTGCCATTTCATGGTCACTCAAGGAATTGTGCTCGGGCATATCGTATCGGAGAAGGGGATTGAAGTAGACAAAGCCAAGATTGACCTCATCTCCAACCTCCCTACTCCGAAGTGCATCAAGGACATCCGATCTTTCCTAGGCCATGCCGGCTTCTATCGGCGATTTATCAAGGATTTTAGTGCAATCTCAAGGCCGCTTTGCCACCTTCTCTCCAAAGATGTTCCCTTTGAATGGTCAGCAGCATGTGCGGAGGCGTTTGTTAAGCTCAAAGCTAGTCTTACTACGCCTCCTATTGTTCAAACGCCCGATTGGAATCTCCCGTTTGAGTTGATGTGTGATGCGAGCGACTATGCTGTCGGGGCCGTTCTTGCCCAAAGGAAAGACAAGCATCCTTGGGTAATTTATTATGCGAGCAAAAGCCTTAACGACGCCCAGATGAATTATTCCACAACAGAGAAGGAGCTTCTGGCCATAGTTTTCGCATTGGACAAGTTCCGTTCTTACCTCGTAGGCGCCCCGATCACGATCTACACGGACCACTCGGCTCTCAAGTACTTGTTTACCAAGCAGGATGCAAAGGCCCGCTTGATTCGGTGGATCCTTCTATTGCAAGAGTTTGACATCACAATAAAAGATAAAAAGGGGGTGGAGAATGTTGTGGCCGATCATTTATCAAGGTTGGATTTTGAGGATCGTACGTCACACTTGCCTATTGGCGATAGCTTTCCCGATGAGCAATTGTTTGGTATCTCAACAGCCCCGTGGTTTGCTGATATTGTCAACTTCTTGGTTACCGGGCTGCTTCCAACACATTGGTCTTCTCATGAGCGGCGGCGGTTCCTATCGGAAGTGAAGCATTTTTCCTATGATGACCCGTATTTGTTTAAGTACTGTCCCGACCAAATCATCCGCCGTTGTATGCCCGATGTTGATCAGCTTGGAATTCTTAAATTTTGCCATACCGAAGCTTGCGGAGGACACTTTTCCGCCAAAAAGACTACCGCTAAGATCCAACAATGCGGATTCTATTGGCCGACTCTCAATCAAGATGCCTACAACTTCTGCAAAGCTTGTGACCGTTGCCAACAATTGGGTAGTGTGACTCGAAGGAATGAGATGCCCCAAACCAAATTTCTTGTTGTTGAGGTGTTTGACTGTTGGGGAATCGATTTTATGGGCCCGTTTCCGATGTCGTTTGGCTATTTGTATATCCTCTTGGCCGTGGATTATGTTTCAAGGTGGGTCGAGGCTGTTGCCACGCGTACGAATGATCACAAGGTAGTGCTTGAGTTTCTTAAGGAGAACATTTTTTCGCGATTTGGGGTTCCACGGGCAATTATTAGCGATCAAGGGACTCATTTCTGCAACCGGCCGTTCGCCGCCTTGATGAAGAAGTATGGTATAACTCACAAGGTCTCCACCGCATATCACCCTCAAACCAACGGTCAAGCCGAGCTCGCTAATCGTGAGGTAAAACGTATTCTTGAAAAAACGGTAAATCCAAATCGGAAGGATTGGTCTTTAAGGTTGACCGATGCCTTGTGGGCATATCGTACCGCATACAAGACCATTTTGGGTGCTTCACCCTATCGGCTTGTATATGGTAAGGCATGTCACCTTCCGGTGGAAGTAGAGCATAAAGCCTATTGGGCTATTAAGCAATTGAATTATCGTTTGCCTGATGCTGGAGTTCACCGTAAACTGCAATTGAATGAACTTGAGGAAATCCGTAGAGATGCATATGATAATACCAATATCTACAAGTCGAAAGTTAAGGATTTCCATGATAGGAACATTCAAAGGAAAATTTTTGAAGTAGGTCAAAAGGTTTTGCTTTATAACTCGAAACTTCATCTTTTTCCGGGCAAGTTGCGTTCCCGTTGGATTGGCCCCTATATTGTGCATAAAGTTTATTCTCATGGGGCCGTTGAGGTCATGAATCCCGCCAATGAAAATCTTTTTAAGGTCAATGGGCAAAGGCTTAAGCCGTTTTTAGAAAATTTTCCGGTTGAGGAGGTGGAAGAGGAGTTGGTCGCGCCGGTCTATCCGGTTGACCTTTTTGTTTGAGTTTGTTTGTTTGTTTATCCTTTTGTTTGCACGGGGAGCGAAAGCGTAACCGCTGAACTTAACTGTTTGTCGGACCCGGCCCCCGGGTAGGGGGTACCCTCCATTGACTTGGGTATATGTAGCTCCGCACGCCGCTACTAAAATAAGAATCGTGTGCCCAGCTCCGGTTCGAAGGGCAATTCTTTTTAATATCAGTGACATAGGGCTTTTATTAGCTCTTCTGATAGGAGTAATTCACCGTGCACCACTCACGTCTACCAGATTAGCCCCAACGGGGGCGGTTTAGATCATAGGTTAGGCCTTGGTATTCCCGTGCTCCATAACCGCACTTGGCTCTATCTTGTGCCTGCCTAGCTACGATCTTAGGGGACGCTGGACTTAATTGTTTGGCGGAGTCCAGCGGTGACTTGGACGCTCCGAGTTCTGATATTAACTCTATGCATGTTTGTTCATATTGCACATATTGTATATTTTGTGTATAGTTCTTTTCTTGTTTTGTTTGTTTTCCGTGTTTCGGGCTTTCTCACTACGAGATTTCATTAATGCATCATTGCATTGGGCTTTTATTAGCCCTTCCTTGTGGTAGTTGACCGTTAATGATCCGTGCTCTCCGCGATTGTCCCTATCGGTGGCAGTTTAGGTCGGTGGGTGAGTTTTGCTTTTGACCTTTTGTCTCACTTTGTTTCGACCAAGGGAACGCTGGGCTTAATTGCTTGGCGAGGTCAAGCGTTTAATTTTACCACGGGCATGATGTAACACATTTGACGGTCTAGTATAGCCACCCGAGTTTTGTCTACCTGGTGAGACTCGGGAAGAAAAGTATGACTCGTAAGATTGCGTGAAAATCGGGTGGTGTTTCTTTCTTTCTTGTTTTCTGTATATATTTCTGTTTGGTTGTTGCCCGGATACCACGAGCCGGGCGGTTCTAATGTCATTTGCCTGCTGGTAGGTCCTTCGTACAATTTCGCTTCTGCAGGGTTAACATGCTACCACACCAGCCTTGGTGGTTTGGGTCTACCGTTGGAGTAATTGAGGCATTCAGGAGCCCTAAGCATGGGTGCGATTCCGTGTCGCGGTTGTTAGTCCGAAAAGCTTTGACCATGGCCCTGTGTGACTAGCTGGTGGTTCCGGCCGAAGGAGTGAAGCCCTGGAAGCACATAACTCCGGATCGAAGTGGGCAATGGCACAAATCCTCCAACTTGGTCGAGGTATTCGGGGGTTGACATTCCCCCGTGGGTAACATCTTTCTTCCCTTTCCCTCTCAATATTGTTGTTTTCCATGCTATTGGGACATAGCATATCTTAAGTTGGGGGGAGGGAAATATCTATGATATTTTTATTTATGTTTTTATGTTTTTGTACAGAGTTTTTCGTTTTTTTTGTTTTTAGTGTTGCAATCCTTCCGTTATTACAGAATTAGTGGATTAAAATAGCTTGGCACATGTTCATTAAGTGTTATTTGGCAAGAGTTCGTTACGCAAATTTTGTATCTCGCAACTTGCATGAATGGACTAAGGTGAAATTCACGATGTTTGAGCATGTTTCGATCAAGTTTTGTCCATATCCCGTTCTTGTTCCTCTTACTTTCTTAGTTTAGGTTTTCGTCTCATGTCATGCCCAATTGTGTTTGTTATCCGCTTGAAATCGTTTCGGAATCTATGGCATACTTAGGAAATGATACTAGGCCATCTTTGTGTAATTTAAACCACAAGAGTGTCTCATCAACCTTGAAAATAAAGCCAAGTTGTGTCTCATTCTTTTCCATAGGAAACCGGTGTTAGGTTGGAAGTTGGTTTTGAGCGCTGGAATGGGTTGGCACCAGTTTTTACAAGGCATTGGCTGTGAATGTGGTGGTTTTGAGCATTGGCTTGGCTGTCGGGTGGCAGGGCAGAAAATCTGGGCAAAAGCATCCCGTATCGATACGGACGAACTGCGTATCGATACGCGTTTGTCTGGTTCGCGATCAGTTAGTTGCGTATCGATACGGCTTATTGAGCGTATCGATACGCGTTGGTCTCCGAGGGATTTTCAGTTACAAATCCGATCATCTTCATAACTCCCAAGCCCATTTTCTCTCTCCTATCCTCCATAACCCCCGGACCTCTTCGAAACCCTCACCCCAAAATCTCCATTTTCACCCTCAGATCTTCATCCAAACCCCAAATTTGTCCATTAAACCTCAAGCTTTCAAGGAATCCGAAGGGTTTTCAAGGATTTGTGGGCCTAAATCAAGTCTCGAAAAGTGGGTTTTCACTCTCTCTCTCCGAAATTGCCCCACTTGCAAGGTAATCCGAAATTTCTTCTTCTCCTTGGATTTTCATCATGTATACTCTACAATGTGGTGGATTTACGGGTTGCATGTGGCATTTTGTACGTTTTTGAACCCTAGCCCTGTTTTTCCTAACCACTTGAAACCGTAGATTTGGAGTTGAGATTTCACTGTTGATAGGTGTTAGTTTTGCCTCAGTTGTTTTTGATATCTATCTGCATTTGGGGGCTGCCGGTTTTATTGAATTCCAGGCTGTTTTTGTGTTACTCTGTTTCTGCTCTGTTTCACGTTTTGGGACTTGCTCTGTTTGTAAGGTTTCAATGACAAGGGCAAAGAAGTTGGCAGAAAGGGGAAAGGGTAAGGCTCCGGCCTCCTCCTCCGGGCAAGCGGATGAAATTGTTCGTGAAATGGAGGAGGAGGAGGAGATGATTGCGAATCCTGAGAGGAGTCGGCCTAGGAAGAGGACCGCCGATGAGATGAGACTGGCTCGACAGAAGAAGTGGGAAGACGGTATCAACAGGGGGTTTAAAAATGAACGTCATGTGGACGTGGACAACCTAGGCATTGAGAATCCTTTCATTCGTCGCATCCAAGAACAAGGTTTGGCTTATTACCTTGCTCCTAATCCCGGTTTTAATAAAGATCTTGTGACGGAATTTTACAAGAATATTAAGATTCCACCGTTGGAGGATGAGGGGCGTGTGGGTGCTAAGGTAACTTCGAAGATTGGGAAGTATCCCATAGAGGTTACGGCTGCGTTTATTGCAAGTATCTTGGGTTACCACCAACCGTCAGCTCAGGAGGTGAACTATAAAAGGGAGGAGTATGTGGCCGATGAGGCCAATATTAAGGATTTGTATAAGGACCCTAGAGATGCTAGTCTTCCTCATGTGCCTGGGGGTTTTAAGGATGAATACCGTTTGGTGAATCAATTCGTGCATCACAACTTCAATCCTAGGGGAACCGAGAATAAGCCGGACATTAATGAAGGGGGAATGATTCATGCTTTTATGAACCCGGATATCAAGATTAATTGGGCGAGGTACATTTTTCATGAGATAGTTGACTTTAAGGCGAAGGCCCCTTTGAATTCGAGAATGCCTTTTCCGTGTTTGGTGACCGCAATGTGTTTTGCTCAGGGAGTCCCAAAGAAGTCGTTTGCGAGTCGTGAAAAGCTCATCCCGGGTGACATTAACAGGGCCATCCTTACTAGGAGTAACTCTCAGTCTCGGCCATCTGCTGCTGCACCACGTGGGGCATACTTGACCACTCTACCTCCCAAGGGTTCGAAGACCAATACTTGGAACAAGTTGCTATTTTGTCAAGGGGTGGCGGTGATGGGGTGTATGAAGAAGGTTAAAAAGGAAACTCGGGATAATGCTAGGAGGCAAAGGAAGATTGACCATAAGCTGGATTGGGTGATAAGCCAGAGTGGGGGGCAGGCTAGTGAGCCTTATGTGCCGCCACCGGATGAGCCAGGCGAGGACAGCGATGATTTTGCCGGTGATGAGCCGGTGTTTTTGGATGACTAGTAGATCGGTGGAGTAGGTTAAAAGCCCTATACTTGGTCGGGGTGCAAGGTGGTTGACAGCCCACCTAGTAGTTGTTTATTTCCTTGTTTTTAGTTCAGTATGTTCAGACTTTTGACTGTTACTAGTTGGTAAGTTTTTGTTGGGCCGACATGTGGCCGTTGACTTGGTAATTGAGTTGGTGGTGGCCAAGGGTAGTTTTACCAGGCCAGTATATGGCCACCACCTCATTTTGTTAACCTTTCTTTGAATTATCCAAGGTCGTTAAAAGCTTATAAAGCCCTTAGTTGATCTTTAGTATGCCTTGATTCCATTTTGATTTCTCGCATGATAGTTAGCATACTTGGTTTGTGGCATGTTTTTATTCCGGCATTAAATTTCTACTTGTATAGCTTTAAATTCTGTTTAATGGTGCTCTCCACTACAAGGGCATGGTATTTTTTCTTCCCCATGTCTATTCTCGAGCACCTTTTTTGTGGGATATGGTTAGTAGCGTGCTTTTGCATAAGTCTTGAACGACCGTATCCTCCTTTCTAGCTTCGGGTACGGTCTTTTGTAGCTTGTTGGAATGTGCTCGGTACTTAGTGTTTTGTCGTGGTTTTCAGCTGCAAGTTGCTAATCTGAATAAATTTGTTTTTGGAACTCCTGCTTGTCGGGTATGAGATGCACATGTGCTAAGTGAATTTGTCGGAAGGATTGCATTGTTAGTTTTGTTTTTAGTTCTTATCTGTGTTGCTCGGGGGCGTAGCAACGTTTAAGTTGGGGGGCGTGATTAGCACCTAAGATTGTTAGATCGTGGTGCTAAAAGATCGCTCGCTCGTGGCTTTCTTTATCTATTTTCGCCTTTTTGATGTTATTTTGCTCGTAAGGTAGTTCGTTTCATGTTTCAGGCGAAAGGCCCTTAACAGGCGTATTTTGTTGTCAAGCCGTTCCCCAAGTGAATTCAAGCAGTCGTGCCCGGTGGAACCTGTGCTAAAGTGACTCAAGAGTGAAGGCGTGAGGCCATCGGGTGATCTTGAAGGCCGACGGGTGTCAATCCTTTGAAGCTGGCTTGAGGTGCTGAATGAAACAATCCCGTATCGATACGGCTTTTTAGCGTATCGATACCAGTTCGTCTCGTGGGGAGTCAGAGAATAGCGTATCAATACGGATTTAAGGCGTATCGATACGCGTTTGCCACGTGGAGAATGGCCTTTTGAGGAAAGTTATCCCGTATCGATACTTTGCTTATTTCGTATCGATACGGAGGCTTGTCGGTCAGATATTTGTAACCTTTTTGGCTTTCCACTTGCCTTTTTAGGCAACCTTTTTAGATATTTTAGGAGAGAGACCCATTTGTGTATAAATAGGGGGGTCTCTTCTCTCTCTTGATAGCTAGCACATTTTACGTTTATTGTCTTTCCTCCATTAATGGAGTTCAAGCTTTCTTGGTTAATTATCTCTTAAACTCAAGTAAGTTCTTGTCTTTAGTTCTTTCCTCGTTTATTAATGTTGTAGCCCCGGTTAAGCTCTTCTATAAAATCAAGTTTGTTTTCAATTCTATCGGTGAATCATGTTGTCTATTTTTACCAAGCTTTCTATTTCTCTCGTCATGCGTGAGTAGTCGTTACGGCTAGGCTGTGGGACGATTATCGCCTCGTGACTTGTGTTTATCTTACCATTCTCAACTCAAAACTTGAAGTTTAGTATGGGAAATGACGAGGCTCGCCTTTATGTAACAAAACTAGTCGATGTTAATCTCCGGTGATCATATGCTCTCTCATATGGTTCCGTGAGCGATGTCTCGACTTGTGTTTGCCAAGAGAACAAAAGAGCTCACTTGTTTTCCATATTTCATTTCTAGTCTTTTATTGCTTTCCTAGCTAAATCTTCCGGTTGATAGCCTAAGCCGTGCGATTCAACCGAGTCTTTGTTGAGAAAGGTTTGATGGCCTAAGTTACGGGCGTTAATAAACCCCATTGCCTTGCCAATTGTTAAACCAAGAGAAACCGTTTTACTAGTCTTTTACTTAAGAGTTTTATCACTTTTCAAAGCAAACCGATAGTTGGCCGCCTTAACGCTGGAAACACTTGCTTATAAAAATCCTAACAAGCTATAGAGATTCTCTCTGTGGGAACGAAACCGGACTTCCGGATATCTATGCTGACGATGACCTAGCCCTACGCTCGGGGAATTCAACCTTATAAGAAGGCGAGGTTGTGGACGAAGCAATAATCCTCTCAATTAAAGGAAATGTTGCCCTACTTCAAAAAATATATAAATATATTGTCTTCATTAAAAAATCCAATATATTCCAATGAAAATCGTCACTTAAAAGGTAACTATTCTAAAGGGTGGATTTGGCTTTAAAAGTCAAATAGTAACTTATATTTTGTCTTAATTTAAAAAAATTCGCATTTGTTAGTTTTGCATCAAATTTTTGTGACTTATTGATTTGTCTCGCTGAGAGGAATCGGAAAAGTATAAAATTTTGATCAAAACTCATAATTTTTTTAAAAAATACAAAAATAAGTATAAAAAAAGTTGTCTTTTTTTACGTATTTTAGTCTTTATTCAGAAAATAATGAGTTTCGATCAAATTTTTTTACTTTTCCGATTCTTCTCGGCAAGACGAATCTATAAGTTACAAAAGTTTGACGCAAAACAAACAAATACAAATAAAATTCAAATAAAGAAAAATAATAATAATGCCTTGTTTGTATATATGCTATTTTGATTTTTAAAAAAAATATTCAACTGAAAAAACACTCATTACCCCTACTTTCAATCATCACTCTCATTTCTCTCTACTCTCTCCAATCATCATTCTCATTTCTCTCTCTATCTCTTTCCACTCATTACCCCTATCTCCAATTATTAGCCTAATTTCTCTCTCCACTCATTACTCAAAAATCAAACTCAAAAATTTTCAAAATACCATCCAAACAAGGCGTAAGTTACTTAACTTTTCAATCCAAACTCACCCTAAATCAACAAAAGAAGGTGTCTAAAGCATTTGTATAGATACAAAACCTATGTTCTAACTTCTAATAGACAACCTTGCTAAGGTGAAGTCTCTCAGAAGTGTAGGGTAGGTTTAGGGTTTTCTTGTTTGGGCTTGTAATGTTTTATTTGGACTTTTAGGCCATCAGGTATTTGGGCATGTATTATTATATTTGGGTTTTTTAGGCCCACTGATGTTTAGGGCTATATATGCCCGTTAGGTGTGTTTGGGCTTGTCCCAATTGGCTGTATTGTCCAACTTTTTGTTGGATTCCCCTTCCCTTTTCCCTTAATAAAATGTTACTTTTGCCGATCAAAATAAAAGGTGAAGGTTATCACAATTATCACTGGCGTGCGCGCAGCTCAACAAAATGTTACAAGGAACACCTTAACACTGAGACGATTTTACATACGGCTTAGGTCTGTGATTTTGAGATACACTTTGAATACCCTGTAAATTGTAGTAATACCTATATCGAGCATATGCCCAAAAAGATTTGTGCAAACCTATTCGCCACAATTTTCTGCGAAAGATTTTAAGTGAATTTATTTATGTGCCAATTTAATCTTGCTTTGCTCAATATATAAAAATTTGTGGACAATAATTGTAAAATCTTATGCATTTTATTTTCTTGATCGCACAAACTCAAACAAATAAATGGAATTGTGGAGTCTAGTTAAGATAATTTTTGAATTGATTAATAGAGCTCGTAGAGTTAAGGTAATTTTTGAACACCATGCATGTGTTAAAAAATTCTGGAGTCGCCTTTAGCAATTATAATTGTCTCTCTAAAGATACCCATTAAATTCTATTAATAGGGGCAACGCAAGTTTTTTATAAGTGGAAGAGTTGGATAACGGACAACACACATCTCAACGCGGATCACTTTGGAATGAGCTTTTTCGGCTGAGTTTTCTTCAATTAATTTTACCAATAATGTTCTTGGAGGAGGGGTATTTTTGTGTGTATGTGTGTATTACTTAGTTGTCGTTTTTGAACTCTTCAATGACTCAATGAGTAGGTCTTTGAAGGTATGCTTATATGATTAGTTCATGTGTTAACGTCTAAAAGTGTAAGTGTTTGTTTCTTGGAAGATTATTTTGGTGGATGCATTTTATCAAACACTCAATGGGCAAGGAAAAAAAATAAAGTTCCATTACCTGGAGTTAGAGAAAAGACTAATAATTTGTTATTTTTTTAATCAGAATTATCAAACAGTAGTAGTAATCTTTAATTAGTTTTGTAACTAGAATTAAAGTGGGCCCATTTATTTTTAACCCACGTTAAGTTCAAAATGATATCCATATCAGATTTGTTAATGTTTTTAATGAATCGATGAGGTGTCAATATATTGTTGATTGGATATGCGTAAATATAGGTGTTTACGTTGCATGCGTATAGAATTTAATCTCTTAGTTTAAACAACTCCGATTAGTCCAAATTTGACACTTGTTTGTCATATGAAATCTAGGCCGTTGATTCAACCTCTTATTGTTGAATCTTGCGGAGTTGCACACCTACGGGCTGGACGATTATTCAAGGGTAAATTGGAGTTGCAAATGCAAGCCCATGAAAACAAGTATACTGATACGATGAAGCAGCAAACAATGCGTTTGGGGCTTAGTCACATAATCCTTCAAAATAGTCTTCGCTCTCGCACTCAATCCTTGCATTGCGCTTGAGCTCTCAATCCTCGCACATACAAATTTTAGTTGTTTGGTGGAGTTTTGAAAGATGCTTTCACGTTCTACTTGATTTGAAACCTGAGAAACAATTACCCAGGCACCAGGAGTTCCATTAACTGAAGATTCATGAAAACTAAACTTCAGAATAAATCATCAGGAGTTGGAACATCATGTATTCATAGCTCTTGTCATCGGCACTCGTCAAAATACTGTTGATCGAGTGATGAGATAAGGAAATGCTTTCGAAAACAAGGTGAATTGGTTGAAGCAAGTTAAGGTCTCGAGTGATACTAATAATTACTGGGAAGAAGGGTTGAATTGAGACCTTTTATCTCCTTTCATGGCCGTATGCCAATCTAAATGCTTTGTCGTGAATCGAACAATCAAATTCACCAACAATCTAGCTCTCTCGCCTTCGTAGGGTACTAACCCCTATACTTCAAGTTTAGGTCTTCACCTGAGTCAAGATTAACACTTTTGCTAAGAACATGAAACGGCAAACACATTATTGGTCTCAAATACATGCCAAATAAGAATTTACAACTATACGTTGAACTTTCACAATGGAAGCGTCATAATTTCTTGTTTAGACGTTAAAAACTTATGCAGCTTTGAGCGATATGCGTCAACAATAACATAGGAGATACAAACTTACCTGATTTTCACATGTGCATTTTGAAATCGTGGGGATTGCACATTATGCTTTTCCTTGCAGAGGCATGCATGCATCGTCACAATGTCATGACATGAGTAGTGGATGAATCCACCGGTGCTCTTGAGGGAGAAGACAAATAAGGCTTGGGGGGGATTTGCAAAGACTCGATGCTTCCTTCTAACATCTCCACCACCCGACTAATTGATGGTCGGTTTGAAGGATCCGTTTGTATACACCACAGGCCAACTATTATCATCTTCCTTGCTCTTGCATTTGCCTCACCATCCATAATGCCATGCAATCCGAGTTCTTCATCAAGTTCAAGACGCTTGTATATCCAATGTGGGAAGTATATTTCACTCGTACGATCAACCTCGACACTTATATTCTTTCTCCCGCCAACCATTTCCAAAACCATCATCCCGTAGCTATACACATCAGACTTGTGTGAAACCCCACCAAAATTTCTGCAAAATACTTCTGGGGCAATGTAGCCCGCTGTTCCTCTAGCACCCGTCAATGATACGATACTCTCTTTTTGCGGGCATAGTTTAGCAAGGCCAAAATCAGATATCTTTGGGCAAAAGTCCTCATTTAAAAGAATATTATGAGGCTTTATGTCAAAATGCAAAATTCGTGTGTTGCAACCACGGTGTAAGTACTCCAACCCTCGGGCAATACCAACCGCAATTCGGTACATTGCTTCCCAACCCAACTGGAGATATGTCGAGGAACCACCATCATGTATGAATTTGTCAAGAGATCCGTTAGGCATGAATTCATACATGAGAGCTCTATGGCTACCCTCAAAACAAAATCCAAGAAGAGTCACAATATTTACATGAGAAGTTTTACTAATGGTTGCAACCTCGTTAATGAACTCTTCTCCATTGCCTTTCAACCCTTTTAGAACCTTCACTGCCACGAGGCAGTCATTTTCTAACTTTCCTTTGAAGACACAACCAAAGCCTCCCTGTCCTATTTTAGTGCTAAAGGAGTTGGTAATTTTCTTGATGTCGGAGTAAGTGTATCTTTTTGGAGATAGAGATCCACAATTCCTTAGAAATGCCTCAACATTTCGGTAGTTCTCTATCTTCTTTTCCCAAAAGAATGTTGATTCACTTGTCGAGAGTTTCTTGATGATAATGCAAAACAACAGAATTACCATAATCCCAACAGAAGGGACAGCTGAAGCACAATTCCGAAGAAATTTAAGATAGCGGTAATAGTTCTTAGATAGGATATCTTCGTATTACATTGAAACCTAGAGAAGTATAAAGGGAAGAGGAAAAGGAAATCTTGCCATCATGTGAATGAAAAAGTTAAGCTAATGAAGCACATGAATGATACCTGTTTTGAGAATCAATGCCAATCTACTTCTTCTTCCTGTAAAAATTGTCAAAGAGAGAAAACTTTGGTTAGACGAGTTTAGTTAAGAACGGTGGATGAAAATGAATGGGATTTAAGAATGATCATTGGAACTTCCCAAAGTAGAAATGCGAGGACCTGCTCTCTTGTTTAAGCATTGGAACTTCCCAAAGTCACATAGACATTGACCATAATCTAACCAAAATAGTTTACTATACACAATACTAACTACAATGCTCTGCTCTCGCACAACCTCTCTTGTACTCTCTTTACAAATCGAGACTCTGTCCATGGAGTGGGTATTGAGATCGATTTACGTTAATTTTGTGTTCTTTATTTTTTCTGTATAAGTGTAATTACCAAAATATTATCAGTATAAGTGTAATTACCAAAAACATTATTAGTGAGTGTGGGCTTTGGGGATAAATTTTTTTCTATCTTCTTGTACTCAATCAATATAATGGAATTCTATTTTGTCTGTGGAGTGGGTGGGTATTGAGACCGAATCACGTTAATTATTGTGTTCTTTATTTTTTTTCTTGCGCTGGTTCAATTTTTTGGCATGCATCCGTTGTTGTGGGGACTAAAATTCCAACCAAACATTTCTCTACTACTCTCTAACAGAAACCCCGTCCAGGCCTCGGGTCTCACCGATAAAAGACCCTCAAAAACAGTTCTTAGTTTCCAGTAAAATACAAGACACCTCACAACACGTCATAAAAGATTTTGTACTCATATCTAATCGAAATGCCAGTACCTCTTCTCTTGCATTGGAACTCTCGGGTGTCACTCCGACACTGGCCGCCATGATCGATACACTCACGACATTCCTTTGACAGGTGATATTCAACAAAGAAATTAGGAGTCAATAATGAGAATGGATCACTAAGATTTCGGCCCTCGACTGATGACACCATTGGCAGTTGGAAAAACGAACAGTTTTCCAGAATAGTGCCTGGAGTCGGAACTTGATCACCTTGTTGATTCGGATACGAATAGTAGACAGTGTACCCAAAACAGCTTGTGCTTCCGCTCCCCCTATAATAATTGTAATTATTATTAGGGAAGCGATTCTTTGTTTCCAGCTTAAGTTCAGTGTTGGTGACGCATTTGGAGAAGGTGATATTCGGGAAGATAGTGAAGGAAACAGAATGCACATACATATTTAGAGGACTGATGTAACCGGAAAAATCGCACTCGTTGGATTTGATTTGGGTTTCTAGTAGGGGGTCTTTAAGCCTTATGGTATCATCACTGAAATCAGTAATTTGATAAGATCTTCCCTCTGCGCTCAATTTGACTATTGGAACTGGTTCCTCACAACTAACATTAAACCACCCACATAGGGGGTGTGTGTTGTTGGTAAAAGGGAATTTGATCGGAACATGTTTGCCGCACTCGAAGGACGATGGACAAGAACCAGAAGAGTGAAGAACCAGCAGATGAGAGACAAGAAAGAAAGGTACTAAAAAAGAGGGAAACCCCATTTTCTTAAATTCCCAATTAAGCACGACAAGAACAATTAAACACTGTAGTTTAAGAGGAACCAAATTCCCTGACCCTTTTATTTGGGAGGGGGTTGAGATTCTTTTTGTAGAAATGAGGGTTTTGTATGAATCAAGGAACCCAACATAATTATTTTGTATGAAATGCTGTAATCTTGCGGAAGTTGTCGGAGAAAAGAGGGCTTTCTGTTTTGGGGGTGGGGGCTAATTTCTTCTTCTACATTGGAATGGTCGGTAGGAAAAAAAGACTCCATTGAGTGGGAGTTTCCCGTTCTCCTTCCTCATTGATCCACCACCACTATAGCGACCTTGACCCATTGACTCCTCTCTCTCTCTCTCTGTTTGGAACTTTGAATGAAACCCATGTAAGGGGTTTCCCGGCGGATGGTGACGGCCGGCGCCAAACGGCGCCAATTTCGGGCAGCTCTTGTGGGCTGTGGTCTCACCACGTGGGAGGAAATCAACAAAGATTTGACTGACTGTTTGGCTGCGAATGCATTGGGACAAAATAACTTGATTATGTGAATAAAGGAAGGACACGGTGCCATAATGGAATTGACTTCAGGTTGACTTGAATATCAAAATGAAAACAAGTTAATTTTGGCCAAGAAGAAACTGAACAAACTTACGGAATGAAAATCAATTGAATAGTCTTAAAGTATTTACCGTCATCACAGGTTCTCGAATGGGGTTTATCGGCGCAAAAACAGGTAAATTCGTTATCAACCAAACGACAGCTCCCGCCGCTTCTCTGGCAATCATTGCAGTAAGTTTGGCTCCATTGCAAAACAAACCCTTTCCTCAAAACATCAGTGAAGTTCATCTTCAGCAATTCCCTGATATCTCGACTTTCCGCCGGTGCATTAACCAAGGACTGGCACGAATCAATGGAGAAATTATGGTGCTTCAGAATCTTGATATGAAAAACAGCAAAAGAGTGATGGGTAGAATTGCTAGCACAAGAAACTGGGTATGTTTGAAAAATTGTAGGATTTTCGGTGCAATGGTAGAAAAAGAAGAGATCCGCATAGCTTGGACTATTGTCGAATGGAGTTGTTTCTGTGCTAAAATTATGGAGAGGAAGTGGGCACGAATTATCAAAGTTCAAAAGCATTTTGCTCGCCAAGCGAAGTGAATTGTTGGAGTAGAAGATATCTTTAATGATATATTTGTCACCCGAAATCGATACAACCGGGTTTTTTCCATCACAAGTGACCTCAAAATTGGGGAGACCACAGTAAGACTGTTGTTGATTAGCAATCCAAAAGGGATAGCTTATATTTGGACCATTTCCACAGTTTCCGACATTGCAGGGTTTGAAATGTTGGTCGACGGATAAAGCTGTAGCCCATAAGATTGTAAAGATGGTAGAAATATAAAGAAAATGGTAAGGTTTACTGAAAGTAAAGAAGCTATTGAGGTGCATTTGGGGAGGAAGGAATGAAGAAAGCAGAGTGATGAAGAAACAGTAGATGAAAGAGAAGAAAAGTCTGGACTTTTCCCAGAAGAGTGATGAAGAAACAGTAGATGAAAGAGATGTTGGGAATTTCCGATCCCACCCGCAACGAAAGCGCACAAAAAAAAGATATATCACACCACAAAAAAGAATATTTTTACTTCTGTCTTGTTTAAAGCTTCAATGCCTATTCCATAACAGAGAAAACAATGTCCACTAACATTGTATATGTATCATGAGATAGGACAAAATACCCTAGCCCAAGCTCTCAGGCTCACTAGTATTATTATCTCACTCAAACTCACACTATTTTCTCTCTACCAATCACACCCACTATATTTTTACTTCTGTCTTGTTTCTTTCACTAACTTCAGGGCACCAGGCCCCTTTAAATAGGCATCAGCTTTAAACACTCGAGTTGCCGAGATGCTTCTGAAGCTAACCACAAATGCTCCTCCTTGAAACCAGTGGCGGCTCCACATGTAAGTAAATGACCACCCAATTTTTTTTTTTGGTTTTGAATATGACACCCATTTATCTAGGTAATTCATAATTAAAAACCTCATACATTAGCTCAAAATAAGGTACACATACTCTTAACGCCAAAAATTAGAAATATAGAAAAAGAAAAGTATCTATTGTATCGGTATCGTTCTTTGACTTCTCTTTGAACCACAATCAACTCTACATCTCCAAAAAAGAAGAGCGTACGTCCAAAAAGATTCATTCAAACCTATTCACCACACAATTTGTCCTTTTGAATTATTAATTTTTTTCAAAAAATTAAGAGTTTTTTGATCATACTTTTTCACTTTTTCGATTCCTCTTGATGAGACGAATCAATAAGTCACAAAAGCTTAACACAGAACAAGCAAATACAAACCATAAAGGCAAAGGAGTCTATTGTTGAAAAATCTGTGATTTACCAATGAAACGTGCAAACCTACCTGTAAAGGCAAAGGAGTCTATTGTTGAAAAATCTGTGGTTTACCAATGAAATGTGCAAAACGTACAGCATATGGGAAGTCTTGGTCTCATTTACACATTTAAGTGTACTCCGGGGCAAAAATAAAATAATCTGGAGATCGAGAGATCCTAAGGTGATGGGAGTCCCCAGGTCATAGAAAAATCACTTGCATTGGTATCTTTCTGGCATAATTCTACCATAGATTACTAGTTTAAATTATTTCACGTGTTATTCATTTGGTTTTAAAATTGTGCACGATTTACGAAGCTAAAGTTGTTATCAAATTTGCAATAAAATATGACTACAACATTGTTTGTGTTGGAACTTTGGTGTATTTGTAAAACATGTTATTTTCTCTAGTCCCACATTGGGAAGTTACAAAACCTTTATCTACTTTAAATGGATTTGCACTTTAGTGGGTTTGTAAAAGAGGACCCAAGGAGAGGTCTCGCGCGCTCAGGAAAATGGGCGGCAATTTGGAAAACTGATTCGGAAACCAGTTAACTGGGTGCGCGTCACGAGTTATTCGCGCAGGGGGGTGCAAATCCGGGATTTGAGCCTCGCGCACGTAATCACAATTGTTTTCAACACAGAAAAAACCAACTCTCTCTTCCTCCCCTAAAAGTCTTTTTCTGAGTTCGAGCATTAGGTCGATTGTGTGTTTTTGTTTTCAGCTTTTCTTCCGTGCAGAGGTGGTGAATTCTGGGCTGATTTATCCTGGAGACGGCAGGGCATTCACGAATTGCTTGCACAATCTGGGCAGAGCCGCGAAACGTCTTAAAGAAAGCGACCTAGTCCGCGACTCAACCCAGCAGTAGTTCTACAATCTGGTATTCCGCATTTCAATAGCATCATCTCGAGGTAATCCGTTCTTGTTTTACAGCAGTTATTCCAACAGTTTGAAAGTAATTTTACCTCATTGGTGAGTGGAGCTAGAACATAGATTTTGCTAGAAAAAATGTTAACTTATAATTGGCTAACAGGGATGGTGTACTCTCTCTTAGTCAAAAATTGGCTAGATTTATGGTTCTGGAAAAAACGCGTTCATCGAGAAGCAATTCTTTACTTGAATTTGGTTTTGTACTTCAAAGTCCTTTTTGTTGATTTTGGAGTTGGACTTGATAATTTTTTCATGGACTATACTGAATGGCGACGTGTTCATATCAAGGGCTATACTTTAATGTTCCTGGAGGGCAGGGAAGCCATAATGACGGAAACTCACCTTGGAGAGGAAAAACTCCAAGGGGTTTGGCCATGAGATCACACGTTTCATTCTTACGGGATGCCAAATATTCTAAATCTTGGGGCCACTGAGGGTTATACCCGGTCGTTACCTTCTGGGCTTTGGAATTAGTTTGTGCGTGCAAGCCGACCCGAACATCTGGTTATAAAAAAAATTGATGGAAAGGAAATTGATTCAGAATAGAGGACTTTTGATCCCTTACACTTCCTATTTGTCTTCAGAAACTTCTCAATTAAAGGAAATGTTGTCCTTAAAAAAAATTAAAAAATTGTTGTCTTCCATAAAAAAATCCAATATGTTCCAAAGATGATATGTTAAATCATATGCAGAAAATGATGAAGACTTTTTATTAAGAGCGAAACAAAGATTCTATTAATCAAATGTACGTACCTGATACGAGAAATTCAAAGTGTTAGGACCACGGGTCACGGTCTCTCTGTGTTGGCAAATTCCAAGACAAAAACACATATTTATTTGTATCCCCATTTATCGAGTTGTATTTTATTTATTTTTAATTCTAGAGTGTCTCTTTAGGAAGTGAAAGGAAACCAAGAGTTTTGACATTTAGCGTTTTTGAAAGGAAAGAAAAAATCAAGGAAGTTGATTTCTCGGTATATGGCATCTTCACAGCAACTACACTAGCATCCTATATATATCCAAGTCTGTGAGGATATATTGCTTTTTAGGTTGGACAGCATATACATTTACTCAGTAACTTCACATCATATTTGAGGACATAAAAATTATCGAAAGAAGTGTGCTGTACGTGCAATACAACGTGAAGAGGTTTACAACATCAACTCAGTTAATCTCTGAACAAAGTCCTTCGGTGGATTCCGGGAGGCAAACGGAAGGCTTGTGGATTCAAGGTAGCGGCGGTCAAATACTGGGTGTGTTGAACGTGGATTCGACAAGTAAGTCTTAGGGCGATTTGTGAGGATTCAGAATCGAAGGATAGGACTACTTGTAACCGCACAATGTTTTATAATGTTTGATTCCTTCCCGTGGCTTTTTCCCGTGTAGGGTTTTCCACGTATATCTTGTGTTCATCGCTTTATTACTTCTCATTCATGTGATTAGCTTATGTATTGATTGGTTGATTGATTAATTAAAAAGATAAAAATAGCAAATATTTTTAAGCCTAGGCGATCTAGGATTCTTCATGTAGCAGGCCGAGCGTTATGGCTCGAGCCGCACCAAGCGAGATCCCGAGCGGTGTAAGTCACACTTGGCGGTCCAGTACAGTCCGAGGCGTTTTACCCTTACGACTCGGCTGGCCGACGGTCTTGCATCAAAGTCTGTCATAGTCCGTGAGCGTAATTCATTCAGCTCACCGACCCTCCGACGATCGGTTACCACGTTCGGCTTTGAATGAATGTGGGGTCCAAGGTTCCAGCTCACCCACGTGGGGAAAGCAGCTGTGGACATGGTAACATTCGTGACGTCAGCTGAACGGTTATCAAGGTAATGATGGGAGCACGTGAAGATGCCAACTCACCCTATAAGCGGTTACGAGACCCTAACGTGACGCGAGGGTGACGTCAGCCGACTCGTGTCGAGCGTACGTACAATCTTGGAGGCCAAGCTAGGAGTTCCCTATAAATACACCACTATGCCTTCTTGGAAGAGTTACATGATACAAAACCCTAAAACCCTAGCTCTTGGTCTTTCATTCTCTCTGCAAGTATACTGATTCTTGCACCAGAGGGCCATTCCAGAGAACCTCCGGTGTGGTCTCTAGTTGTGCTCTCTTTTGCAGGCTGAGTGAAGGTCAGGAGCAAATCTCGAACCCCAGATCCAAAGGAGTAAACCATCTCAATCGGAGCCCCACAATTTGGTGAACCCGACGTGAAACTTTCCCTCAGATCCACGGCGGCTCCTCCGTTGTTCCTTCTTTCTTTCGTTCTTTAAAACCTCTTTTCACCACATCTCCACCACATTTTCACTCTTCAAAATGGGCGGAGCACCACCTCCTTTTCAACCCCTCAACCCCTCTTTGCAAATCATCTCTGAAACTGGCGTCAACACCGCCTCCCCATCTCATCCCCCTGGATTTACTCCTCCCGGCGTTAGCACCTCCATTCAGCGTCCGGTTGGTATGACTAAGGATGCTCTGGCCTATGTCCAAATGTTGGAACAACAGCAGGAGCAAACCAACACCGATGTTGCCATACTCAAAATGGAGATCGCAAGAATCAAGGCTAAAGAGCGTCCGACGGCCTCCCACTCTAGCTCTCAGGGGAGGCGCCGGCGTGGAAACATACCACCACCGCCTCCCTTGGTCGGTGATGGAGAACCACATCGAGTCTCAGTCCATGACCATCTGGACCCACCACTGACGGACAACCGAGCCGGGGATAGCGCTCGCTTAATTAGGCAGCAACGTTTCCCGGTTCATCAGCGTCTCGATTGTTGTGCGGGACATACCCGTCTACTCACAAGCATGGTTTGTCTCAACTTACAATATACTAGGTGGCATGAAAACAATTGTGTAACCTTTGCATTTATAATAGCAAAAAATAAACACATGGTTGAGATTTGGCAATGAAACCGATTATTGAGACAATCCTCTGGATTATACAATCACCACATTTAATTGATCTAATTACAAAATGAAAGAAACCATTGATACAAAGCTAGGGCTTACCAATACCCTAAGAGAAGGTTTAGTTGGCCATTTGTGGAGTGGAACAGAGAAGAGAAAAGAGAGTGCTCTCGCACTTTTGGCTTGGGATATTTTTAGGAGTGCAATTTTGTTCACCTCCCTTAAAAGAGGGTGAATATTACCCTTCATTCTATTGGTTGAAATAGTGTAGATCCCAAAGTGATGTCATACTTACCATACAATACATTTTTTGATAAGCATGATATCACTTTTTAGAGAAAGAAAAGAGAGGGGGCTCCTCTTCAAGGGAGTGCTTCGTCCCCTTTTAATATTGCATGAGCTCCCTCTTGTAGCCTCTCAATGGGTAGTGTCGGTCCAAAAACTTGAGCAGCTTGGAGGTGCAATTAATATGACCACGTTGCTTTGTTATCTTCTGGCACCATCCAGCTGAAATCCATCCACCTCTGTATATATAATTTCATAGTGTAATGAGCTTCAAGACGTACAAATTGGCTTCATTTGTGTCAGACACACATTTTGGATTCCAATATTTTATTGGAGAGAGAGTCATGCATCTAGATTTCCACTTTTGAGCCGAGTATGTCTAGCCAAGGAAAATTACTCAATGATTCTCGCCTTATTCCATTTATGCCATTAAACGCTTTAGAATTCTCTATTTTCCGTGACATCAACGTGGAAGACCTGAAATCATAGAAATGGGATAAATAATGCCAACTAACATTTTATTAGGACATAACAAGTATCAATTGGAGAGCTCATTTGCACACAATTAAACTCTCAACAGGTACATCAAGATGGGGAGGGGAAGGGGAATCCAACCCAACCAAGGGTTGGATGAAAAAAGAAAAAAAATGTTGGAACAAAGTCCAAACACGCCCAAACGGGTAAGGTCCTAAAAAATAAAAACCTAAAAGCATATGAGCCTGACCCACACCTCAAAGGGCTCAGCCCAAAAATTGAGAAACTAACCCTAACATAGTCAAACAAAACTAGCAATCCCGCTACCACCACAACCTACCACCACATGATCCCCCACCACCACCACGCACCTCGCCACAAACTACCACCACCGCCACCAACAACCAGCCATCCCTCCAAACATCAACTTAGTAGAAAATGGCTTCAATTATTTGTATAGGACTTCGAGATGGGCCGCACACAACACCATGCACATCTGGTGTACCCCAAATGGTATACCTTTTTTTTATTGGAAAAAAGGAGGGCTTTTGGGGGGTGAGGGCTAATTTCTTCTTCTACATTGGAATGGTCAGTAGGAAAAAAGAGTACTCGATCCATTGAGAAGGAGTTTCCTGCTCTCCTTCCTCATTGACCCACCACCACAATATCGACCTTGACCCATTGACTCCTCTCTCTCTCTCTCAATCAACTTGTTAGTTGAATGAAACTGTAAAGCCAAAGGAAGGAGTCTATTGTGGAAAAATCTGGTTTACCGATGAAACGCGCAAAACAACATTTGAGAAGTCTTGGTCTGATTGAGACAGTGTATATACTCTGGGACAAAAGAAGAAAATATCGGGAGAGAGATCCTAAGGTGATGGAAGTCAAGGTCATAGAAAAATCACTTGCCAAATTGATTCACAACCATATGTTTCTGATTCAAATTTTGGGCTTTTCTTCGCGGCGGCCTATAATCCGATGACTGGTGGTACAGGTACTTCCAGCATAGCGTAGCTTAGAAGTCCGAATTAGAATGAATTGATAAGTCATTTTCCAACTTTCTATAGGATAATGTAATAATATAATAATAACGTTGTTGTATTGATTTGGTATCTTTTTGGCATAGTTCTATAAATAGATTACTAATTTAAATTATTTCATGTTCAATGCTATTCATTTGGTTTAAATAATGTGCACGATTTACAAAGTCAAAGTTGCTATCAAATTTGCAATGAAAGATAACTGCAACATTAATTATTTTAAAGTAATTTTATCTCATTGGTGAGTGGTGAACATAGATTTTGCAAGAAACAATGTTAAATTATGATTGGCTAGTGGGGGCGGTGTACTTGATCTTAGATAGTCAAAAATTGGCTTGATATGTAGATTTGGAAAAAACGAGTTCATCGGGGAGCAATTCTTTACTGTGTGTCGAGTTCTTTGGCCTAACTCGAATTTGGTTTTGTACTTCAAAGCTTTTAGTTTTTTTTTTTTAACAGCAAAAAGAATTTTATTATCTTTGGAAACAAATTACAAAGATTAAAAGGATCCAAAACACGAAGCATGAAAGCAGAGCAAGAGTGAACTTACAAAAGAAGGCACTCCCATACTCCGACAATCAAAGGTTTTTGTTGATATTGTTTCTTTGTTGATTTTGGAGTTGGACTTGATAATATTTTCATGGACTCCTACTGAATGGCAATGCGTTCATACAGGGGCTACACTTTAAAGTTTCTGGAAGCCAGGGAAGATGGGATTTAAGAGAGTACACTTCCTATTTGTCTTCAGAAACCTCTCAAAAAGGAAATGTTGTCCTTCTTCAAAAAAAATAAAAAATTTATTGTCTTCCATAAACAAATGTTACAAATCCAATATGTTCCAAAGATGATATGTGAAATCAATATGCAGAAAATGATGAAGACATTTTTTTGACCAGCGAAACGAGATTTTATGAATCAAATGTACATGATACGAGAGATTCAATTATTCAAAGGACAAGAGTTAAAGCATCACAACTGGAGACAAGCATCCCAACTATGTCGGCACCCAAGCCTTCCTATAATCATCATATGCTACTCGGGCCCCAAGGAAAATTTGCTTGGCAATAGATCAGCCAAACCTTGGAAGAAAGAACATTAAGCAAGTTACAGGAAAATAGAATCTCCCAAAAACTAAGAATGGATCTGAAACAGTCTAGACTAACTAAACATAACGGAAGTTTGATCACCACCAAAAACAGAGCGACCAAGAACAGCTCCCTATGTATTCTGAAACCACCTTGCTTTGGATCTTGCAGTTGATGGATATGATAATTCGCCCAAGATTCCACGGCTTAGAAGAAGTAGCAGCAGCACTTAGAGAACACCACAAAAATCAGAATTCGGAAGAAATCGATGAATCATAATCACGAGCCATATGATATCAGGTAATTGACGCCTTCTTCTTTAGATCAGCAGCTTTGAGGTGTATCGAAAGACGCTTTCTTTAGAAGGTAATTTGCTCCCAGGAGTTTGTTGATGGGCTACATCCAAAGTTTCCCTGCTCAGATGCGCATCACAATGAAAATCGTCACTTAAAAGGTAACTATTCGAAGGGAAGGACAGAAAGTTTTGAAGTGTCAAAAGAAGTAGGTCAACAGCATTTGTATAGATACAAAACCTCTGTTCTAATAGACAATTTTACATACGGTTATCACAATTATCAGTGGCAGCTCAACAAAATGTTATCACAATTATCAGTGGCAGCTCAACAAAATGTTATCACAATTATCAGAGACAATTTTACATACGGTTTAGGTCTGTGATTTTGACACTCACTTTGAATACCCTGTAAATTGTAATACCTATGTCTTGTTATTTGCTATGAAAAACCGCAGAAACACGAACTCATTACATTACTCCCAACACCAAATTTTTGCTTGAACTCAATTCAATGGCGGCGATAAACACAAGCATGGGAACACTCGTCAATTCATAATTGAACATGTAGTACATCAGTCCAAAACAAGCCATAAACTCTTAATGAAGAAAATTAGAAAAATAGAGAGACAGAGAGAAAAAAATTCTATTGATATCGGTATCGTGCTCTCACTTCTCTCTGAACGACAGTCATCTTTATATCTCAAAATACAAGAGCATATGCCCAAAAAGATTTGTGTGAACCTATTCGCCGCAATTTTCACAGGTTTTAAGTGAATTTATGCGTCGGTTTAATCTTTCCCTGCTCCATATATAAAAATTTGTTGGACAAAATTTGTAAAATCTTACGTGTTTATTTTCTTGATCGCACTACTCAAACAAATACATGAAATTTTGTGTATAGTACTGCTTAATAGAGCTTGTAGAGTTAAGATGATTTTTGAACACTCGTCAAATGATGATTTTTGAACATCATTTGTTAAAAAATTCTGGCGTCGCCATTAACAATTATAATTGTCTCTCTAAAGACACCCATTAAATTCTATTAATAGGGGCAACACTAAGAGTTTTATAAGTGGAAGTGTTGGATAACGGACAATACACAGCAAGAGTGCGTATACGGGAGTGGAACAACTCCAAAATCATCCACAAGAGTGAGTATACAGTAGTGGAACAGCTCCTTTGCATCAGAAGTACACCGCTCAACACGGATCACTTTGGTATGCACTTTTTCGGCCGAGTTTTCTTCATTTGTTAGTTATATTAGTCAAATTTCACAGATAATTTAAAGTTCTTGGAGAAGGGGTTTTTTTTTTTTTTTTTTTGTTACTCAGTTTTCGATTTTGAACTCTTCAATGACACACTGAGTAGGTCTTTGAAGGTATGCTTATGTGATAAAGTTCATTTGTTATCGTCTAAAAGTGTTTGTTTCTTGGTAGATTATTTTAGTGGATGCATTTTATCAAACACTCAATGGGCAAGGAAAAAAATAAGGTTCAATTACCTGGAGTTAGAGAAAAGACTAATAATCTGTTGTTATTTTGGTTAATCAGAATTATCAAACAGTAGTAATCTGTAATTAGTTTTGTTAACTAGAATTAGTAATCGAATTAATTAAATATTCGTCCTAATCAACCATACCACGTAAATTTCCATCCCTTCCATTTTTCGGGCTCATGTTTTCATCCTAGTGTGTGATTTACCATTCTTATGCAAAAAAAAATACATTCATCGACACACTAAACTAACAATATTTTTCGACTAAACAATAAACAAAGCTCCCCATTAATCGAAACACATCAAAGTACTGTTGATTGAGTACTTATCACATGAGGAAAATAAAAAATGCTTTAGAAGCTACAAGACAAGGTCTGCGTTTCGAAGCAGGTTAAGGCATATGTGAGAAGTGAGAACAGTACCGGGAAAAAAGAGTCTAAGGGAGACCTGTATTCTCCTTTGCTGGCTGTATCCCAATTTAAATTCACTCTTGTGAAGGAAAGAAATTGACAAACTATCTAGCTCTCTGTTTTCCTTATACTAACCCCAACACTTGAATTACACTCTACTTTCGCAAGGTCTTGACCTGAGTCAAGTTTGTCACTTGTCCAAAGAAAATGAAGCTGCTAACAATTTATAGGCCACAAATTTTATCGAATAAGAACATACAAACTAAAGGTTGATCGTCACATTAGAGTCCTCATAAGTTCTTGATTAAACATTACACAACTCACCAAGTTTTGATTGATATATGGCAACAAGCACATAAGAGATACAAACTCACCGAATTTCGTGCATTTATGATCATGGGGAGGGAGTGCAGATTTGCATCGTCATAATGTCATGACATTTGTGTAGAGGAAGAATATTCCACAGGTGATCTTGAAGGAGAAGACAAGAAAGGCTTAGGTGGGATTTGCAAAGACTCCGGGCTCCCTTCTAACATCTCCACCACCCGACTCATTGATGGTCGGTGTGAAGGATCAGTTTGTATGCACCACAGGCCAACGATTATCATCTTCCTTGCACTTGCATTGGCCTCATCATCCATATTGCCATGTAGTCCGAGTTCTTCATCTTGCTCAAGACGCTTGTATACCCAATGTGAAAAGTATATTTCGCTCGAGTGATCAACCTCGACACTATTGTTCTTTCTTACTCCAATCATTTCTAGAATCATCATTCCATAACTATACACATCAGACTTGTGCGAAACCCCACCAAAATGTCTACTAAATACTTCTGGGGCGATGTAGCCCATTGTTCCTCTAGCACCTGTCAACGATATGATACTCTCTTTTTGCAGGCATAGTTTAGCAAGGCCAAAATCAGATATCTTGGGGCAAAAGTCCTCATTTAGAAGAATATTATGAGGCTTTATGTCAAAATGCAAAATTCGTGTGTTGCAACCACGGTGTAAGTACTCCAACCCTCGGGCAATACCCACCACAATTCGGTATAATGCTTCCCAACTCAACTGGAGATATGTCAAGGAACCACCATCATGTATGAATTTGTCAAGAGATCCGTTAGGCATGAACTCATTTATGAGAGCTCTATGGCGACCCTCAAAACAGAACCCAAGAAGAGTCACAATATTTACATGAGAAGTTCTACTAATGGTTGCAACTTCGTTAATGAACTCTTCTCCATTGCTTTTCAACCCTTTCAGAACCTTCACTGCCACGAGGCAGTCATTTTCTAACTTTCCTTTGAAGACACAACCAAAGCCTCCCTGGCCTATTTTAGTTCTAAACGAGTTGGTAATTTTCTTGATGTCGGAGTAAGTGTATCTTTTTGGAGAAAGAGATCCACAATTCTTTAGAAATGCCTCAACGTTTCGGTAGTTCTCTGTCTTCTTTTCCCAAAAGAATGTTGATTCATTTTTCGAGAGTTTCTTAATGATAATGCAGAACAACAGAATTCCGAGAATCAATGCAGGGACAGCTGAAGCACAATTCCGAAGAAATGTAAGATAGCGACAATAGTTCTAGATAGGATATCTTCCTATTACGTTGAAACCTAGAGAAGTATAAAGGGAAGAGGAAAAGGAAATTTTGCCATCATGTGAATGAAAAAGTTAAGCTAATAAAGCACATGAATGATACCTGTTCCGAGAATCAATGCCAATCTCCTACTTCTTCCTATAAATATTGTCAAAGAGAAAAAACGTTGGTTAGACGAGTTTAGAAAGAACTGTGGATGAAATGAATGGGATTTAAATTTAGTTTACATTGCACATTATGATATTGTTGAACAACAGAATGATCATTTGAACTCCCCAAAGTACAAATGCGAGTACCTCCTCTCTTGTTTATGCATTGGAACTCCCCAAAGTCACATGGACATTGACCTTAATCTAACCAGAATATTTTACTATACACAATACTAACTACAATGCTCAACTCTCGCACAACCTCTCTTGTACTCTCTTTACAGTGACCCTGTCTGGGCCTTGGGTCTCCTCCTCCATGAAGACCCTCTACAATAATTCTTATTAGGTGTCCCCCCCTAAAAAATAAGTACTTATTTATAATTTTCAAGCTTAAAAATAATAGACTTACTTAAATAAAAAAAATATGCAATATGAATCTTGTTTGATAGATTTCGATGAGATATATCAAACCCTGTAAAAAAAAATTGAAAAAGTATTTTTGTAAGTCTATTATTTTTAAGCTTGAAAATAGGTCCTTATTTTTTAAGTACTTATTTGAGAATCTGAAACGGGCTCTTAAGTGTCGTAAAATACAAGACACTTCACAAGTCACAACACCTCATAAAAGATTTTATATTCATATATTAATCGAAATGCTAGTACCTCCTCTCCCGTGTAAGCATTGGAACTCTCCGGGGTAACGAGGGCACTGGTCACCATCATCGACACACGCAAGACATTTCAGTGAGACGTAGTAGTCAACAGAGAAATCCAAAGTCAATAATGAGAATAGATTACTAGGATCCCTGTCCCAATTGATGATGACACCATTGGCAATTGGAAAAAATCACAGTTTTTTCGGATAACTGCCTGGAGTCGGTACTCGAACTTGTTGATTCGGATACGTATAGTAGACAGTGTACCCATGACAGGCTCTGCCTCTATCAGTGTAATTACCAATGAAGTACTCATCAGTCTGATTCGCAAGTTCAGGGCTGCTGGTGTTGCATTTGAAGAAGGTGAGATTGGGGGAGATTGTGAAGGAAATGGAAGGCGTATTGAAAGGATTGATGTAAATGGAAAAATTGCAATATTTGGATTCGATAAGGGTTTTTAGTTCTGGGTCATTAATCTTTATGGTATTGTCAGCGAAGCCGTTAACTTGATAAGATCTTCCCTCCGCGCCCAATATGACTTTTAGAACTGGTTCATCACATCTTAATGTGCACAAACCACATTGGGGGAGTGTGGTGTTCGTAAAAGGGAATTTGACCGGACCATGTGATCCGCAGTCGAAGGAGGATGGGCAAGAACCAGAAGAGTGAAGAACCAACTGATGAGAGACAAGAAAGAAAGCTACTAAAAAAGAAGGAAAAACCATTTTTAATTCCCAATTTAGCACGATAAAAACAAGGGAAGTCCTATGGTACACACTCCTTATTAAGGGGTGTACCGTACACACCATGATTTTAAACCCTCGGATTTAAAAGTGAATGATCCGAACCACCCATTTATTAAATCAATTAATAAAATGAAAAAAAGGCTGAGCAGGTAACCGGTTGTTCTCTCCTCCCTCACTCTCTCTCCCTCTCCCTCTCCCTCTCCAAAAAATGACCACAAATTATATAACATAACCATAACTTTTATGACAACACCAAAAATTGGCATTTTGTTTACCACAATGTGTCGTGCTAAAAGAAATTAATCCAAATATTCTGTAGCAAGACTAAAATATATCGTACCACAATTAACGATAGATTTTAATGCATTCGGACACGTTAAATATCGTTTGGCTACATATTTGTCGATATCCCATGATTTCTAATTTTGGTGACAATCTTGAATTTTGTAGGACTTCACATTCTAACAGTTCTGATCGATCATTTTTATAAATAGACTCGATAACAATATTTAGAATTTTTTTCTTTAGAAAAACAACATTTAGAATTTGTTCATTCAATATACTTTATATGAAACTAATTTCTCTGTTGTAGCTGAATATACGGTAGACTTGTGACCGTGACACAATAATAAAAATAAAAATCATTGATTTCGTTATGCTTGTTAATTAAATAATTCACGTAAATTTTTTGCTTGATCGGGCTTAGAAAGCCCTTTCATCGGCACCTAAATTCAATCATAAAATGATATTTTCGTTTGATTAAGAGTCTAACGATAAGTGATCAACTTCATTCTTGGTACATATGATTTATTCATATTATGTAAAAGAGAGACGGTTCCGATCGGAAAAAAAATGCCTTATATGGGGCTCGAGTGGTGCATTATTAGTAATGTATCTGAATACCTTAAATGTTTTTTGATTATGCAGTTGTCGATATCTGATGATCTCTGATTTTGGTGATAACACTGTATATCATATAACTTGATATTCTAACAGTTTTGATCAATCATTCTAGAAATATACTCACTAACGACATTTAGAATGTACATTCAATTTATATTTGATATGAAACCTAGTCCTCTTCTATAGTTGGATGTAGAGTAGCCTTGCCACTGTGACACAATAGTAACGATCAAAACCGTTGATTTCGTTATGTTTGTTGAATAAAGTCATTCACGTAAATTTATGGCTCAATCAGGTTTTGGAAGCTCCATCATTGGCACTCAAATTTAATAATAGAATGATATTTTTCGTCCGATTAAGTGACCTCTCATTTTTTCATGAAAAAATTGAAGGAATTTTGATTTTTTGAATTAAATTTTGTAGAGAAAGAATTTAATTTAGACTAATATTTTGAGAGGAAATTGTAATTGTATTCAAAAATTTGGGTATAGTACTTACTTTTTGGTGAATTTTTTGGATGAAAATTATTGAGGTATTGTGTAAGGACAAATAAGAATTTGAAAAAATAGTGTGGAGGGAATCAAAAATTAAGATAATATGGTGGAAATTTTAAATTTTGAAAAAATAATGTGGCGGGAATTGAAAATAATTAGTGGTATGGTATTTTGTTGATTAGAACTAATGTTTACTGAACATTTCGATTGAATTTTTTTTTATATGACACGTTGTGGATATGAAAACGTCAATTTATGGTATTGTCATAACAAATTTGGTTATATTACTGAATTTGTGGTATTTTAAACATGTGTTATTACATAATATTTTAATTAATTTCCTTTGGTACGACACATTGTGGTAAGAAAACGTCAATTTATGGTATTGTCATAACAATTGTGGTTTGTTATATAATTTGTGATATTTAAATATATTTTCTTTTTATACGACTGCTTCGTCCACAACCTCGCCTTCAAATGAGGTTGAATTACCCCGAGCGTAGGGGTAGGTCGTTGTCAGCATAAATACCGGAAAGTCCGGGATCGTACCCACAGAGATAATCTCTATAGCTTATTAGGATTTGTAGATGTAAGTGTTTCCGGCGTTTAGACGGCCAACTTTTGGTTTTGCTTTGAAAGGTGGAGAAACACTTTTATGGAAAAGACTAGAAATGAGTTTTAACTAAGAATTAAAAGCGGCAAGGCATAGAAGTTCATGACACCCGTAATTTAAGCCAATCAACTTTTCTCAACTGAAAACTTGGTTGAATCACACGGCATAGGTTATCAACCGGAAGGTTTAGCGGTGAAAATGGTTAGACTTGATATAGAGTTTGAATAACAAGCTAAACACAAAGGCGTGACATCGCTCCTGGAACCATGTGAGCAAGCACATGATCACCGGAGATTAACAACGCCAAGACTTGAATTCAAACTAAATATCAAGGTCGAGAACTAGAAGTATGGTTTGGAAAGCGAGCAAGTTCTTTGGTTCTTTTGGCAAACACAAGGTGAGACATAGCTCACGGAACCATATGAGCAAGCATATGATCACTAGAGGTTAACATCGACAAGTTTTGTTACATAAAAGGCGAATCACGCACATTTACAAACCAAACCCTCAAGCCATGAGTTGAGAAGAGCAAAATTAACCTAAGTCATGAAGCGCTAATCACCTTATAGCCTAGCCTAATCAACTACTCACACATATTGAAAGACTAGAAATTATGCTAGAAAATGTAAACATATTTAACCGATAGAATCGAAAACAAATTTGATATTATAAAAGATCTAAACCGTAGCAACAACTTTAATACTTGGAAAATTAACAAACAACTTAAACTTACAAGTGTTCTTGAAGGAAATGCTAGGAAAGCTTGAAAGACATTAATGCAGTTCTAAAATTTAAAAAGACTTAAACCTAAAAATGAACTACTACTAAGAGAGGGAGAGAGAGGGTCCTATTTATACACAAAGGCCTTCCTCTCTCCTCCAAAGTCTGAAAATATCCCACAAAATCAGCCATTAAAAGAAACTTTCCATAAGTGGAAAGTCTGAAAAGCAAGAAAAATATATGCTGGGAGCAACAGGTATCGATACCTTAGGCAATGGTATCGATACCCTCCTTCAACTCTTCCCCCGTAGATAACTGGTATCGATACCAAAAGCCAAAGGTATCGATACCCTTTAGGCTGGACAACTTCTGGACCAAAATGGGATGAAAGGTATCGATACCCTTCACCTTGGTATCGATACCAAAGGCTGAAAATGCAGATTCCAGGTTGAGATTTCAGCTTCAGCAAACAGCTCCCAACAACTTCCAACTCCTTAGCACTTATTTTCATTCTCTAAATTTAATTAAAAACTACATTTTAAACCTTTCTTTTACCTTTTCTTTACTTTAATTTTATTTAATGAAAATAAGAAAGTACCCCCCATTTGGAAACAATGGCATTACCAGAATTTCAAGATTCCAATTAAATCAAAATGTCAACCCCCCACTTTTAGTGTAAAATGGAAAACTGCACATTTTTCTTAAGACGAAATGTCTCAAAATATGACCTTGCTCTTTAAATAAAACCTTGTAACTTTGTAATTACTCTTAGAAAAATTCAAGGATCAATTACCGCCATTTTTAATCTCAAAAATCGATACTTTTCCAGAAAGTCATTTTTTCATACTTAGACAGATTTTAAGGGGCCGACAGGGTCTTTGGGTACTTGGAAGCACTTGGGCCATCCATGGCGTCAAACTATGCCTTATTTACACGTTTTACCTTAAACACATAAAAACCTACCTTACGCGCAATATCACTATAAAAGCTAAATAAACATAAGATAAAACAAGATAAAATGGGACTAGTCGGACCAAATATCTACAATGTTGGGTGCTCATCAACGACACGCTGTGTTAAGAAAATGACAATTTTAGGTGTTGTCATAACAATTGTGGTTATTTTATAAAATTTGTGGCATTTTACAAATATTTTTGGCTGGGTATAACAATTGTTGATTCTGGTACGACATATTTTGATTTTGTTACGGAATATCATACGAGCAAAAAAATTTTGGTACGACTCATTGTGGTAAGATAATGCCAATTTATGGTGTTGTTATAACATTTGTGGGTAGCATTATTTAATTTTTGATATTGTACGCATGTATTTGGATAGGGTACAAGTATTATGGATTCCAGTACGAATAATTATGGTTACATAATAACAATATTTTTTAATTAAGGATAACCTGCTATTGACCTGTTCAACAAATAAATTTTAAAGTACAAGTCGTAACTAGAATCATAAATATGCATTTGAAAACCAAAAATCGGCATAATGAAAATCACAAATTGTCATAATTTAGACATACGGTATACCCTTTGTACCATAACTTCCTCTTAAAAACAACCTCCATAGTTTAAGAGGAACGAAATTCCCTCACCCTTTTATTTGGGAGGAGATGAAATTCTTTTTGTAGAAATGAGGGTTGTAAGAATCAAGAAGCCAAACATATTTGTGTAGATTTTAAGGTTGACATGCCCAGTTGACTTGGAAATGCTCTAACTTGCGGAAGTTGTCGGTAAGGACAACTAAGTGTTTGCACTAGTGATTAACTTATGCAGCATAATTTTTTGGTTTTGCCTTTATTCAATTTTTTTTTGCATTTGTCAGTTTTATGGAAAAAATTTATGTGATATAGGTTCGTCTCGACGAGAGGAATTAGAAAAGTAAAAAATTATGACTTTTACACAAGTATTTTGGAAAATATCCAAAGAAAGGCTCCAAAAGGTCAATTTTCGTATTTTTTCTTGGATATTTCCCAAAATACTTGTGTAAAAATCATAATTTTTTACTTTTCCGGTTCCTCTCATTGAGACGAACCCATATCACATAAAAGTTTAGCGTAAAACTAACAAATGCGATTTTTTTTTGAATAAGGACAATCAAAAAGTTGTGGTGCATAAGTTAATCACCAGCGTGAACAGGGCCAATGATTCTTCGCTCAATTTTCTGTCGGAGAGCAAAGAACTGATCAAGCTCGTACCGATAACCGACTGAGCTTATTTTTTACTGGAATCCTTAAAAATACATTATAGATAAATTTAACGGCTTCGATTATTTGTGTAGGACTACAAGATGGGCCGCACACTACGCCGTGCACATCTGGTGTATCCCAAATGGTATACCTATATTTTTATTGGAAAAAAGGATGGCTTTTTGGGGGTGAGGGCTAATTTCTCCTTTCTTCTTCTACATTGGAATGGCCGTAGGAAAAGAGTACTCCATTGAGAATGAGTTTCCTGCTCTCCTTCCTTCATTGACCCACCACCACTATAGCGACCTTGACCCATTGACTCTTCTCTCTCTCTCTCTCAAAATCTCAATCAATCAGTTTGTAACTTGAATGAAAGTAGTCTACTGTGGAAAAATCTGTGGTTTGCCGATGAAACGTGCAAAACAACATATGGGAAGTCTTGGTCTGATTTACACGTATGTAGTGTACTCCGGGGCAAAAGAAAAAATCTAGAGAGAGATCCTAATTAAATTATTTGATCCATTTGTCTGATTTACACGTATGGGAGTCAAGGTCATAGAAAAATCCTAGGGGGGGAGGAAAAGGAAAAGAGGCGTATCTAGGCCCGCTATATAGGGTGTTTTAGAGAGATATACTTTGAGTTGAGAGATAGGCTTAGAACACATTATTCGATCTATCAAATTATTTGATCTATTTAACTTTGTTTGGTTTCGAGAAATTTTTTTTGATGTAATAAGTGGTAATAAGTAGAGATATAAATTAAGAAACTTCTTGAAAACCATGCAGAAAGTAAATTTTATCTCATAACTTGTAAAAAAACAAAGTTTTGTACTCATATCTAATCGAAATGCCAGTACCTCTTCTCTTGCATTGGAACTCTCCGGAGTCACGCGGACACTGGCCGCCATCATCGAGACACTCACGACATTCCGCTAACAGATTGTATTTAACGGATAAGTAAGGAGTCAATAATGAGTATGGATCACTAAGATTTCGGCCCTTAACTGATGACACCATTGGCAGTTGGAAAAACACACAGTTTTCCGGAATAGTGCCTTGATTCGGATATGAATAGTACACAGTGTACCCATGACAGCTTTTGCTTCCGCCCCTATAATCAGTGTACCTATTATTAGGGAAGCGCTTCTTTGTTTCCAGCTCAAGTTCAGTGCTGGTGACGCATCTGAAGAAGGTGATATTCGGGAAGGGATAACGCTTCGGTGTCTCCCTCTGTTTTGGAGACACCGTAAGAAATGGCATGACTAAAACCACTGGAAGCATAACTAAAACCACTAGAAGCATAACCAAAACCAATTAATGTGTAACCAAAGGTATAACATAACAAACTTGTCACCTAAAGAACCGGTAAAAAAAAAAAAAATCCTTCTTACTCCCACTCCAACCCCAGTCCTTTAACCAGAGTTAAGAATATTATTCTCTACATCTCACATTCTCAAATTTTATTCTCTACATCTCATTATCTCCATCATCTCCATCTGCATCTCATCTCCATCTCCCACGTTCATCTCTCCCATTTAACCACATTCATCTTCATCTCCCACCAACGTTTCATCTCCATTTCCCACTCTTCTCTTCTCTTCTCTTCTCTTCTCTCACTGTCCTCTTCTCTTCCGCCCTCCCTGTGGACGTCGGCGCCGCCCCCACCAGCAACACCAACGGCGTCCGGGCCGCCATCCGACGATCCGGATTCGATCCAGATCCGCAACCCAGGTTCGACGAGAAGAACAAGGCCGACATCTTGCCCACCTCAACCCATTTTTTGAGTTTGGGTAAAAATTGATTCCCTATTTTTAAGAAATAATTTTTTTTACTATCCATTATCCGTTGAAATCTGATATTTTGTGTTAGATCTTGTATTTTTTGAAATATAATTTTTTTTACTGCCCATTATTCGTTGAAATCTGATATTTTTTGATAATGTTTTAGTTACTCATCGTTGAATGAAGGATTTGGGGATACTTGGCCAAAAATCAGGTCAATAATAGTTCCAGTACACTTGATGTGGGTCTTTTACACTTGGATACACTAGTAAAATTGCACCTGCCTCAAAAGTGAAAATTCTTCAAATCAAGATTGCGAATGACATCGTAATGTTTGCAACTGCCATTTCTGTGACTTAGAGAATGGTAATCCGAGAGCTTGTCCCTATAGAAATTTTTATTTTTTTTGGGAAAACTTTGTTATCCAAAGATATGTGCCTATTCCTGAACAAAGATTTCTAACATAGCATCTGAGTATGTTTTTTAGGTAGCAAGTTGATGTATGTGTATTGTGATTGGGTTGTGTGGCTCAGAATATTTTAGATTATGTTTAAGTGTTGTATGTACATGCATTGTGCAAGTGTGGGTAAAAGAGAAAAAAGAGAGCACAGGAGAGTGAGTGTTTGAAGCCCCCCTAGGGGGGTTTTCCCCACCACTGAAATGTGAGAAGAAGAGAGGTGAGTTGAGAGTTGTATTTTGGAAGCGTTGTGTTGTGTTTGAGTTAGATAAAATTGTGAGTTTGATTGTGGCATTAGTTCTCTCTTAATTTCCCATCAGTTAGCACCCTTATTTTTTTCTCTGTTAGTTGCTTGATTTGTGATGGAGTCATTGTTTTAAAGTGGAGTTCAACTAGTATACCCATTAGCTAACCAATACTAAGCCTTTATACTAAAACTCCATTTGCTTCACCGTCACTTTGATCCCAGTTTTTTTTCCGTTGACTATTTCTCGAAGTTTAGCTTTCTTTGCTTGGGGATTATATTAGACAACAATTACATACTGTGATTTCATCTTGGATGTATTTGCTCTTTTAATTTTTCTAGTAGCAAAATGTACAAGGGCCCATCGTAGGATTTTGCTTCGGTCTGCTTAAAGTCTTGAGCTGGCTTTGTTTGTTGTTTGTTTACAGCCGCTACTAAGTACTTTGTCATTCAATTCTTGCAGTTTCTAGTTGGCCACTGGATACATAGCAGAAGAAACTTTTCTAGTTAGTGAACTGAACACTGTAAAATCACTTGTTGCCTTCTTGATTAGGCAATGTGGTTTTCAGGCTATGACTATAGCTTTATTCTTACTTGTGATGTAAAGGCAAGTTAAATTTATATGTGCTTGCATGGTTTATGTTCTCATATCAATTCTTCCTTCAATTACTTTGGTTCAAGATGTTGCTAGTGGCATCCCAAATCAAGCTTCTCCCCAAGCAAATCAAGGAGCATCTTTTGCAAGTCATGAAATAGAAGATTTTTTAGGTAACAATCTCTCTCTCTATGTGTGTGTATATATGGATTGCATAGAGATTTCATATGTTATAAGAGATTTCATGTACTTGAAGGTTTATTTAGTCATGTACTTGAAGGTTTCAGCTGTTGGATTGCATAGAGATTTCAGCTGTTGGTGTTCTTGATGAAATGCCATGTGTCCTTTAAATGTTAATGAGAATGCCACGTAGCTGCAGTTTTTAATTATTCCTTAATTTGCTTCTTGAGCCACTCTTCTTCATTTATTATTCTATAGCCAATGTTATTCCCCTCCTCCAGACATCTATGTACCCTTTCTTCTAAGCTCACATTCTTTCTCCATGGATAGTAAGTATACATTTATGAGCTGTGGTACAGAGTTTAGCTGGCTGTATATAAATGCTCACATTCTTCCAGATTGCCTGTCACTTTTTCTCCATTTCTTGGCAGTTATATATCCCAATACGGTTCACTTTCTTCATCAAAGGTTCATTATATATTAGATGTCTGTGAAGACGATGTGGTTACTTCTTTTCTTTTGTTCTGCTCCCTCAATATTCTGGTAATGCGTGTGTTGGATATTATTTGCTTAGTTTGGTTGATGGTTCTAAGGTGTTTGATTGTGAACTGAAGTAATTTGGTTGATACTTGTAAGGACTTTTGGCAGTCATATCATTGTATCACTGGCATATGTGTCAACGACTATTGATTGGCGTAAGTTCATAACTATATAGCAAGCATATTGGCTTGCTACTGCGATTCTTGTCTGCCCAGATTGTTAGGTTATTTGTAACTTGTTGATGTACATTGCCATGTTTTGGATTATAAAGGTTCATTGGCAAACTAAAGAAACTAACTAAGCCTGTGCCTTGCACAGGAAAAAACCTAGTCGTACCTTTCAGCTTGTGCACTTGAAAATCTAGGTTTTCTTTTTGATTTGGTATCGTCCGTTCCACAATGACAGGCATTTTCTTCTTGAAAATCTAGGTTTTCTTAGAGGAACTTTCATTATGGGTTGGGGAAATTATATTTTAGCTTCTATGTTCCTGTTTTTCTTAATTAGTTTGCTGCCAAGAAATGATTATACTCCATATTTATTTTTAATTTAGAACCAAGAAAGAACTCCCAAGCTTTTGTAGTAAATCTCTTGCTGTATTGTAAGCGAGGTGGACTCTTGTATGCTTGAAGCTTTGAGTAGAATTGTGATAGATGAGAGTTTGCGCATCTTTTTGAAGCTTAGATTTTTATGATTAAAACTGGTATCTCTCTCTGTTTGGGTACTTGTGCAAAACTTTTTGATTTCCAAGTGTTGACAGCGGGCAATGAACGCTATAGAAAGTTAAGACTTTTAATTGCATGGGCTAATAAGGCGTTCTCTGGAACGCTATCTATTACCTATTATAGCGTTTTTTGCATGCTATTAAAAGCGTTTTTTGTTGTAGTGTCAAGACCCTTCTGGTGCTTGTCTAATAATCTGCCTCTGAAACAGGCTGAGAAGAATGAACTTCGTGTAGAGAAAATGGTGTTGAAGGAGGACAAAGAAAGGATAGAGCAGCAGCTGAAAGCACAAGGAAATGGTTACTGTTTCATCTTCATAAATTGGCCACAGTGGTTGTTGCTCCGAAAAGATGGAGAAGCAGGATAGTTGCTTACCTTAATGTCAAGTTTAGTAATTCATTTGGTTTTATGATTTTTGTGATAGCATTTGGTCACCTGTAATAAAATGGAGATGTAATTCATTTGGTCACCTATACTAGTTGAGAGTTTTTGTGATAGCATTTGGTTTAATGGTTTTTTTTGTGAATGGATAACTTGGCAACGGATTTTGGATATGAATGTGGCTTGTGAATGGTGATTTAGAATGAGAAATGTCCAACAACATGGGTTTGTGCGTAACCTGATGTTGTTCCAGTTGTTATTGTTGTATTGACAGAGACGCGAGACGTCAGGCTAGAACAAAAAACAGGGGAGACTTTGCCGAAATTTTTCCAAAACTACCTTTGTGAACGAACACGACACGAGGACACGCAGACACAGGCACGACATGACAAGAATCCATGTTATCAAAGTATAATCGTAAGCTGCCAAAGTAATGAAAATGCTAAATAGGATGATTTTTCTAGCTTGCCACAGGCTCAGTTCTTGTGACCTTAACTTAAACTTAAATTTAATTTCAGAATTTTGTCTTTATTTGAATTTTTTTCGCATTTTTTAGTTTTGTGTCAAAGTTTTGTAGGGTATTGATTCGTCTCGATAAGAAGAATCGGAAAAGTAATTTTTTTTTACTTTTATCCAAGTATTTTGAGAAATAACCACTTTTTAGCGCAAAAACTTACTTTTTTGGCGAAAAAGTGGTTATTTCTCAACATACTTGGGTAAAAGTAAAAAATATTTACTTTTTCGATTTCTCTCGTCAGGACGAATCAATATCTCACAAAAGTTTGGCGCGAAACTGACAAATGCGAAAAAAATTTAAATAAGGACAAAATTCTGAAATTTAATTTAAGTCACAAGTATACAATAGCAAAGGTGAAGTCTTATTTCGTGTGGTAGATCAAAAGAGAAAAAAACAAAAAAAAAACAAAGGGGGCACGAAAGGGCCAGGAACGGAACCTAGTAGGTATTAAAGTCCTATATTTCACAACTCGGTGACCGCTTTATCTAATTTTTCAAAATCAGAACCGTCTATCTTTTGCGTAAGAGAGATTAGATAATTCCTGCCAAAAATGAAGTAAATTGCTTATCGTTACAAACTTTATCGGACATAAGTTATCATTCTTATGTTGAATTTTTGTACCAGTCAAAGAGCTTCATAAACCGGATAGAGCCCAAAATTTCCAAAAATAATCGCAAAACACGTTTACATTTTAAAATTTTCCCCAATTTTCCCCACTTAACCATGGTTAAACATTTTCAAATAAATGCGAAAAAAATTCAAATAAAGACAAAATTCTGAAATTTAATTTAAGTTTTTAAGTTAAGGTCATAAGAACACAGTAGCTAAGGTGAAGCCTTATTTCATATGGTAGATCATAAGAGATTTTTAAAAAAAAAGGTGGGGGACGAAAGGGCCAAGATTCGAACCTGGCCCAACTCGCATTTGAGCAACTTACATAACCACTACACCAAGTCAATCATATGTTTTGGTATGAGAAGTTTTTAATATATTAGTTTTGATGATTTTTGGTAAGTTTCGGTGGGTGCATTCTCCGTGTACACAAAACGGCAGCGTTTTTTGCCTGATCTTCGCATTGGTTCAAATGCTCAATCTAAACCGATGAGATTCAACATATTGTTGATTTAATCATTGTCACCAAATTCAGTGATAATCAGATGTCGGCAACCACATAATCGGAACACATTTGGGGGCGTCCAGAAGTGTTAAAGTTCCGTACTACACAAATCTTCGGCCGCCTCGGCTATTTTTTTCGAATCAGGACCGTCTATGTTTTACGTAACAAAGATTTGAATACTTCTGCCAAAAATGAATTAAATCTCTTATCAATACATACTTGATTAGATGTAAAATGTCATTCTAATAATGAATCTATGTCCCAATAAAATGGCATTCTAAACCCAATAAACCTAAAACATTACGAGAACAATTAAAATACCAAGCAAAACAAAATTGACAGTATCGATCGTCGTGATTGTGTTGCGATCGTATGAGTATTGTACATTATATAAAAGCACAATACCTTAGTTAGAAACAATAAAGTTCAACGTATAGATTTTAAAGGAAGTTGTTCAATATTTTTTTCTGATGACCGATCTAAACCATTAAGATTGCACATCTTATCGATTCCATGTTTGTCACCAACTTCTATGATAATCGGATGTCGGCAACCACATGATCGGAACACATTATATGCTTACGTAGGTATTAAAGTCTTATAGTTCACACTCGATGACCGCTTTATCTATTTCTTCAAAATCAGAACCGTCTATCTTGTGCGTAAGAGAGATTATATCATTCCTGCCAAAAATAAAGTAAATTGCTTATTGTTACAAGCTTTATCAGACATAAGTTATCATTCTTATGATGAATTTTTGTACAAATCGAAGAGCTTCATAAACGAGAATAAACCGGATGGAGTCCAAAATTTCCAAAAACAACCAAATAACCAATAACAACCAAATCAACAGCCTTGATTATTAAAATAAATGATTTACTGAGGTCCGTTACATTTTACTGTTGACATAATCGAAAAACGCATTTACATTTTAAAACTTTTCCCCATTTTTTTCCCTAAACCACGGTTAGGCATTTTAAAATAAATTAATTAATTAGAAAAAAAGACAATCGGGAGACAGAAAGCGACAGGTGGGGACAGGTGCCGTACTGTTATGCTTTTAGTGGTTACGGTCATGCCTTTTAGTGGTTACTGTTATGTTAGTTTGTGGTTTTGTTATGCTTTATTCCTTTTATGGTTCTTGTTATGCCAGCCTTGGTTATTGGTTATGCTTTTCAATGGTTTCGTTATGCCCATGTTGGCATAACTCTTCAGTTATGCCATTTAATGGTTTCGTTACTCCATTTTCGGTTTATATTATACCAGTTTGGGAAATGTTATACTCATGTTATGCTTTTAAATTTTGGTGTTATGCCTTTTGGGTTTTTTGTTATGCCATTTAATGGTTTTTGTTATACCCAACTTTTTGACCGGTTGAGGTTACCGGTTTGACCGGTCACTTTTGGTCAACCATGTGGTGTGGCGAAATCTCAGCCGTTCGTTCGGTTATGCTCTTCAGTGGTTCTGTTATGCCTTATTCGGGTTGGGTTATGCCATATTATGGTTTGATTATGCCAATAATGGTTCGGTTATGCCAAATTTACAGTGTCTCCAATTTGGGTGGAGACACCGAAGCCGTTGCCTTCGGGAAGATAGTGAAGGAAACAGAATGCATATTCGTATTTAGAGGATTGGTGTAACCGGAAAATTCGCAATCGTTGGATTTGATTTGGGTTTCTAGTAGGGGGTCTTTAAGGGTTATGGTATCATCACTGAAACCAGTAATTTGATAAGATCTTCCCTCCATGCCCAATTTGACTTGTGGAACTGGTTCATCACAACTAACATCAAACCACCCACATCGGGGGTGTGTGTTGTCGGTAAAAGGGAATTTGAGCGGAGCAAGTTTTCCGCAGTTGAAGGAGGATGGACAAGAACTAGAAGAGTGAAGAACCAGCAGATGCGAGACAAGAAAGAAAGCTCCTAAAAAAGAGGCGAAACCCATTTTTTATTCCCAAATTAGCACGACAGAACAAACCCCATAGTTTAAGAGGAACGAAATTCCCTCGATCGCCCTTTTAGATTCTTTTTGTAGAAACGAAGGTTATGCAAGAATGAAGGAGCCAAACATAATTGTTTAGATTTTAAGGTTGACACGCCAGTTGACTTGGAAATGGTGTAATAGGAGGAGGACTTGCCCAAGTCGTCGGAAAAAAGAGGGCATTTTGGGGGGTGGGACTGGGGGCTTATTTCTTCTTCTACATTGGAACGGTCGGTAGGAAAAAAGACTCCATTGATGAGTGGGAGTTTCCTGCTCTCCTTCCTCATTGACCCACCACCACTAGAGGTGGCATATGAACGAGTTTAGGTGGGTTTTTGGGAGAGTTGAAATGGGTAACGGGTAAGTTGAATGAAACTGTAAAGCCAAAGGAAGGAGTCTATTGTGGAAAAATCTGGTTTACCGATGAAACACACAAAACAACATTTGAGAAGTCTTGGTCTGATTGAGATAGTGTATATACTCCGGGACAAAAGAAGAAAATATTGGGAGAGAGATCCTAAGGTGAGGTGATGGGAGTCAAGGTCATAGAAAAATCACTTGCCAAATTGATTCACAACTATATGTTTCTGATTCAAATCTTGGGCTTTTGTTCGCGGCGGCCGATAATCCGATGACTAGTACTTCGAGCATAGGGTAGCTTATTTTAGAAGTCTGAATTTAGAATGAATTGATAAGTCATTTTCCAACTTTCTTTAGGATAATGTATGAAAATAATAATAAGATAATAACGTTGTTGTATTGATTTGGTATCTTTTTGGTGTAGTTCTATAAATAGATTACTGATTTAAATTATTTCACGTTCAATGCTATTCATTTGGTTTAAATAATGTGCACGATCTACAAAGTCAAAGTTGCTATCAAATTTGTGATAAAAGATAACTGTAACATTATTTGAAAGTAATTTTACCTCATTGGTGAGTGGTGAACATAGATTTTGCAAGTAACAATGTTAAATTATGACTGGCTAGTAGGGATGGTGTACTTGCTCCTAGACAGTCAGAAATTGGCTTGATATGTAGATTTGGAAAATAATGCGTTAATTGAGAAGCAATTCTTTACTGTGTGTCGAGTTCTTTGTCCTGACTCGAATTTGGTTTTGTACTTCAAATTTTTTTGTTGATATTGTTTCTTTGTTGATTTTGGAGTTGGACTTGATAATATTTTCATGGACTCGAACTCAATGGCAACGTGCTCATATCAGTGGCTATACTTTAAAGTTCCTGGAAGCCAGAGAAGATGGAAAGGAAATTGATTCAGAATAGAGGACTTTTGATCCCTTTAAGAGAATACACTTCCTATCTGTCTTCAGAAACCTCTCAATTAAATGAAATGTTGTCCTTCTTAAAAAATATATATAAATATATTGTCTTGTCTTCCATAAAAAAATCCAATATGTTCCAATGAAAATCGACAATGAAAATCGTCACTTAAAAGGTAACTATAGATCGATACAAATCTATTGATATCAGTATTGTGCCCTGACTTCTCTCTGAGCGATAGTCCACTTTATATCGAGCATATGACCAAAAAGATTTGTGAAAACCTATTCGCCACAATTTTCTGCGTAAGATTTTAAGTGAATTTATTTATGCGTCGGTTTAATCTTGCTTTGCTCAATATATAAAAATATGTGGAGAATAATTGTAAAATCTTATGTATTTTATTTTTTTGATCGCACAACTCAAACAAATAAATGAAATTATGGAGTTAAGATAATTTTTGAACTGCTTAATAGAGCTCGTAGAGTTAAAGTAATTTTCGAACACCATGTGTTAAAAAATTCTGGAGTCGCCTTTAGCAATTATAATTGTCTCTCTAAAGGCACCATTAAATTCTATTAATAGGGGCAATGCTAGTTTTTTATAAGTGGAAGAGTTGGATAACGGACAAAACACATCTCAACGCGGATCACTTTGGAATGAGCTTTTTCGGCCGAGTTTTCTTCGATTAATTTACCAATAATGTTCTTGGAGGAGGGTTTTTTTTGTGTGTGTTACTCAGTCGTCGTTTTTGAACTCTTCAATGACTCAATGAGTAGGTCTTTGAAGGTATGCTTATATGATTAGTTCATGTGTTAACGTCTAAAAGTGTAAGTGTTTGTTTCTTGGAAGATTATTTTGGTGGATGCATTTTATCGAACACTCAATGGGCAAGGGAAAAAAAATAAGGTTCCATTACCGGGAGTTAGAGAAAAGACTAATAATTTGTTGTTATTTTTTTAACCAGAATTATCAAACTAGTAGTAATCTTTAATTAGTTTTGTTTAACTAGAATGTAATCTGTAATTACTTTTGTTAACTAGAATTAAAGTGGGCCCATTTATTTTTAACCCACGTGAAGTTAAAAATGGATATCCATATCTGATTTGTTAATGTTTTTAATGAATCGATGAGGTGTCAATTGTTGATTGGATATGCATAAATATAGGTGTTTCCGCTGCACGCGTATAGAATTTAATCTCTTAGTTTAAACGACACCGATTAGTCCAAATTTGACACTTGTTTCTCATATGAAATCTAGGCCGTTGATTAGTGGCACCAAAATAAATCATCCTCTTATTGTTGAATATAGCGGAGTTGCACACCTACAGGCTGGACGATGTTTTTTGATAGGCAACAATCTTTTATTGGAACTCGACAATGGGACATCGAGGGGAGACCAATTACGGACCACAGAGGATGAGGTACCATAATAGGCCTACAAAAGAAAGAAAAAGAAAAAAGAAAAGATTACATTCAATAGAAATTGAATGAGCCTAGGAACAAAATGGCCCAAACATTAAGACTTCTAGCTTCATAACATCTCCAAATCAAAACAGTTGAAACAATCAGCGTCAAGATCAATATCAGCAAGAGCAGATCAGATCCAATAGCAACTAAAACATCGTCAGTTGAAGTAGAAATAACCAGTGTAGAAATTCCAGAGTATCAATATCCATCACAGCAAGTTGGAGCTCATCCCTCAGTTTATGACCAAAAGTAACAAATGCAGCACAATAATCCCCTTAATTCATGAGAATCCCAGCAGATAGATAACCAGCATGAACTAGTAATCTATCAGCTCAACGTTCAGTTTGTTTCGATATCAGCAAGGCATCATTAGTTGAGATAAAGTTAGACATGCTCAACTCATCATCATCCAAATGAACTCTGTAACGCCCCCAAATTCGGGTACGTTAAAGGGATAATTTCATTGAAAGGTAAATAGAGTCAAGTTCATTATTACATCATAAACCTTACAAAAGACTGTTATTCATTTAGGGCAGGGTACTAGGGTTCCTATCGACTACTCTTCTTGTTCCTCCATTCTTGCCAGTTCCTCGGCTCCAAAGGCTTCCAAAGTGTAGAGTTCCCCCTGTTCGTCTATGAGGTCTGACACATTATACTGGCGTCGCCACCAATATAATATGTCAGGGTCACCAAAGGTAACACCGTGAGCTATAACGCTCAATAGAGAAATCCATACCCGCTAACCCTTAACTTACAAACAAGCAGTCATACAAATAACGATATTTACACAGTAAAAGTCATACGTACTTAACAATAACATATCCATTTTCCTAGCTATCGTAAGTGTCTGTGTCATCAGAGTTTCTCCTACGCAGCGTTTCGTAGACCGTGTCACAATTTCACTTCTTTTATCCAATTATCATTCTGAAAATCACATCTTTTAACACACCCAACCTCGGTTCCGCCGTTCCGGGTTCCCGAGTATCCTCACAATGGTTCCGCCGCACCGGGTTCCCATTGGCACACAAAAACTTTGCATTGGCTCCTCTCCACGGATAACCAAGCCACACACCCAACCTCGGATCCGCCGTTCCGGGTTCCCGAGTATCCTCACAATGGTTCCGTCGCACCGGGTTCCCATTGGCACACACACACACATAATGACTCGTACACTGGTCATTATGTAATTTCAAAAATATTTTTACGCACGCACACACACCACACAATGGGCAAATCCGGACACATTGCGGTTTTTAAAACACACCTTGTTTAACACACCCTAAGTGTCATGTTTCTATTTTCCTTGTTTCTGTGTCTCGTATTCATGCACATAGACTCCACGGCAGTAAGTATTGACTTCTTGGAATTAAACTAACAAGATCATTCAACTCTATATTACTTAGCATGCTCATTCTAATCATATTCGAACATTTAACACACAAACTAAAGCATAGTGCCACATGGACGGACACCTTTGGAGTGGTAAACCACTTATGCTTTATCAACAATAAGTAGTCAAGCAATCATACAACAAGCTCATCACCATCCTTATAATTGAACTAAGCGATAAATTCCTATCTATAAAAGTCGTTCCTTCTTTCTTTTAAGGAAGTTCAAAACAGCATATGTTTATTGAAGATAAGGTTTATTCAACATGCATTGGAACGATAAGTAAGGTATCATTCTTTATCAAGCGTATAACGATAATTCTACGTTTCGAAAGTATACATATTTCTAATTATATTCAAGGAAGTAGATGTGGAAATCTACCGTTCTTCTTGGCGGTAGGTCGATCTAAGGGATTGGTCGTCGGTTTTGGTGGATCGGCGGCGTAACGGCTCCGGATTGCTTCGAAAGGAAGAGAGATGGATGTTCTCTTCCTAGAAACAACTTTAAGAACTAGACTAGACTACTTTAAAGATCTAAGGGTGGTTTTGGAAGTGGTTTGGTGGTGGCTTTTCAAGAACAAGGAAGAACTTTCAAGAACAACAAGAAACAAGCAAGAACATTATGCTTTCTAGAGAGAGAAGTTGTGGAATGAAAGGTGTGAGTTGAATGGTGAGAATGGGGTGCTATTTATAGGCAAAGCCTTGGCTCTCCCTCTCCTCTCTTGGCCGGCCCTCTCTCTCTATCTCTCCCATGGATTTGCTCCATTGTCTTGTCAAATCAAGCTTTTCAAGCATGGCAAGCATGCCAATGGCTTGTCATCTCCAACTTTTTAGGCTTAGGGCTAAAATCCTATATAGGTTATCATGGAAGGCTTAAGGTCTTGTCTTGTCTAGAATTGGTTGGCATGAAGGATAGGATCTTTGGAAAGATTAGAATGGTGACACATGAAGCTTTAGGCTTAAAGCTAAGCTTGTAGCTTGGTGAGGTGCCCAACACACAAGCACACACCTCACACTCTCTCTCTCCCTCTCTCTCTCTCTCTCTCTCCCTCTCTCCCTCTCTCCTTGGCCGAAATCTCTCTCCCTCTCTCTCCCATTGTCTTGTCAAATCATGCTTAAAGCATGGCTTCCAAATTTAGGTTAGGTTCTAGGTTATCATGAGAGGTTAGTCCTAAAAGGTGGGACAAGTGGCAAGGCTAGTTGGCACTTTGGTAGGCTAGATTGTGCTTTTGAGAGGCTAGGATGAGTTGGCTTGCAAAAGATCAAAAGAGATCACAAAAGGTTTGTACTTTGGTTGGCTAAAGTGGGATCTTCCTTGCATGAGTGGCTAAAGTGAGATCTTCCTCACTCTCTCCCTTTTCTCTCTCTCTCTCTCTCTCACGGCTTCCCTCTCTCTCTCTCTCTCCCCTACTTGGTTAGGTCATAATATATATATAAGTCTATATATGGAAAGAGTAAGCAAAAGGTAAAAAGGTAAAAGGTAAAAGTAACTTTCCTAGAAAGTAACTTTGCTTTAAGGGTGATGATTACTTAGGCCATGTGTTCTACCTTTGGCATGCCATGATTACTCCTATTGACCAATGGTTCTAGGATGTTAGGAAAAGGTAACTAAGTCAATGGTACTTAGGTTAGGCTAACTAGCTAGTTGGAAACAAATCCTAGTTGGTCTAGTTGGATTTCTAGTCAAAAGTAACTAACTTTCTAATACTTAAATACGATATTAGGAAGTATAAGACGTTAGATAAGTATGCTCGTCTCTTAAAAGAATGACCAAGTCACTAGGTCACGGAAATCTATTTGTAAACGTCGAATCTAATATTGACGGATTATTGAGGACGATCTAGGGTTTTTAAGAGGAACCGAAAGGAATTTACAAGGGCACTAAGGAAGAATATAAGGATTATCGAATAAACAACGAGATTTTTATTTGCTGAAAATCGGAGTTGTTAATTACAAACTCTTAGCCCTCCCAAGAATTGGGAGTTGAGAAGAGAGAATGGTACACACCTGGAATCATTAAGCATTTGATTAGTGAATACATTTGAGCATTTGAGTAGTGAATACACCCAAAAACTGAAACATTCTTCTATCAATACCAGCAGCAGAAATTGTTTGCTATATCTCCAAGAACTCTTAGCCCTCCCCAGGATTGGGAGTTGAAAAGAGGAAAAAACTCACCTGCACCTTTAACCATCTTCATTTTTCACAAGCATCAGAATTTGACAGATTAGCCTCAAGGAAAAATTCCCAAACCTGTGAAAACTCTTAGCCCTCCAAAACAGTGGAGTTGAAAGAGTAATAGAAATCCAATTACAACCTCCATGGTTTTTATCACAGCTTCAGCTCTCTTACCTCTCCTAGCCCTCCAAGGAATAGGAGTTGATAGGAGAAAAGATTAGCAAGAGGCTTGAGACCAAGAGAAACAGACTCTAAGATATTTGAGAAGACCTAGAAAGAAAGGAAAAGAAAAGGAAAAAAGACCAGGGGAGGGACTCAAAGAAGACCATACACACCAAACAATTAATAGGGAGAAGAAAAGGACACAAACAAATAAGGGACAAACACCACCAAATAGGGGACAAACACCACCAGACACAAACCCAAAAAGGAAAAAACAAAAACCAGATCAAAACACCCGCCCCAAGCAGCTATCCCAAGCAATGACACACAAAAAAAATCCAAAACCACCAGACACCCCAGACAGACAAAGGAAAAAGAAAAGGAGAGACAAATAAGAAACCCCGGACACAAGACCCCACAACAGCCCAAAGCAAAAGCCCCAAACCCAGACACAAAACAACCAGCAGCCAGCACATATCTCACACCTTCACTTTTCTGATCCCCTCAAGGTTCCACTTGGCTAATAAAAAAAAAAAAGGTTCCACTTGAAATCTTCCACAGAGTAGTTATGTAAATTAAATCTGCCCTTTATCCATAGTGCCACTATGGTTTTTACCAAGTCCAAAATATCATCCACCTCCCACAACTTATTGTTAAAGACTCTATCATTTCTACGCAACCATAAAGTCCATAAGGCTGCATAGAAAGTGGCTTGCCAGCATACTTTTTCCAGATTTTTAAAATTGAAACTATCCCAGAAGAGGAATAGAGTCTTCACACTTGCAGGGCTTACCTAGAGCAGATTCCACCATACCATCACTTCATTCCATACCCTCCTAGCAACATTACACAGAAGGAGAATATGATTCAAGGGTAAATTACGGGCTGGATGATTATTCAAGGGTAAATTGGAGTTGCAAATGCAAGCCCATGAAAACAAGTATACTGATACGATCCTTCAAAATAGTCTTCGCACTCGCACTCAATCCTTGCTCCGCGCTTGCGCTCTCAATCCTCGCACATACAAATTTTAGTTATTTGGTGGAGTTTTGAAAGACGCTTTCACGCTTCCTCACACGCACCCACATGCGCATTATGTGACTTTGGTTTGGGGCAATATCTTTCTTTCAGCAAGTAAGTTTTCTAAGCTTGCTCATGAGTTCCACTTGATTTGAAACCTGAGAAACAATTACCCAGGCTCCAGGAGTTCCATTAACTGAAAGGGGTAGACATCGATACAGAAACATTCCTAAGATCCATGAAAACTAAACTTCAGAATAAATCATCAGGGGTTGATACATCGTGTGCATTTATAGCTGTTGTCATTGACTAAACAAAGTTCTAGACTCATCGGAACTCGTCAAAGTACTGTTGATCGAGTGGTGAGATAAGAAAATGCTTTTGAAAACAAGGTGAATTGTCTGAAGCAAGTTAAGGTCTCAAGTGATACTAATAATTACTGGGAAGAAGGGTTGAATCAAACAATCAAATTCACCAACAATCTAGCTCTCTTGCCTTCGTACTAACCCCTATACTTCCAAGTTTATTGTACTTACGCACAGCAGCAGGTCTTCACCGGAGTCAAGATTGACACTTGTGCAACGAACATGAAACTACAAACACATCATAGGCCTCAAATACATGCCAAATAAGAATTTACTACAATAGGTTGAACTTTCACTATGAAACCAACATAATTTCTTGTTCGGACATTAGAAACTTACGAAAGCTTTGAGCGATATGCGTCAATAATAACATAGGAGATACAAACTTACCTAATTTTCACTGGTGCATTTTTTAAATCATAGGGATTGCACATTTTGCTTTGCCCTGGAGACCATGCACGCAATCTCATGACATGAGTAGTGGACGAATCCACTGGTGCTCTTGAGGGAGAAGACAAATAAGGCTTGGGGGGGATTTGCAAAGACTCCATGCTTCCTTCTAACATCTTCACCACCCGACTCATTGATGGTCGGTTTGAAGGATCAGTTTGTATGCACCACAGGCCAACGATTATCATCTTCCTTGCACTTGCATTGGCCTCATCATCCATATTTCCATGCAGTCCGAGTTCTTCATCTAGCTCAAGACGCTTGTATACCCAATGTGGAAAGTATATTTCGCTCGAATTATCAACCTCGACACTAATGTTCTTTCTTACTCCAATCATTTCTAGAACCATCATTCCATAACTATACACATCAGACTTGTGCGAAACCCCACCAAAATGCCTACTAAATACTTCGGGGGCGATGTAGCCCACTGTTCCTCTAGCACCTGTCAATGATATTATACTCTCTTTTTGCGGGCATAGTTTAGCAAGGCCAAAGTCAGATATCTTCGGGCAAAAGTCCTCATTTAGAAGAATATTATGAGGCTTTATGTCAAAATGCAAAATTCGTGTGTTGCAACCACGGTGTAAGTACTCCAACCCTCGGGCAATACCAACGACAATTCGGTATAATGCTTCCCAACTCAACTGGAGATATGTCAAGGAACCACCATCATGTATGAATTTGTCAAGAGATCCGTTAGGCATGAACTCATAGATGAGAGCTCTATGGCGACCCTCAAAACAGAACCCAAGAAGAGTCACAATATTTACATGAGAAGTTCTACTAATGGTCGCAACCTCGTTAATGAACTCTTCTCCATTGCCTTTCAACCCTTTCAGAACCTTCACTGCCACGAGGCAGCCATTTTCTAACTTTCCTTTGAAGACACAACCAAAGCCTCCCTGGCCTAGTTTAGAACTGAAGGAGTTGGTAATTTTCTTGATGTCGGAGTAAGTGTATCTTTTAAGAGAGAGAGATCCACAATTCTTTAGAAATGCCTCAATGTTTCGGTAGTTCTCTGTCTTCTTTTTCCAAAACAATGTGGATTCACTTTTTGAGAGTTTCTTCAAGATAATGCAGAACAACAGAATTACCAAAATTCCAACAGCAGGGACAACTGAAGCACAATTCCGAAGAAATGTAAGATAGCGGTAATAGTTCTAGATAGGATATCTTCCTATTACGTCGAAACCTAGAGAAGTATAAAGGGAAGAGGGAAAGGAAATCTTGCCATCATGTGAATGAAAAAGTTAAGCTAATCAAACACATGAACGATACCTGTTCCAAGAATCAATGGCAATCTATTTCTTCCTGCAAAAATTGTCAAAGAGAAAAAAACATTGGTTAGACGAGTTTAGAAAGGACAGTGGAAAAAAAGGAATGGGACATAAATTTAATTTACTTTGCACATTCTAATATAGAATAATAGAATAAACCTATCTAACCAAAAATGCGAGTACCAGCTCTCTTGTTTAAGCATTGAAACTCCCCAAAGTCACGTGGACATTTACCTTTTTACCACTAGCTACATAAAATAAAAAATAATTCCCACTAGGTCACCTCCAATTAATAAAACACTAAAATCCTATGAAAGTGCCTACAACCCTAAACCCTAAAAGTGCCTAAACCTTAGGGTACTGTATGAATAGGGGTGTAAACGAGCCGAGCCGAACCGAATATTGGCATGTTCGAGCTTGGCTCGATCAGAATTCGTCTGGCTTGAGCTTGGCTCGAGTTCGAATCGAGCCGGAAAATCTTGGCTCGAGCTCGGCTAGCCAAGCATGTACAAAGCTCGAGCTCGGCTCGTTAGTATTCAGTCTGGAATAAATGAGCCGGCTCGGCTCTAATTCGAGCTCGAATTCGTCAACTTTTCAGCCTTAATATTGAAAAATTGGCTAAACGAGCCAAGTCGAACCGAATATTGGCATGTTCGAGCCGAGCCGAGCCGAACCTATATATTACGAGTCGAGACAAACCTGTTCGAGCCGAGCCATGCTAGGTTCGAGCTCGAGCTCGCTCATTTGTCCTTCAAACCGAGCCGAACGGAGCCCTTACCGAGTCGAACTCGCGAGCTGCTCAGCTCATTTACAGCCCTATGTATGAAAGTTCCTAAACCCTAGGGTACCTTATGAAAGTGCCTAAATTGCTAAAACCCTATGATAGAAAAGTGCACCTTAAACCCCCTATGAAAGTGCCTAAACCTAAACCCTAGGGCTCTATGAAAGCGCCTAAACTTAAACCCTAGGGTACCCTAAACCCTAAGTTATCCTAAACCCTAAAACCCTAGGGTACCATAAAACCCTAATGTATCCTAAAACCCTAAGGTACCCTAAGGTTATAGGGTACCCTAAAACCTTAGGTTGTCCTAGGGTGGCACTTCCACTAATGGTAAATATATTTTATAAAAAGTGGACCTAGTGCTAATTACGTATTCCATCCTATCTTAATGGGAATTAAGATGTGATTTTCTGTACCTAGTGATAAAAATCCCTTTACCTTAATCTAACTAGAACATTTCACTAGACACAATACTAACTTCAATGCTGAACTCTCGTACAACCTCACTTGTCCTTGCTTTACAGAAACCCCATCCGGGCTTCAGGTCTCCTTTTCCATTAAAGACCCTCATAAATACCTCCCCTCTCGTTTAAGCATAGGAACTCTCGGGTGTCACGCAGACACTGACCCCATCATGGAGACATGCAAGACATCCCTCTTCCTCTATCACATGATATTCAACAGAAAATCAAAAGCCAACAATGAGAATGGATCACTAAGATTCTGTTCCTCAACTGATGACACCACCGACAATTGGAAGAACACATAGTTTTCCGGAATACTGACTGGAGTCGGATCTACAACTTGTTGATTCGGACACGAATAGTAGATAGTGTATCCATGACAGGCTCTGCCGCTAGTGTGGCATTTGAAGAAGGTGAGATTTTGGGGAGATTGTGAAGGAAATATATCGTGTATTAAGAGGATGGATGTAACTGGAAAGATCGCAATCGTTGGATTTGATAAGGTTTCGTAGTACTGGGTCATTAATCTTTATGGTATCGTAATTGGTTAAGCTGCGAACTTGATAAGATCTTCCCTTCGCGCCCAATTTGACTTTGGGAACTGGTTCATAACAATCTACAGTAAAGCACCCACATAGGGGTGTGTGGTGTTGGTAAGAGGGAATTTGATTGGACCAAGAGTTCCGCAGTCAAAGGAGGATGGACAAGAACCAGAAGAATGAAGAACCTAATTAGAACAGAAAAAATCTACTTTTGATTTCCAACTTAGAACAGAAAAAACCAATTCCATAGTATAAGAGGAACGAAAATCCCTCACTTGGAAATGGTGTTTTAGAAGGAGGACTTGTGGAAGTCGATGGAAAACAGAGGGCCTTTGGGTGGTGCTAATTTTTTGTGCTACACAAGAATGGTCGGTAGGCAAAAAGACTACATTGAGAGGGAGTTTCCTCACTTGTCATCTTGTATCCTACTAAAGCAGTAGTGACACATCACATGGTATTAAAGATATGATCACCATAACATTGCTCCAGACAAAATGGCCACCGTAAAAAAATATGTACAAAGAACCAAGAACCATTGTGATCTTTTTCTTGGATAAGTGAACCATTGTGATCTTGTTTATGCAGAGTAACAAAACCGTAGTAAGCAATTGTCATGTGTGTGTATTTTTTGAAAGGCTAAATTATTTTTTTTTTTGAAAGCCATGTGTGTGTATTACAGTACAGATAGGGTGTTGTGACAGATTTTCCTAAGTGATTCGAACTGTTGTAACATGTCTCGTCTTCGACCTCTGGACACAAGTGACTCTCGACGCATGGGGCTTCCTTCGGGATCCTTTCGATGTTCGATTAGCACCATTGATATCGTCTCCTCGAGATGATGCTAACCCTGCGATCGAAAACCGTTTTTGATCACTTCCAAAAATCTTGCAGAACGGAAACATAGCGCTAAACCGCGTTTTCCGGTGACCCTCTCACAGAACCCGATGCGGATACCAAAAATCTTACACACAACCCACGTGTCCCGTGCCCACCCGGCACTGAAAAATTTCTCATTACTCTACAGGGGCGGACCGAGCAAGGGGCACGTGGGGTCACGTGTCCCTACTCCTTAAAAAAAAAAATTTGTAGTTTATTTTTTATGTAAAAATGAGTTTTTTTTTGGGCAAAAACGAGTGGGAGAACGAGAAACCCACATAGAAAACTCGATGGGGAGAACTCGCTCGACACTTGATTTATTTTGTCGTTGCCGGTCACTCGTCTCTGTGGTCGTCGCCCGTCACCTCACCATTTTCCCAAGCAATTTGGCCACAAAACTCAGAGTATGAACCATTGTTGCAAATGTCGATTATTAATCACCGTACATATCAAAGTCCGTAGAAATGTCAGGGAACAGAGAAAATGATGCTGTAACATCTTCTGGTCAAAACAAATACTACTAGTGACAGTTTTAAGAGATGCAGAAAATCCCAGTATCTTACGAACCCCCCAATACATGATTTCGATAACCATTTGCTTCTCGCTATTAACACGCAGACACACACAGCAAATAAAGAGAAGAAGAAGAACGCGCCACATACATCTAAAACATTTGGCCCTATTGACCATGTGCTCTATTGGAACCTTCTCTTTTTCTCTACCTTGAACCCCATTCAAAAGGAAATTAAAGGCAAAGAAACAAAGATAAAAATGGAGAAAATCTGGGTGAAAAAGTGTCACAAGAAGCATAACATTTGACTTGTCTGTGTAACAATGTCTCTGTAAATTACCACGAAACTGAACCTAATATTGACTAGTATTTTTCAAAAATAAAATAAAATTCTTTACTAGTATTCTCTCTATACGCCATTGCCCCATTCTAACCCATACAGCCTGTTTGGTAAGGATTTAGTGGAAATTATAAGAAATAAAGGGAAAGGGGAACCCCCTCACATTTTTTTTGGAGGAACCCCCTCACATTTTCTTCTTGTTTTCTCTCACCTGCACTCCAAACACCCTGAAGAACTTGGAAGACATTGTAAAGAGAGGGCCCATACTGACTTTTTAGGGGCCTAAAATTAACGTTAAAGATGAGACTTTTTTGTTAGACTATAATAAGGAGTACCAAAGTAAGAGAACCCCTAAAATTTGTAAATTTTCGGAGGCCTATAGCGGCTGCACATCGATTTGGCCAGCTAAAGATAACTAACAATCAAAACTTAACAACAAAAATCTTGCAATTGACCAGAAGGACTATTTTGAGTACCTGAATCATTTGATAGTGTTGTTGTAGGTATAGCACACTGCACATCTCCACAAATACAAGTAGGCAAGCTCGAATTCGAATCAAACCCACATCTCCCCCCAACCAAACTGCAATTCGAGCACTGGTGCTCATACGGATCGCTATAACTCACATTAAACCCACTCATCAACGCCTCCCGAAGCGTCGTCCGGTTCCCGGTCAACTGCCCCGCGGCATCCCCGTTAAGCTTCACCGCCACCGTCACAGTACACCTGGCGATCACCTGCAGTATCGGATCGACCGGCGCCGGACCCACCAAGTAAAACGCATCGCTCGAGTTAACCCCACTCAACTCGCAGCTGAAACGGTTGTTAAACGTGTAGTTTGCCGGCGACTGCGAGGAACACCCGTAGCTTAAAGTGAGGTCTTGGTTTCCGTCACCGTAGGCAAAGACGGTGGAATCGAGGGTGGAGTTAGTGAATTTGGCAGGGCAGGTGGTGTTGTAGAATTCGGATGGGGCAAGGGTTAGGGTTTTGAGGGTTTGGTTGATGGATAGGACTCGGTAGGTGACTGAGTCTGTGGTTAACTCGGTGTGGGTGTTGTTTAGGCAGGTGAGTTGGAACTCGGGCAGGCCGCAGTAGGCAGGGCGGGCGCCGCCGGTGAAGGGGTAGGTGATGTTTTGGAGGGAGCCGCAGGCGAAAGCGCGGTCGCAGTCGGGAAGGGTGGTGGAGAGGGAGGGGGTGAGGAGGACGGAGAAGAGGAGGAGGATGAGAAGACAAGGTTTTAAACAATCGTATTGGGACACAAAACGGTAACGCTCTAACAGTATTGTTTGCATCCAATGACACGCAACAATAATCGGTTGCTGCGGTGCTGAATTTTTACGTACCATTTTTACGGTGGACCGCTATTGATCATAACAGCCGGACCGATATATAACAAAACCAATCGATGCACATGCAATTTTTTTTATCTCGCCAGAGGGTGCAACGATACCAATAGGCTAAAAACCGTTACGTAGCTTATCGTTACCGGAACACTAAAAAATCGTTACGTATGAGCCGGTAAACCTTGGGGGAGAGAGAATAGAGAGAGGCATTTGCGGTGGAGTGAGAGTGTCATGGGGAGAGAGAGAGAGATGGGTTGTTTTGAAAGTTGAGGTTGAGTAATATGGAGGGAAGGAAGATGGGCTGGATTTAGTTGACTGGGATATTACTAGTTCATGTTTGGCTGCGCTCTCGCCTCTCGTGGTATGATTGGGACTGACGTGGGGGATGCATTAGTGGGAGACTCTTTTACGTCCAAAGTTTGACTGCTTTCAATGACTCGTGCTTTCAATGGGCTAATCAGATAGGAATTTTAAAGCCAGCTGATTTTGTCACTCTTTTTTTTTTTTGTTAACGTCACTTTTTTACAAGTGTATTTTTTTTGCAAGAAAGTGGCGTTATCAAAAAAAGAGTGGCAAAATCATTTCGAATTTTAAAACTCACCTGCTCACCATCTCTACCCTTTTCTTTTTCAGATTCCATCGACGCGCACCTTGATTAACTATGAGACCTTAAAATTAACAACCAAACAAATTTTCGGTGGTCTCAAATGAGTCGAAAGCATCTGAAATGCCTCAAACTTTAGATGCCGGAACAAACTTCTGGGGTAAAATAAGTTTGTTAGTTGAACTTATGTCTGATAAATATTAATTGTATTTGGCAACAAAAGAATATCCAGGCAGCTGACCCAGCCCAACAACCAATGGGATGATACAAAAATTGACACGTCACCATTTATGTCAAATTCATTGAAAAATGAACAACTAGAATAATAGAAAACTCCACCGTGATCAATAAATAGCTTAATTTGAAGTCAAGGGAGAAATTAGGGGTCAACAGGATGAACTGTAAACACAAAAAAAGGTGCATCTCCCTCACATCAAGAAAGTAGCATACACTCATGTTAGTCTACTAATAATAACTGCATGCTAACAACTACTCCCTCCGTCCTGATTTGTTTATCCCCTTTTTTGACTTTTTGAGAGCGTTTGACCTGTAAAAAAATTGTCTATAATTTTCAATTAGTAATGTTTTTAATATGCAATATAAATTTCGTTTGGTAGATCTCAATTAGTTTTATTATACAAAATCTTTAAAATCATAAAAAAATATATAAAATGTAAGATATAAGTATATTTTTGAAAGACACGAATTTCAACAATTGGACAAACAAATTGGGACGGAGGGAGTACTACATTACTGGAATTAAATAATTAAGAGCAATGTTACCTCCACCTCTCACTTTCACCGTTCCCCCAATCTCACCTCCGTCTCGGTAATCAATGGTTCGGATTTTAAATGAACATTTCCAGTGAGATTAAGTGCGATGAAGAGAGGGGTGAAAATGAGCAGAAGACGTAGACTTTTCGAATAATTAAATAGCTAAAAGGTAGAGTTAAAAGAAAGTAGTACATGTGTTTCCACATCTCGGTTGAGTAATATTTTAGTGTCAGGTTTTGGAAAATCATAGAAAAAATCCTGAAAGTCATTGTGCAAAAACAAACTCTATATAGACCCAACATGAGAGAAAGATGAGGCTTGATTGAGACCTACAATGTGAAAGGGAGAAATTTAGGAACAAACTTTTGAAGGGATCTTGTGGAGCAAGAATGTTTGAAAACCCAACCAATAAAGTGGAGTGCCATGGTAAGAATAACATGGCATATATGATTCAAAGTTGCAAAACAATGTAGGAGAGAGAGTTCTTACAGGAAAAGTTTGGTTGAAAAATTAGGTTTTCGAGACTCAAACATGCGTCATAGTTCCAACCCGAAATCAAGTTGACCTAATGGGTAAAGTTTACCAAATCCTAGTCTCATAGGGGGAAATGGGCCAAGAAAGTGACCAGTTGGGCAGGGCCTAGAAGAATGACCGAGTGAGCGTTGAGCCCGTTGAAACATGGAACTAGTTGTATCACAAAGAGAAAATCTATGAAGAATATAGGGCTATTCGGTCTTACCCGTGGTAAGACTGAAAGATCTCCACTTGGTAACAAGGAATCTGAACAAATTGTCATTTGGTAACTCTCACGAGAATTCTCTTTAACAAAACATTAATTCTAGGTACCCAAAAAATTTATCCAAAAAGTATCTAAAAAAACTTACCCAAAACGAGGATCTCCACTTGGTGGTCCGGGATGCCACGATGTCATGTGAGGCACTCTTATTTTTATGTGAACTGGTGGCCCAGTGGTAGCGACCATATATACCAAGGGGATGTCGCTTCTTTTTTGGAAATCCCCAACACTCACTACAACAAATTCTAGGTCTTGCTACAAAATTTTGTCACTACGGCTCCGTTTGTTTCGATGTAAAATGTTTTACAATGTAAAATACTTTTCATGTAAAAAGTTTTTTCAAAAAACAAACTTCAAAATTTTATTTTCCGGTGTTTGGTTGGTACTTGAAAAAAAAAAATAGAAATCGACAAAAAGGTGTAGAGAGAGGAGGGGCTTTAAACGGTGGAGAGATATGGGAATATTGGAATTGAACGTGGGTCAGGATTGATAATCGATGAAATTGAGCAGTGATAATTGCAGTAGAAGGCAACAGGTTTATTTCGGAAAATAACATATGGAAGATTTAAGGGTAAGTCATTTTCATCCAATTAATGGAAAATATTTTACATGTAAAATGTTTTCCTCATTTTTTACACAATCAAACACCGGAAAATAGGTAAAACATTTTACCGGAAAACATTTTACGTCCAAACAAACGGAGACTACATGTTAGTTTTTTGTCACAATAACGTAATGGTGACAAAAAAAATTTGTCACCCTTTTGTCACAACAAGTCTATAGCAATAAGTTTGTTGTGACAAAATCTCAAACTCGTTACAACAAACCAAAATTTATAGTGACAATAAGAGTTTGTCACAAAAAGTTTCAATAGTAGTGACAAAATATTTTGTCACAATATGTAATCTTTTTGTTGCCATTAGATTGAAGTTTGTCACAATAAACTATTAATACAAAGTATAAAAATATTATTATGACAAACGAGTTTGTTGCAAAAACTCAAGTTTTGTGATTAGAAAGTTGTTGAGAAGTACCAAAGTTGTTAGAAGTGGTGGTCTAATTTTGTCATTATAAGCTTGTGGTGACAAAATAATCATTCGTCACAAAAGTATTGGATCTATAGTCACAACAATTTTGTCACAATGTCATCATTAATTTCACCTCCATTAAAACAAGTTTGTCACAGAAAGACACCAAATACAACATAAAGACTTGAATTCTTTGCAAACGATCAGTTTCAACAAGTAACCATCCTTCAAATTTTCAACCACCTGCAATAAAAAGAGAAGAGTAAAGCTTAACTTAACAACCATGAAATGAAATACCAACCATGTAAAACACAACAAATAAAAGATGACTCCATCACAATTACATAGCTTGCAATATGTTAAAGTTTAAACAAATTGGAATCACTTCGTTGTGATGCATGGCACACTCAATCGATAAAAACTTGCTAAATCAAAATTCTTAATCGCAATTGTTTTTCAAATTTAAACCATTAACTCGTAATTCTGTTATTAGTGAAAAAACAATCCTAGTGGAATCATTAATTGTAAGTGCTGGCTTTTCTAAAGCACAGAAACCAAATTAAGTGAAATATTAAGGTTGATGCTCCAAGGGTAGATACCAAAAGAAGGCCTCCAAAATGTCCCGAATAGACACAATTAGAACTGGGATGTGAGGGGAAGGAGGATGGGATGACCTCAGCCCTCAGGCATCAAATGATTGAAAAGAGCCTTCAAAGGAGGGTATGGAGATTTTGTAAGCAAAAAAAATCTGCATGGTGAAGGTATAATGTTCTCTAGCATTCTATCGAACACATAGAATGCAAATAGAAATGAGAACACAGTTAAAATCTCAAGTGAAATAAATGTACGTTCACAAAGACGACAACTCACCCCACCAATGAAGTAGCATTAAGCTTTGTACACAACTCATACGTTGAAGTTTAAATTCCCCCATAGTTTCTGCCCCTACTAAACAAATGAACAGTCAAACTTCAAATTGGGAAGTAAAATGTGAGAGTTCTAAAGCCCCATAATACACTTTAATATACAGGTTACGGTCGAATCCAAACTAAATGGGTAGTTTCTTCAGTCGGTATAAAAAATCCCACGAAAATCAGAACCAATTTCAAATCGTAAACAAGTCATTCAAGCCCGAAAGCCTATTTTAAATATGAAATCCAAATCTCAAACCAGAGAGAACATATCCCAAAAGAGAACGTCAAATGAGAAATATAAATATTGAATACCAATGACGAGTGTGAAACTGAAAATCATAGAAAGTTACCTTCGAAATCAGGGGCACCGATATTCGAGTGATAAACCCCATATCTGAAATATGTTTACTTTACAGAAAAAAGAAATACTGTACAAAATTAGGGCAAACCTGAATACATTTAACAAGATACAGGGTAAGAAAATTAAGGCAAACCTTCCGATTTTGGGTTTGAAATTGGTGGAGGGAGAGAGGGAAAGTGGTAGAAAAGATGTACCTGGGGAGCTTGCGGCGCTTCGGTGTTGCTGCAAAGCCAGCTCGGAGAGTTGGGCTTCACGGCATGCCGGCGAACGGGCAATAGAGAAGAAGGTTGCTTGAAGAGAGAAGAGAAATACACTTGCAAAAGGAGAAATTTTTCAGTGCCGGGTGGGCACGGCCACTTGGTGCCGTGCACCATCTCGGCCGTCCAATGAAGTTTTGGACAGTCCAGATCTGTTCGGCTAATTTTAAAGTGTGAAATGACTAAAATACCCCTTGGCAACCGAACAGATCTCAGTCGTCCAAGACTTTATTGGACGGCCGAGATTGGTGCAGGGCACCATGTGGCCCCGTGTTCATCCGGCACTGAAAAATTTCTCGCAGAAGAGTGACGTTAACCCAAAAAAAAAGGAGTGGCAAAATCTTTTCCCTTTATTTTTACACGGTGCAGTTACAAACACAACACTTCCTTTTTGTTTTTGGTATCCCGCCAATCCGAATTTCCGTAGCCCGCTAAAATCAAAACAAAAAAGGCAAACGAAAGTTTTTCCCCCACTAATGAGAAAATTTGAAAATAGTGGGTCGCCCATAGGTTCAATATTTGGCACCCATATTTTAAAATCATGGGAGTATCATGCACCAATGGCTATGGGAGGCCACTCGAGGTTGTTCACTAGTTTCCGGGTGGTCTTGAACAAAACATCATGTTCAAATTTCAAGTAGATAAATTCAGGTGCTTTCATTCATAGTTTTTCTTCAAAAATAACTTTCTTCATTTAGGATTTGGAATTTCCAATGAAAATTGAAAGATTTGATCAAACATTTATAGTTACAAGATTGAGCTGATTTTTTACTTGACAACCGAAAAAAATTAATTTAAAATTCATAAACGGTTCCGATTTGTGTTCGACCACAGAGTGGGCCCCACACAGTTATTAGGTTGGATTTCGTTCTTAAAGTCATACATGTCATCGAATGATATATCGACTGCTCTGCAATTAGTTATTATGTTTGTACGAACAATCTACTCCCTAACATGTAAAAGATAACCGGTTCAGATCACAAATGAAAGCATGGGTACAAGTGGGGCACCATAACAGTATAATGCATGTGAACTCATTAAATGTGTCTTAATCATGTAGATGTCGATACTCGATTAATTTTGTTTTTGTGAGAAAAATATATGCTCGGTAAGATGTACATCCTAACGGTTAGAACGACGGTTCTAAAAATTAAACATGATTGATGTTGAGTACGTGTTCATACGTTTGGCCTATGTGATCGATCTGAACTTAAGTATTTTGCTGCAAGTTGAATCCATAGTAGCTAGCCACATGATTGAAGACAACCTTGATGATCAAGACCGTTCATTATGTTGTGTCTATTCACGACATTATTCACGCAGAATTTTGTGTCGTTCGGGTAGCAATACCCCATTCATCAAGTCACATTTGATTCTTAGAATCATTCATGCCATCGAATCATGTACCTGCCACTATACAGTTATATTTTGTAGTTTGTATGAATGATCTCCTCCATACTATGTATAAGATAAATAGTTCAGATTGCAAAGAATGCCTCGATGGGGCACAAGTGGTAAAGGTGTAATGTATGTGAACCCACTAAACGTGTCACAACCATGTGTACGACGATGAGACTGATTTGGCTTTTTGTGAACATTTATATGCTCAGTAAGATATAAAATCCTAACGTTTCAGATGGTCGGTTTCCATAATCACATGACTGGTTCTAGCTTAGCGTAGCTTAAAAGTCTGTATTAGAATGGCTTGACAAGTCATTTTCCAACTTTCAATAGTCTTAATGTAAGGAAATAATAACGTGGGGTTTTATGTTTGACACTTTGACTCCATTATTCATATTCAACTACCACCGATCATTTTTTCTCAGTTTTTAATAGGGGTGAGTATGGTCCGGATTGGTTCGGTTTTATGGTAAACGAAGAACCAAACCAATATCTACGGATTATGAATTTGGAGAACCAAACCAATCCACAAAAAGCATTGAACCAAACCAATCCAAACCATTAAAATACGGATCGGTTTCGGTTTTAAACCACGATTTGCTTTGAACTAAATTATCATTTTCAACCAACTAATTAAGAGTAGAATACCAACAATTACCTCAAGTCTTAAACTAAGAAAATGAAATATTGATAAGCCATTACAATGAACCAACTACTAAACATCTTAAGATAGTTTAACCAAATAAAAAGCCAAACATAATTACTAAAACTATTGAATTGAAATGAGGTAGCTAAGTTTCCGTTTGACAAAAAAAAAAAAAAATTGAGGTAGCGAAGGGCAGTAGCAGCAGTATGGTAGCAACCAACTTGTGATGATCACTCTACAATAAGATTAGTAATCATAGGAAATTAGGAATGAGTTGTGAGATATAAAAGTTTAGTTTAAATTATCTTGGCAGAAAAGAAAAACTAAATATTGCGATGGATTTAATAGGATCAAGTATATGTTCTTTATTTAGGACCCTATGGAGTAGAAATGTGATTATGAAAGCCCTAGAAATAAAAATGAATTACGATCCTTTAGGATAATATGATAAGAATAACAAGATCTTTGCACCAGGGGCGGACCCACCATAGGGCACGTGGGGTCACGTGCCCCCACGCCCTGTAAAAAAAACAAAAATTCGCGATTTTGTATATATATTATTTATGTTGAATGTATACAACAAGTTGTTTGTTGTTGCATTGGCAAAGCACTCTCCTTCTGACCATGAGGTGGTAGTGCGTACCTTGTTTTTATACCTAGGTTTTTTTTCCCCATGCATACCTAGGTTTTTTTTCTACTACTTTTCTCCTTCTAACCTAGTTGTCTCTGTGTGTGTGTGTTTTTTTCCCCAAAAGGCACTAGAAAATGGTAGTGCGTACCTTGTTTTTATACTATTCGTGGGTCCGAGTCTATCCCACATTGCATTTGTATGCTTTTTGTTCCCAAAACTATAATAGTATAGTTAGTAATAAAAAAAATAGATGATGAACATGTGATAATGTTGTTTTAATGCATTTAGTCAAGGTGCGCAAGTTTGCCCAAGTAGCTAATTATTAAAATACATATATACTTTAAAATTGTTAATTTATCATGAATGCTAAAATTATTTTGGAGTAAATGTGCTTAACTGTAACTCGTATATTACGGTTACAAAAAAATTTGGTGCCCCCGCTATATCAAATTCCTGGGTCCGCCACTGCTTTGCACTGATTCAAACGGAGTGAAAATTTGAGCACTAATTTTTTGAGACCGTTTATATATTAAAAAATATGGTTAAAAAATTAAGTGGTCCAATTTTTAATCTGTTTGAACGAGTGTCAAGATCTTACTATTCTGATCATATTATTCTAATGAGACATAATCAAATTGTGTCTCTAAGACTCTCATAATCACGTTTCTGCTCCATAGAATTGCAAATCGGTAGTTGAGATTTTTTATTTAACCAAAACGGCAACGTTTAGCAGTGTGGATAGGGGCTCCTGTGCCCCTGGGGCGGCAGAGCCCCCGGGTCCCTCAATCACCCTCTTATTTGGGGGGGGGGTGGTGGTGGTGGTGGTGGTGGTGGTGGTGGTGGGGTGGGGTGTGTGTGTGTGTGTGGTGAGATTCTTTTAGTAGAAATGAATGAATCAAGGAGCCAAATATACAGTAATTGTTTAGATTTTTAGGTTGACACGCCAGTTGACTTGGAAATGCTGTAACTTGATGAAGTCGTCCGAAAAAAGAGGAGTCCTTTTACGGGCACACCATTTGGGGTATACTATTTGCGCACAGCATTGTGTGAGATTCACTTTAGGCTGTGTTTTTTAAACGTATAAGTTTGAAATTTATTTCTTATTTTTTATTTTTCGTAACTTTTTGTTTAGCTTTTCGTCATAATTTTTGGGGTTAATTGTTTGTCTCAACGAGACAAACGAAAAAGTATGAAAATATGAACCGGTGAAAAAAAAATTCAAATAATACAGCACTTTAGACAAATAAGAAAAAATTCAAATAAGACCAATCGGAAAAATATGAAAATATGTACCGATTTCCGACTGAGCTAATGTTTTATAAGAGTTCTTAAAAATACATTATAAATACATTTAACGACTTCGATTATTTGTATGGGACTCCAAGATATACCGCACACAACGCCGTGCACATTTGGTGTACCCCAAATACCTATAGTTTTATATTGGAAAAAAAGAGGGCTTTTTGGGGAGTGGGGGCTAATTTCTTTCTTCTTCATTGGAATGGTCGGTAGGAAAAAAAAAAGACTCCATTGAGGAGGAGTTTCCTGCTCCCCTTCCTCATTGACCCACCACCACTATAGCCACCGACGAAACGTGTAAAACAACATATGGGAAGTCTTGGTCTGATTTTACACTTGCCAAATTGATCTAGCCGAGAGAGATCCTAAGGTGATGGGAGTCAAGGTCAGAGGAAAATCACGTGCCAAATTGATTCACAACCATATGTTCCTAAGTAACACTCACTAACACCCGGGTGTGCATACCTTAAACATAATTCCTATTTCCTAGCACACCACTCTTTCAAAACTTGAGCTTTTTTCGCAGCGGCTGATAATCCGATATGATGATTGGTTTCAACATAGCATAGCTTAGAAGTCCGAATTAGAATGACTTTTTTTAAGCTTTCTATGCGATAATGTACGAAAATAATAAGATCATAACGTTGATGTATTGATTTGGTACAGTATCTTTTTGGCATAATTCTACAGAAAGATTACTGATTTAAATTATTTCGTTCAATGCTATTATTCATTTGGTTTAAATAATGTGCACGATTTACAAAGTCAAAGTTAGCTATCAAATTTGCAATAAAAGATAACTGCAACATTATTTGAAAGTAAGTTTACCTCATTATGAGAACTCTAATGTGAAAAAACATAACTTCAAATTCCCAACTGCATACCAAGTCAAGCCGCCTTTTACACAGCACACATCACACATGGTAACTCCCTCCAACCCCCCACCCCACCCCAGACCTTGTCATCACATACACTATCTCTGCCCCCCTCCTCCCACCCCCACCACCACCACCACCACATCTCTCTCTCTCTCTCTCTCTCTCTCTCTCTCTCTCTCTCTCTCTCTCTCTCTCTCTCTCTCTCTATATATATATATATATATATATATATATATTTGTGTGCATTTGATAACCAGTGTTCGGGCAAGTTTAGGTGCACCTCAACTATCCTCCGGCCCAAAAATTAACAACTGGACAAATTAACTTCTAGTAGCTCCAAATGAATGGATAGCACCTGAAAAGTTTCGAAGCTATGACCTTAATTAAGTGGAAGCAAACCACTAAGTTCCAGGCCTTGCGCGCATCTCTCGATCTCTCCACATACCTTGTCATCTTCATCATCTATATATCTCTATCTTTCACTACCTCAACATCCTTCCAAATGAAGCATCAAAGCCCGTCTCCCCTTACACCCTCCTTGCCCTTTACTATATTCATTATCTTTATCACAACCACCTCAATTTCTAGTGTGGATCCATACTATGAATCCTGTGTAGCCCGTCAACAAACTCCTGGGATCAAATACCTTCTAAAGAAAGTGTCTTTCGATACACCTCGAAGTCTTCATCATTTTCTGCATATTGATTTCACCTATCATCTTAATTTGGAACGAATTGAATTTTTTTATGGAAGACATTAACAAAAAACGACAAAATTTTTTTTTTTTGAAGGACATATTTCCTTTAATTGAGAGGTTTTTGAAGACAAATAGGAAGTGTATTTCTCATAATTCCCACTCTAAAGGGATCAAAAGTCCTCTATTCTGAATCAATTTCCTTTCCATCATTCTGGCATCCATGAACTTTGAAGTAAAGCCACTGATATGAACACGTTGCCATTCAGTAGGAGTCCAAATCTAGCCAATTTCTGCCTGTCTAAGAGCAAGTACACTGTCCCCGCTAACAAGTCATAATTTAACATTTCTTAAACACTAGGCGACTCACCAACTTTGATTGATATATGTCAACAAACACATAAGAGACACAAACTCACCTAATTTTCGTGCATTTATGATCTTGGGGAGGGAGTGCATATTTGCATCGTCACAATGTCATGACATTGCCCGGGCGTTTTGGCAGATAATATGTGTGTGTGTATATGTGTGTGTGTGTCATGACATTAGTGTAGTGGAAAAATATTCCACAGGTGATCTTGAAGACGAAGAAAAGAAAAGGCTTAGGTGGGATTTGCAAAGACCCTGGGCTCCCTTCTAACATCTCCACCACCCAACTCATTAATGGTCGATGTGAAGGATCAGTTTGTATGCAGTATGCACCACATGCCAACTATTGTCATCTTCCTTGCACTTGCATTGGCCTCATCATTCATCTAGCTCAAGATGCTATACCCAATGTGGAAAGTATATTTCGCTCGAATGATCAACCTCGACACCGATGTTCTATCTTACTCCAACCATTTCTAGAACTATCATTCCATAACTATACACATCAAACTTGTTTGAAACCCACCAAAATGTCCCCTAAATACTTCTGGGGCAATGAAGCCCGCGGTCCAAAAAACTGCTCACAAACAAGGCCTTTTTTGTTCACAGATTCAAAAAGTGTTCATAATTAATAATCTCATATTCAATATGGAGACTAAGCTCCGCTAAGATTTTTGGTACTTTTTCTTGTTTTGTCTTTATTAAAAAAAATCCGCGTTTGTTAATTTTGCGCCTAAATTGATTCGTCTTGAATAAAGGAATAAAAAAGTAAAAAATTATGACTTTTTCCCAAATATTTTTTGAAAATATCCTCTGCTTCCTGTAGCTCGTGGGGCTGATGGGAAAGTTCTCGGCATTATGGTAACGCTATTCGTGATGGCTTGAAGCTGGGAATTTCTTTACAGCTTTCAAGGGTATTGATCGAGTCGGATGCTGAGGCAATTGTGAGAAAATGCATGAATGCAAATGACCCACCGTCTGATATAGCAGTGGTCATACATAATTGTCTAATTCTAAAGAGTCGATTTGATTATTGTGATTTTGGTTTCGTTAAACGTGAATGTAATCGGGCTGCACACAACTGTGCTCAGAAAATCCTTCCCAATGATTTGTACGGGTTGTGAACATCCATTTTGCTCCCTTGGAATTACAATCTTTCTGATGGTAGGCTTTTGCCTCCTAGATAATAAAATCTTCTTTCTTTTGAAAAAAAGAAAAGAATAGGAGGACTTGCGGAAGTAAAATTATGCAATGCACCTTTTCCAAGCAGATCTATCTTTCTATCTATCTATCAAAATATTATTGAAATGTAGTTGAAGTCTCCACAAGCCTCCAAATCCTTAACCTTAATTTTCTAGGTTTTTAATTTTCTTTTAAGTATTAAAATTGGGAGAGAGAAAAGAGGGAGAGAGAGAGAGAGAGAGAACGTGGGGAGTGGGTGAGAGAGATTTTGGGGGTAATTGGGAAAATATCATTCAATGTTCCATGGGCATTACTACATGGTGGCCCAATTTATCTTTTCATTGTACATTTGTGTGGCTCCCACTACAAAAAAATGGGTCCGCACAAAATTTTTCATTTGTCATGTACATTGAACGGGTATAACACTTGTTGTGTGGAAGGAAATGGGCTTGGACACTGAGAATAATTTCTTCCTTTGAGGGCTTACCGATCTTCTTCTACGTACATTGGGGAAGATTATTTTATGCCCCTGACGGTGCCCCTGGACCCTTCTCCATCGCACATTGTTATGAAATCCAAGAGAAAATGTGTGGACTCTACCATAATGTGTGGTGAAGAATGCCTTATGGCACCATGTGGCCGTACCGGGCACTGAATAATTACTCGCATAGTAGACTAGTCTGTGGGGGAAAAGACTTCATTGAGGACCACTCATATAACAACAACCTTGACCCATTGATTCTTCTCTCTCTCCAATAAGAGTCGACCCTGACACCTTACGAGCCTAAGACGAAAATTGACCCATTTCATTTTTTCTTTTTAAAATATAAGTACTTATTCTCGTTTTACGAGATATGTCATTCTCTCGCAATACATCACCTTTAATTCAAAAAATAAATATTTATTCCCAAATAAGTACTTATTTTGAGTTAGTGAAACATTAGTATTCAACAAAAGAAAGTTTTAAATCATGCATAGCAGCATATGATTACAAGCTTATAAATCACTCTCTTCTTACATTCTTGGCGACAAAGGTTTTAATTACGCTTATATAATCAATCTGATTAATTCGACAAGGTCATTTTGTATAAATACAATTTTCTAGAGCAATAATTATCGAACAGTACACAATTTGTCGGGGTCCCTCATTTTAGCAAAATTTTGGGGGATCAAGAGCTAGTAGTGGTGGACACTGTAATTTTTCAGGGTGCAAATTTTAAAAGACCGAAATGAGAAATTATAAAGCAAAGCGGTTTTGATTAACAATGTCTAGCCGTCTGGTAGTTAGTATGCATATTAATCCGTTTGATTATTGTTGCACTTGTTGCTGTTATGTTTATTGTTGTTGTTGCTCATAAATTTCTGGCTATCATACTTTCATTTTTTCTCACTTATCTTTACTTGAGTTTTACTGGTTATATACAACAGGGATGTGAATTAACTTCTGTTCCTCTTTGTCGTCAGTTACCCCGTTTAAGTTTCCTCATGAGTACTGGTTACAACACGGATGTGTATGTTAAGATTTGAGAACTCAAAAGAGTTCTGATCAAAAGAGGTCTGATTAGGGCGGCAAACGAGCCGAGTCTTGCCGAGTTTTACCGTGATCAAGTTTGTTTATTAATTTTTTAACGAACCCGAGCTCGAGCTCAGTGAAAAACTTATCGAGTCGAGCTCGAGCCGAGCGGGCCTTGGCTTGACTCGAGCTCGAGATTGTTCACAAGCCTTAACAAGCCAACGAAAAACGTATATATATATATATATCCTCACATAGGCCTAATACAACCAAAAATATTTTGATTGTGAAGGTTATATCTTCATTTTTCTATTCTCTACAACAAAATAATCTCAATTTTAGAATAAAAATTACATGTGTGGGTGAAGCGGGTTCTTTGGGGTCGCTTACGTGTACAAAAATGAGCTGGAGAGGTGCGATTGATCGATAATTAGTACCAAGGGGAAAAGAGGAATGATCTCGTGGGGTGAGGGCTGGAGCAAGAGGTACGGAAAAGACAAAGGCAACGTGTCTCCTTTGTTCTCTGCGGGGGGGGGGGAATGACGTCTGCCCTTTATGGAATCAGATGAGTGAGGTCACCTTCTCTCCGGGGAAGAATGTTCTCCTTCCTCAGAATCAGTGATCTCTCTCTCTTCTTTTCCAGAAAAGTCAGCCTCTCTAATCATTGGGAATGTCATGGGTATTTATAGGGCACATGGGCCTAGGTCAGGCCTAGGACGGCGCTCCTATAAGACCCCAACACGTGTCCCTCCCGTACCTCCAGGTCGCGGAAGACTCGTCCTCCCGCGGAGGACTTCCGCGGGGGGGAACTCGCGCTTCCGCGACGCTACCTCCATCCCAAGCCACCAAGCCACAAGAGCTTCCCCAATTCCCGCAAGAGCAAGGTCGCGACCCGCGGCGATCGCTTGCCTCCCGCGGGGTCCCTTCCGGGGTCTTCTTGTAGTTTCTGTACCAATTCCGGTACGTCTTTCAATTTTTTTCCTGGCGGGGTCCGCGGGGGGGTCCCGCGGGGTCTTCTCTTCCGCGGGTCAATTCCGCGGGCGTCCATCTTACGGGCTACGTGTTTCCTTTCCATTGGTCAGTCAAACGTCCTCTCGGAATAGTGTTTTGACTACGATTGACTTCCCGCGTGGACCTAATCGCCACGTGTTCACGGCCAATTGGTCGGTCAAAAGGTCTTCTTTGATGATCTGTCAATAATTTTGACCGCGCCTACATATGCCCCGCGCGCGCGTACGACAAGTCCACGTCGTCTGCGTGCGTACTATCCCTCTTGTAGGTTTCCGCGGTCGCCCCGGACCTGTCCGCGGAGCAAGGGGTATGGTAACTGCTAACGACTCTTCGTGTACCGTCATGACCCTTCGTGTGCAGACGTCATAAATGTCCCCACCGTTTGACCACTATATAAACCCTTTTTCCATTATTTCCTTTTTCACCAAACTCCAAATTTTCGTCGAAGTGCTGTCAATTTCTCTTCTGACTTTCGAGCGATCGTTTTCTCTCTCGTCTTTCACCCTTCGCGACCACAACTTTCCTTTCTCTTTCATATTACTCATACATGGCTGCGCGTGGCCCAGTCGTTGAAATCCCCGTCCCCTCCGCGGACCAGTGGCAGAGGGCCCCATACTTGCAGTCAGCCGGGGATCCATTCTGGGCCCTTGCTGGGGCGTATCCCGTTGTGGGTCCCGCCGTGGCTGACCCTACTTTCTTCACGGCCCCTGCCGCCCCGGAGAATGCAGAGCCCCTTATCCCCTCTTCAGTGCTGCGTCTTCGCCTCGAGCGCGGGGATTTCCCCTTCGTGGAATGTCGCTTCGGGGCCCAAACTTCCCCACCCACCGACTGGGCGGACTGGGTGGATGACGTTGTCAACACTCCCCGTCACAGGCAACATCTGCTGGGCAGTGCAACTCTTGAGGCCGTCCAGCTGTTGCGGAACCTAAGCATTCCCCGGCAGGCGGCTGCTACCAGGAATTTGGAGTTCGCGTGCTCTCGCTGGAGCAGTGACACCCACTCATTTGCATGGGCATGGGGGGAGAGTGGACTCTCGCTAGAGGATGTCTCCATTCTCACCCGCCTGTCTCTCCGCGGGGGCAACATCTTGGATATTGCCCAGCTAACGCAGGCGGACCGAAATGACGTGGAGACTTTGAGGACGCTCCACAGGCAGGCCCAGAACGGGCCCATCTTCACCAATCAGGGGGTTCGCAAAGAGTACGCGGCAAATGCTAAGAAGACTTCCCTTGGCAGCTGGTTGCGTTATTTCTTTAAGGACCTTCAGCCCGCGAGGACTGTTGCTCCTGGTGCTGAGCGAGATCATGTCGCTGGCCCCCAATACGGTCTGCGGCTCTACCTGGCGGGCTTCTTTTCTTACTTCCTCTCTTACTTTGTCCTGCCCGACTATCCAATCGATGGCCTCTCTCAGGCGGTCTTCCCGCTGGCTGTCCTCCTCGCCCGCGGCCAACCCGTTCCCCTAGCGCCATTGTTCCTGGGGTCACTCTACCGCCAACTGGACCTGGTTCAAGCGGATTACGCTAGGTCCCTTGGAAGATGTGACCACATTTCAATGGCCCACTCCACCTTCTTGCTCGCGTACTTCTTCGAGCATTTCCGTGTCATTGCCCCGGAACCCCTGGTCTTTGAAGCGTCAGGGGTGCGGTCCCGCGTGGAACAGTGGCACGGGACCAGTAGTGAGGCCTCATGGTACGAGGTCTGTGATATTGAGGCCAACTTTGTTCCACGTCCCTACAACACCCCTTCTCCGGGCCTCATGGGCGTGGGACTATGTCTTCTTCCTGTTGGTTCTTCTGTTAATGTCGCGCGTTGCAACGATCCCGTGGCGCGGACAGTCATCAACTCTGTGCTTATTGCTCTCCCTGGGTGGCTCCCCACCTTGTGCAATGAGACAGCTGGGTTGGCGGTGTACCGCCCGGATCGTTTCGCAAGGCAACTGGGCTTCGATCAGGGGGTGCCCGGGCCTGCCCCCGCGATGACTTCCTTCGCGGGGTCCCAGCTTCGATTTATGGCAGGGGAGCTTCCTCCAATCCTGGCGCAACTTGGGAATTTGCCCATCCCTGGTAGGGATAGGGTTTCAAGTTATACGCGGGAGTTCCGTGCATTCTGGCGGAGGAATCTCGACTCTTTCCTTACGTTTGCCTGCGGTCAGGCCGTGGTCCCTGAGGTGCCTGTAATCCGGACTCGGGATACCTCTCTGCGGGCCATTACTGCAGTCCGGGCAACTGACTGGCGCGGACCCCGCAGTCAATGGGCCGTGATCCATGCCGAGCCGGTGAACAGGGTCTTTCCAGTGGAAGCGGCAGCTGCACCTCCTCAAGCCGCCCCGGGGCGAACCCGCGCGCGAGGACCCCGCGTGAGGATACAGCCTCCGCCTCCTCCACCAGCAGAACCATCTCAACCGTCCTCCTCTCAGGCACCCGCGGCGGTGGAGCGGCGTCGCCCAAAAGGCATCCGAACTGTAAGTGTCTCTCCCCGCGTTCAATCATCTCTTCACAATACTTTGTCTTTTGTTCTCTGGGACTTATTCCCTTTATCTTGCTTCATCCTTTCCTTCAGCAGCGGAAGCGAGATGCTAGCACCTTCGTGGCCTATGAGCCAGAGGCAGCCGCGGTAGCGGAAGAAGCAGCGGGCGGGGCAGAAGAGGATGCCCCAGACGCTCAGCCAAAGAGACGCCGCCTCGATGGTAAGCTTTGTTTTGTTAAGATGCCATTTCTGTCGCCTTGCAGCTTTCAGCCCCTGACTTGTATTTTGCCATGATTTCTCAAACAGTTCTGGCGGAATCCGACGAAGAAGAGAACGAGGGTGCGGAGGCGGGCGACGACGATAATGATGACGACGACGATGATGAAGACGATCTCCCTCTCAGCGTCTTGCAGGCCCAAGCGTCCGTGTCCGCGACGGGCCCCATCGCGGCGGATGTCAGCATAGTGGAGATCTCCGACTCTCCCGAGGAACAGAGGGAAGCGGAGGTGATCCAACCTCGGGCGGAGCCGGTTCCTTTTCTTCACCCGGAGCCAGAATCCTCCGCGGTTATTGGAGGTATGTTACCCGACGAACCTTCCGTTGTCGACCTCGGGGGAGATCCCAATACAGTTTCCTCTGAGTCGTATTCTTCCCCGGAGGAATCCAAAAATGTTATAGTACAATCTGTTGATCCAGCCCCATCTCCTTCTCACGCAGCGACTTCTGAGGCCCGCGAGCCCCCGCCATCAACGGGCACCCGCGAATCTGTGGGCCAGGCCGATATTGCCACGGACCCTCTCAACGCGGCGGCTGCACGATTGTTGAGGAAGGGAGATGAAGATGACCTCGAAGAGCTTCCTCATGCTGCCGCTGGGGGTTCTGTCGCGGGCCAACCTGAGGCGCGTTCCACCTCTACTCCTTCCGGCTCTCACCAGCAGTCCACCAGCGCCCGCTGTAGACACCTCCCAAACGGGGCATCGCCATACAGATTGATCACGCTTGTTTGGTTCCACTTCATAAACCAAGATCGTGGATGTAGACACCTCCCAAACGGGGCATCGCCATACAGATTGATCACGTTTGTGTTTGCTCGATTGGTTGCTCACTTCATAAACCAAAATCATGGACATTCCCATGGCTAGGAACATCGCCACATGATAACGGTTATCATCAAATAGAGTCGCCACCCAGTTTATTAAAACTAGGAAAATGGATAGAGATTCTGGATTCGGGAGCCAAAAGTACAGTAAGGGGAAGGTGTTAGGCACCCCTCTCTGCCCAGTCGTGAGACTGGCCCATAATTGTTCAACATAAGACGTATAGATGCTTTGTCTAATTCTAACACATAGTCTGTTTAATTATTCCTTTAAACAGTAAGCAAAGTGAGCCAATGCGATAATTGAAGCATGCATCAGAAAGCAGATAAAACAAACAAAATGTCCCAGGGAGATGGATCTCGCGGCCGGTGAATGGATCTCACGGCCGAGAGATCCCCCTGGTTTTATGTACCGGCCGAGGGATCGAAGCCCCGGTCGGTGTTCTTCCTCACACCAGACAGAAAAGTTTAGCGAATGATTTAAATGCTATAGTTAGCCATAAATGCGATAAGTAAAACAAACCAGAGGCCGTTGGGCCTCACCACCTTGATCCCTCAGTTGCTTGATTGCTTTGGATTGGGCGTGATTGATTGATTGCTTGGTCGAGAACCCTAGAGTTAGGGTTTGAACTTCGGGGTTTGATCGTCGGATTGACGGCTGCCTTCGGAAGGTTAGGGCTTTTGAAGAGTGGGATTGAGGGAGTATTTCTGCAGAGCTTCGAGTTTTGATTGAGTGTGTGGGTATCTCAATTTCTGTGTGTTAATTCGGAACCCAAAGGCCCCTTTATATAGGCATAGGGATGACTCACTCCGGCCAATCAAATCACGAGATGGCAATTGCAATTGCAATGCATCTCAAACTCTACGTCGTGATCTCCGAACGTAGCCCGAACGCGTCGGGAAGGTAGTGTAGTTGGATCAAACCAAATGTCTGACAGAACGTTCGAGAGTCTGGAAAAAAGGTCGATCTGGCGGCCGAGCAAAGGAAGTCGCGGCCGTGTAATGGATGTCTCGGCCGAAGGATGGATCTTGCGGCCGAGAGATTGATCTCTCAGGGAGATTTTGCTGGCAACAGGTTGCTCGGGCGAGGGATTGATGTTATGGCCGTTAGATCGATGTTACGGCCGTCAGATGGATTCTCCTAGGCTTCTGTATTTTCTGTCTGAAAGGCTGTATGGCTCTGAATTGGGTCCTCTAAGTGGTCAAAGTTCTCACCGAAAGTCCTAAGGTCCTCAAGGAAGCAATCTTCAATCATTGTATCCATTTCATCATCGGGATTGTCCCAAGGTGGGACTTGAAATAATCGTTAGGCCAAATTGGGGTGTCTACAGATGCCCCTCTTTGACTGAACTCAGACGGATCGCGAGACATGTTTGAGTAAGAGTCAAAGCTGTAAAAAGCAACTCAATTTGGTCCAACCACTATTCCAAGGGTTTTCGAAAAAGGTTTTGTTATGGTCGGGCCGGGAGGCTGCCTACGTATTCCACAAGGGAAATTCAGACCAACCGTAGTTCGGGCAATAAAACAAAATAAAAGTTTGGAGGGTTAGAGACAGAAGACGTACCTTAGGGCTTAAAAGCCGTAGTGTAACGTACCTAGACTGAGCCAGGGTTTTGGCGGAAGATAGTTGAAGGAGCGCAGGGCTGCCTGGGGAGTTTTTGCGGAGAGCTTCCTTAGTATTTTGGGGTAGATCAGTACACTGCAGGTGCGTTTGCTTTTCTTGATCATCCTTACTTTGACTGAAGGGAGGTCGGTAGAGTAGCCTATCCTTGCGAATGAGCTGGAAGGAATTGATGTAATGGGGTGGAATCCAAACCATCTGCTGGGGATGAGTTGGACGCCAGTTTGCTTTTGAGATGTAGGGGGGCGCAGGGCCAGTAGCTGTAGCACGGAGCTTTGCATAATGAGGGAACCGAGGCACGGAGCCGGTTGTAGTCATGAGGCGAGAGCCTGAGGTGTCAGAGCTTTGAGCTTGTCGTGCTGAACCGAAGCGCGGAGCTGGTATAAGGCGAAAGCCTGAGGTGATTGATAGGACCGAAGCGCGGAGCTGGTGTAAGGCGAGAGCCTGAGAGTGATGGAATCGAGGCGTGGAGCCTGTTGCGATTTTGAGGCGAATGCCTGAGGGGTTTGATAAGACCGAAGCGCGGAGCTGGTATTGATCATAAGGCGAGAGCCCGTGGTGATTGATAGGACCGAAGCGCGGAGCTGGTGTTGATCATAAGGCGAGAGCCCGGGGTGATTTGATTGAGGCGTGGAGCCTGCTGTGGTTTATGAGGCGGAGGCCTGAGGAGATTGGGTAAGACCGAAGCGCGGAGCTGGTGTTGATCATAAGGCAAGAGCCTGAGGTGTCAGAGCTTTGAGCTTGACGTGATGAACCGAAGCGCGGAGCTGGTGTTGATCATAAGGCAAGAGCCTGAGGTGTCAGAGCTTTGAGCCTGACGTGATGAACCGAAGCGCGGAGCTGGTATAAGGCGAGGGCCTGAGATGATTAGCTTTGAGGCATGGAGCCTGCTGTGGTTTATGAGGCGGAGGCCTGAGTTGTCGGAGCTTAGAGCTTGATAGAACCGAAGCACGGAGCTGGCATAAGGCAAGGGCCTGAGTTGTCGGAGCTTAGAGCTTGACGTGATATGAACCGAAGCGTAGAGCTGGTTGTATTCTGATGATCTGTGCACGGAGCTTTCTCATCATAAGTGTTTGACGCGGAGCCAAAGGATCGAGGCGTTGGGCCGATCAATAAAACCGAGGCATAGAGCCGGTTGACTGCAGGACTGACCTGTTTCATGAGAGATATGCAAAGTGTATATGTGCAATGCTTGTTGTTAGATGTGAACAGATATGATGATGCAGACTCGATGTGAAATGTTGATGCAAATGTGCACGGGCCCGTGCGTGTGTGTTTGTTTTAAGCTTAGAGCTTCTATCAAGTTCCGGACTTGAGCATTCAGAGCGTAGAGCTCGAGCATTCGGACGGCAGAATCCGAGCATTCAAAGTACAGGCTTTGAGCGTCCAGTACACAGTGGTTGGGCATCCAAGCGTAGAGCTTGAGCATTCAAGTATATGACTTGAGCATCCAGTACACAGTGGTTGGGCATCCAAGCGCAGAGCTTGAGCATTCAAAAATGTTAGATTTTTGAGCATTCAGGCGTAGAGCCTGAGAATAAATGTCTTGATTGCTAGGGCGGCTTAGAGCCTGTTGCTTGTTTACGGCTTCGAGCCAGTTGAGATGATGAACACAGGCTTCGAGCCGCTGAGTTGTGATAACAGGCGTAGAGCCTTTTGATAACGGGCTTCGAGCCGCTGAGATTGGTTAGTCACGGCTTCGAGCCATTTGAAACAGTGGGCTTGGAGCCGCTGAATTGAGTGGTTACAGGCGTAGAGCCTGTTGCCGTGATGGCGAGCACAGAGCTGCTGATCCGAGGGCTTCGAGCCGCTGGGTGAGTGAATACAGACGTAGAGCCTGTAGAGCCGCTGAGATGGCTTGTTTACGGCTTCGAGCCAATTGAATTGATAGTGGGCTTGGAGCCGCTGAGATTGCTTGTTTACGGCTTCGAGCCAATTGAATTGATGAACACAGGCTTCGAGCCGCTGAGTTGGATGATTATAGGCATAGAGCCTGTTGCCATGATAGCGAGCATAGAGCTGCTGAGATAAGGGGCTTTGAGCCGCTGGGTGATAGTGGACGCAGGCTTCGAGCCTGTTGAGGTAATGGGCTTCGAGCCGCTGAGTAGAAGGCGTAGAGCCGCTTTGGTGAGATAATGGGCGCAGAGCCTGCTGTGTTGAGGGCTTAGAGCCGCTGAGACGATAGATACAGGCTTCGAGCCTGCTGAGTTGATAAAATGGAGGGCGTAGAGCCACTGGGTGTTTTAACTTGCGTTAGCCAGCAGTTTGTGGAGAGAGATTTTCCTCATACTTGGGTATGCCCCCAAGGCTAGTCTTGATCATGTTGTATTAGCTTGGGGGATGCCCCCAAGACTACTTGGTTGGTTGAGGACTTAGAAGTTCGTAATGGCTTGAGCCAGTGCACTGAGCAAAATCTGCTGTTTGTTGAAGGAGATTGATTGTTGGGCCAGGGGATCGATCCCTCGGCCGAAGGATTGATGTCTCGGGCGAGGAATGCATGCCTCGGCCGTGAGAACGCCAAAAGTCAGGAAATCGATTTAAGTTCAGTTAAATCGATCTCACGGCCCATTTAATCTTTCCTTCTCCTCCTCCCTCGCTCCTTTCGTTCGTCGACCACCACACACCACCGTCTTCCCCCACTACCGTCGACCATCATCATCACCGGCGGCCATCCTCTCCGACCATCGCCGCCGTTGTCGTTGCTGCTGGCCTTGGTTGTTTGAAACCGTTGGTTTTCCTTTCCTTCTTGGTTTGGACGTGATGGCCACGCCATCTTCAGGTGTCGCAGGTTCGTCCTCGCATCCTCCATGTAGGTGCGAGCACCCGTCTTCCGACGAGGAGGCGATTGAGGAGCCCGGTATGTTTGACGCTGCTACCTACGTTCGTCCTTCGCGCAGACTGGGTTATGGCGGTTTCCTGCAGTACCGTCCTCCCGTTGGTGGCCCAGGGGCCGAGATAGTTCGCAGAGAGCCTGAGCATCATCTGAGCGTCTTGAATGTACCGGTGAGTTTTCCTGAAAAGCAAAAAGTTTACTTTTGTTCAGAGTTTCGGAAATCCTTTGTATTTAGAATAAATTTTTGCTTGCGGGACGAAAATCCCTTTTGGCTAGGAGCGTGAATGTGAGGAACCCATGTTCGGGTTGAATTTATTTTAAGGAAACTAAAATAACTATGCCCCCTATCTAGGCAATGCATGCTTTTAGATGTTAATTTGACGCCCCTTAGCATTTTCTTTGTTTATGCAATCATGAGATTAACTCCCTTTTGTCTTTGGCAGAGAAACAGGAGGCTGGAAGCTCGCGGTGGAGGCAAGGAGGTGCATAGATGGTTCTTGAAGCTGTCAGAGCAGGCTCGGGAATTAGTACGTGCTGCAGGCTTCGAGACATTCATCCTAGGCCTTGATCTTCCAAAGATGGATTGGTCACTGATGACCTCGCTGGTTGAGAGGTGGTGGGATACCACCAATACCTTCCACTTCCCTGCTGCTGGCGAGATGACTATCACTCCGGGCGACTTTTCTTTGTTGACTGGCTTGCGGATAGGCGAAGTGGCCCTTCGAGTTGACCCTCGGCTTTGGGAGCGAGACGGTGCTTTGAGGTGGTTTCTGGGCAAGGTGCCCCCTGTCCGTTCTCGGGGTCACATTGATCTTGCTTGGCTGAGCAGATCCTTCACGCAGGCTGATATCTTGACCCAGGTGAGCGTCGAGCAGTTGACACGGGCCTTCCTTCTTTACCTCCTTGGGCAAACGTTGTTTGCCAACAAGGATGGTTCAGTACACACACAGTTTTTGGCTCCGCTGCAGCACCTGGGGGCTACTAGGGAGTTTGACTGGGGCTCGTCTGCTTTGGCCACTTTGTACGGCGGTCTTGGAGCTTGCTCGCGGGACAAGAGTCCCATTCTTTGCGGCCACTTTCGAGTGCTTGAGGTACGTATCATTCCTTTGTACTTCTGTTTTTACTTCGGCTTTTTCCTAGTTCTGAACTTGTTTTGTTGATTCCTGCTTTCCAGCTCTGGGCTTTTGAGCACCTTCTTCAGTTTCCTCCTGAGACCAGGTATGGTGATGTGAACTGCGTACCTCGTTATGGGCGATGGTTGATGGGGCAACGGAGGCCACGGTCACCAGTTTTGAGCCTTCCCGAGTGGCGGCGAGTTTTGGACCGACTGACAGTCGATCAGGTACCTTTTCTTTTGTTCCTCTTGTCCTTTAGGCTTCAATATTCTTGTGTCGAGACTGATTTGTCATTACTCTTACAGGTACGGTTTGACCCTTGGGGCGGTGTACCAGAGGATGCCCCTCTCGCACGTTGTAGAGTTCTGGATCGGACCCGTAGTTTGCTTGAGGGTCCGTTTTGCAGAGCTTGGTACTTAGGTGACCGAGTGGCCAGTCAGTGGCGGCCACGCGTTGAGGCTCTTCGGTTTGTTCCCCCTTCTCCTCCAGTATCCATGAGGTCCACTTCCTTGATGTCGAAGGAAGATCTGAAGACTGCCCGGATCAGAGATTGGGCAGGTTTACTCCTCCAGGCAGGTGACTACACAGAGTACTGCCGCCTTTTCTTGACCTCCTCTGTTGCGGCTCCTCCCGTTGCTCCTGTTTGGCCACGGGCTCCTTCGTTTGTTTCCTTCCACTCAGATGATGGGGAGGAGGAGCGCCTGGCGCTGACTCCTTGTGCGACCCCGTTCTATACTTTGCCAGTCGGGGCCTTACAGGTATTTTTAGCTTCCTATGATAGCTTTCATCATTCCGTATTGTATCCTTGCTTTAAATGTTTGTAATGCTTGGCTGTTCCACAGGTGCCTGCCGAGATAGTGCAGGAATGGCTTCGCGCTTACCAGAGTACGGAGGTTTTGGTCCGGAGACAGCGCCGTAGGATCCTCGAGGTATGACTCTCTTTATAGGCTTTATCTGCTATGTATTATTCCTTGAATCTGAATGTTTATATTTTCCTTGGCTGCAGCTTGAGGCTGAGAGAGTACCAGCTGCTGAGGGAAACGTGGAGACCAGTGAGCAGCCTTTGCCTTCTTCCCAGAGATCGCCCAGTTTTTAGGGCTTTTCTTTTTCCTGTTCATAGTTAGTAGATAGGCAGAAACTATATTTGTATAGTGAAAGCAACCACAATAATAAGTTTTTGTTTGAGAAATGAGAAATGCCTTTCCTGCCCCTAAATGTTTTGAGTTTGCATGCGATAGTCAGAACATGGCTTTGTGAACAAGTTTTTGCTGATAGACAGTTAAAAATATTTGGCCGAAGAATCGATCACTCGGCCGAAGGATTATTGTTACGGCCGAGGTGTCGATTGTCCGGCCGTTACATAGGTTTTACTTTAGCCAAGTAGCATCCTGTTTCACATCCCTTCCTATGCTTAGCCTTTGATTTGCTGTCTCTTGCCTTTGCCATGCTTTACAGCCTGATTGCCAAACTTAAGAGTCTTTTGAAGGATTATACCCATTGCGTTGACGACTTTTGGGTTAGAGGAGATGAACTGTAATCCTTACGTGTCTTTGTTTTTGCCAATTCCTTGGAAAATGACTAACTCATCTTTTGTGAGCTCAATACGCAGGGTTAACTATGCCTATCATTTGAGTACAAACATGTTGATGTTTTCCTCTCTCCAAATGTTTGGGCCGTATCTCGATGTGAGACTGCCTACGTATCCCGATCAGGGAATCAGGCCTTTTACGTAGTTCCAAGATCACCACCTTTGGGGGTTGGGTTTTCACTCTTGGTTTTTCTTTCTCTTATGCTTTTTGCTTGGGTTACCTGATAGAGGTTGAGTCCCTAGCGAGCTTTCCTTCAAATGCCTTAACTTTTGCCTAGGGCGCATTTCTTGTCCTAGCAGGCTCTGCTCTTACTTTTGCTTGGGTGTATAGTTTGCCCAACGAGCATTTTTCTCTCAAGAGGGTTTTGGTATTTTGGAGAGGAAACTGATGGAGATGTTTTTATGAATCTCCTGTTGTGTTTGTACTTTCATAATAGACAAGCTAATCCTAAGTGTTCTCACGGAGATAGCGTCTTCTTCCTGGGTTTTGATAAAAACCTAGTCCTAAGTAATTAGAGTTCATTATTTCCTTCCTTTTTGTCAGGGACACACAGGTTTTGATCCCTTCAAATTCTTCTCTTGTTTTGGCAATGAGAGCATAGTGCATGGCAATTGCGATTTAGAAATTTGGATTTTAGATAAGCATAATCTGGAAGATGAAAAAGGAATTCTCTTAGCAGAAATAAAATGCCCAAACAGGGGCCCAAAACTCATTCTAGTTTATTTGAAGCAAAAACAATGTTTTAATGTTTCTTATTTGCCATGTTGTGACTTCTCAGCTACTGCAGCATGTCGGGGTCATTTCCCTTGTCTTTTGCAACTTTGTACTCTTTCCCACCTTCTTCCTTGCCAAACAGAGCCTTTGAACCGGGTTCATCTCTTGCACGATAGCTATCTCTTTGAGCCATAAGTAATCCCCAGATGGATGTGTTGGCAGGAAACTCCCTTTCTCTTTCCTCATTGATTGCGTGGTCATCAGCTATTTCCTCTTGATTGAATAGTGATGCTAAGGAGGTTTCATCTAGCGGATCATTGCACTCTTCTTCCATTTCATCAAAGTCGCTTTCCCCTGTTTTGTAGGGTTCTGTGCACATGAAATCTAGATCTTCTCTTTCCTCTATCCATTGACTATAGTCGCACTCATCGTAAGGGTTGACCCATGGTTGCATTTGAAACTCCTCTACTTTCTCAATGAGATTGATCGTTTCCCAAACAATGGGCGGTGTTGGAATTTTGGGACGGTTGATGCGTACCACTATTTGGGCGGGCTCGAAGCGAGCGTGCCTTCTCATCATGATGACCCTTTCTTTTTCCTTCTTCCTATTCTTAAACCAGATACGAAGCCATTCGTCGTCTTCTACAAATGGAATGTCTGGATCTTCCAAATTGTGTTTCGCCCAAGAGTGTTCCTTCCACTTCCTTAGTTTTTCCCCCTCTGCCTGATCCTTGCTGCTTATGTCGGACATATCCATGTCGATTACTTCTGACTGATCAGAATTATCATCTTCTTCCTCCTCCATCATGAAACATTCGTCCCCCTCGGGGAAGGTTAAGGTAGGTTTGGTTTGGTTGTCTTGGACAATGTATTGGTTAGGATTGTATGTGGGGTTGTGAGATAGATTTATGAGATTGATATTTCGGGGTGGCGGCTCAGCATTGTGAGTAGGGAGTTGGTTGGCTTGCCCATCAGGCTTTGGTGGCTTTATGGTTCGACTATCAATAAGGTCTTGAATGTCGTGACGAAGACGCATGCAATTGTCTGTTTCATGCCCAGGATGTTGGTGGTAGGTGCATTGTTTGTTTGGATCGTGGTTTGGGCCGTAAGGCGGCGGAGGAAGTGGCTTGTTTAGAGGTTTGAGATGCCCTTGACGGCTGAGAATGGTCAGGGCTTGGGACAAGGTCATGTAAAGAGGATCAAAGTTGCGGCGGGGCCGATTTGAGCTTCGGGATGGGCTAGTTTGGAAAGGGTCCTGAGACAAGGATGTGCCAAGGGCATTCACGGAGGCGTGAGATGTGCGGCCAGAGAAGGTTTTCTTAGGCGGAGGAGTGGTCTCTTCTTTCCCAATGAGTCCTAGCTTGATTCCATCTTCGATTTGCAATCCAGTGGCATGCAAGCGCTTGAAATCGGTGATAGCCTGCGTGTAGATATGCCTGAGATATTTGGGTTGCAAGTTTTTGACAACTATCCTCACTTGGTCTTCCTCGGAGGGACGGTTCTTCATTTTGGCAGCCTTTTCCCTCCATCTTGCCACGAAGGTAGCAAAGTCCTCATTGGAATCCTGTTTGGTCATTTCCAAATCTCGAGTTGTCAACTCAATTTGGACGTTGTATGCATACTGCTTGACGAAAGCATTGGCAATTTCTGGCCAAGTTTGATAATATACAAATTCCAAAGTGAGGAACCAGTCGAGGGCGCTTCCGGTGAGGGTTCGTTGGAACAATTGAGCGATGAGCTCGTCATTCAAGCCCATCGGCTTCAGGGTGTTGATAACATGGCGGACATGACTGGTTGGATTGCCAGTTCCATTGAACTTCTCGATGTTGGGCATCTTGAAATTCTCAGGCAATTTGGATTCTGGGAAGAGGCAAAGTCCTTCGAAATCCAGAATTTTGATCCCCTTGTGAACGAGCTAAAGCCTGTTTGATTTCCTTGACTTGTTTGGTCAACTCAGGACTTTCTGCCACTACCACTTTATGGGGATTCTCGTCTTCCATCGATTTTTCCTCATCTTCAGCATCTCTAGCTGCCTTTTCTGCTAGTAGTGCAGTGATTTGAGCTTGGAGGTCAGCAATAGTGGCGTCATTGTCTGCCATGAAGGCAGAAGGGTTGCTTGACGAAGCTTGAGATTTAGTGAATGACGGGGTCTGTTGAGGGGATGACCGGGAAGTTTCCGAGAGCGGTCGGAATTGTTGTGGTGAGGGTGTCTTGTCAGATGAGGACGATAGACGGGAGGGTTGCAGAGACCTTTGTTTGGCGTAGCTTCGGGTGTTATAAGAGTACAAAGTTGGCTGTGGTTGCTTCTTTGATTTACCTATTGTGCCTGCTTTGAAAAGTAGAATACCTGGAAGTCAGTATTCGGCTTGTGTAGGGTTAGGATTTGGGCTGAAAATCCCAACCCTTCTGCACAGAAAGAGTTAATACAACAACAAATGATACAAGGTGTGAGGAAGAACTTTTGCAAGTAGAATGCAAGTAGGTTCCTAGCCTGCAGGTTCCTGTCTTAGTTTGACAAGTTCTATGGCTTTCCAAAGCATGCAAGGTTTTGGTAGTCTCAGGGTGCTCCATTGTCAAAGGGCACCAACCATCTTACCAGCCCATCATAGGCGGTGATTGGGTGATTTCCTTTTTGATATACCACTAGGTACGAGTGACTGTGGAGTTTGCTGGAACCCCCAACATAGCCCGTGTCATGCCGGGATATCAGGTGAACTCAACGGGTTGCCCGCTCGATGCATATGATAAATGAATTAGACAAGGCATGTATTAGTCTTATGTTGAACTTTCTGGTTATGGCTCTCTAATCCCCAGCGGAGTCGCCAAAAACTGTAGACACCTCCCAAACGGGGCATCGCCATACAGATTGATCACGTTTGTGTTTGCTCGATTGGTTGCTCACTTCATAAACCAAAATCATGGACATTCCCATGGCTAGGAACATCGCCACATGATAACGGTTATCATCAAATAGAGTCGCCACCCAGTTTATTAAAACTAGGAAAATGGATAGAGATTCTGGATTCGGGAGCCAAAAGTACAGTAAGGGGAAGGTGTTAGGCACCCCTCTCTGCCCAGTCGTGAGACTGGCCCATAATTGTTCAACATAAGACGTATAGATGCTTTGTCTAATTCTAACACATAGTCTGTTTAATTATTCCTTTAAACAGTAAGCAAAGTGAGCCAATGCGATAATTGAAGCATGCATCAGAAAGCAGATAAAACAAACAAAATGTCCCAGGGAGATGGATCTCGCGGCCGGTGAATGGATCTCACGGCCGAGAGATCCCCCTGGTTTTATGTACCGGCCGAGGGATCGAAGCCCCGGTCGGTGTTCTTCCTCACACCAGACAGAAAAGTTTAGCGAATGATTTAAATGCTATAGTTAGCCATAAATGCGATAAGTAAAACAAACCAGAGGCCGTTGGGCCTCACCACCTTGATCCCTCAGTTGCTTGATTGCTTTGGATTGGGCGTGATTGATTGATTGCTTGGTCGAGAACCCTAGAGTTAGGGTTTGAACTTCGGGGTTTGATCGCCGGATTGACGGCTGCCTTCGGAAGGTTAGGGCTTTTGAAGAGTGGGATTGAGGGAGTATTTCTGCAGAGCTTCGAGTTTTGATTGAGTGTGTGGGTATCTCAATTTCTGTGTGTTAATTCGGAACCCAAAGGCCCCTTTATATAGGCATAGGGATGACTCACTCCGGCCAATCAAATCACGAGATGGCAATTGCAATTGCAATGCATCTCAAACTCTACGTCGTGATCTCCGAACGTAGCCCGAACGCGTCGGGAAGGTAGTGTAGTTGGATCAAACCAAATGTCTGACAGAACGTTCGAGAGTCTGGAAAAAGGTCGATCTGGCGGCCGAGCAAAGGAAGTCGCGGCCGTGTAATGGATGTCTCGGCCGAAGGATGGATCTTGCGGCCGAGAGATTGATCTCTCAAGGAGATTTTGCTGGCAACAGGTTGCTCGGGCGAGGGATTGATGTTATGGCCGTTAGATCGATGTTACGGCCGTCAGATGGATTCTCCTAGGCTTCTGTATTTTCTGTCTGAAAGGCTGTATGGCTCTGAATTGGGTCCTCTAAGTGGTCAAAGTTCTCACCGAAAGTCCTAAGGTCCTCAAGGAAGCAATCATCAATCATTGTATCCATTTCATCATCGGGATTGTCCCAAGGTGGGACTTGAAATAATCGTTAGGCCAAATTGGGGTGTCTACAGTGGACATTCCCATGGCTAGGAACATCGCCACACGATAACGGTTATCATCAAAATAGAGTCGCCACCTAGTTTATTAAAACTAGGAAAAATGGACAGAGATTCCGGGTACGGGAGCCAAGAGTACAATAAGGGGAAGGTGTTAGGCACCCCTCTTTGCCCAGTCGTGAGACTGGCCCATAATCATTCAACATAAGACATATAGATGCTTTGTTTAATTCTAACACATAGTCTGTTTAATTAATCCTTTAAACAGTAAGCAAAGTGAGCCAGTGTGATAATTGAAGCATGCATTCAGAAAGCAGAGAAGCAACAAAACTGTCCCAGGGAGATGGATCCCGCGGCCAGTGAATGGATGTCACGGCCGAGGGATCCTCCTGGTTTGATGTACCGGCCGAGGGATCGAAGCCCCGGTCGGTGTTCTTCCTCACACCAGACAGAAAGATTAATGGATAATCAAAATGCTACAGTTAGTCAAAAATATAGTAAATTAAGACAAACCAGAGGCCGTTGGGCCTCACCACCTTGATCCCTCAGTTGCTTGATTGCTTTGGATTGGGTGAGATTGATTGATTGCTTGATCGAGAACCCTAGGGTTAGGGTTTGAACTTCGGGGTTTGATCGCCGGATTGACGGCTACCTTCGGAAGGTTAGGGCTTTTGGAGTATGGGATTGAGAGAGTATTTTGACAGAGCTTTGAGGCTTGATTGAGTGTGTAGGTATATCAATTTCGTGTGTTTATTTCGGAGCCCAAAGGCTCCTTTATATAGGCATAGGGATGACTCACTCCGGCCAATCAAATCACGAGATGGCAATTGCAATTGCAATGCATCTCTAACTCTACGTCGTAATCTCTGAGCGTAGCCCGAACGCATCGGAAAGGTAGTGTAGTTGGATCAAACCAAACGTCTGACAGTACGTTCCAGAGTCTGGAAAAAGGTCGATCTGGCGGCCGAGCAAAGGATGTCGCGGCCGTGGAATGGATGTCTCGGCCGAAGGATAGATCTTGCGGCCGAGGAATTGATCTCTCAGGGAGATTTTGCTGGCAACAGGTTGCTCGGGTGAGGGATTGATGTTATGGCCGTTAGATCGATGTTACGGCCGTCAGATGGATTCTCCTAAGCTTCTGTATTTCTGTCTGAAAGGCTGTATGGCTTTGAATTGGGTCCTCTAAGTGGTTCAAAGTTCTCACCGAAAGTCCTAAGGTCCTAAAGGAAGCAATCAGCAATCAATGTGTCCATTTCATCATCGGGATTGTCCCAAGGTGGGACTTGAAATAATCGTTAGGCCAAATTGGGATGTCTACAGATGCCCCTCTTTGACTGAACTCAGACAGATCGTGAGATATGTTTGAGTAAGAGTCAAAGCTGTAAAAAGCAACTCAATTTGGTCCAACCACTATTCCAAGGGGTTTTCGAAAAAGGTTTTGTTATGGTCGGGCCGGGAGGCTGCCTACGTATTCCACAAGGGAAATTCAGACCAATCATAGTTCGGGCAATAAAGAAAAGTAAAAAGTTTGGAGGGTTAGAGACAGAAGACGTACCTTAGGGCTTAAAAAGCCGTAGTGTGACGTACCTAGACTGAGCCAGGGTTTTGGCGAAGAGTAGTTGAAGGAGCGCGGGGCTACCTGGGGAGTTTTTGCGGAGAGCTTCCTTAGTTATTTTGGGGTAGATCAGTACACTGCAGGTGCGTTTGCTTTTCTTGATCATCCTTACTTTGACTGAAAGGAGCTCGGTAGAGTAGCCTATCCTTGCGAATGAGCTGGAAGGGGTTTGATGTAATGGGGTGGAATCCAAACCATCTGCTGGGATGAGTTGGACGCCGGTTGCTTTTGAGATGTGGGGGGCGCAGGGCCAGTAACTGGAGCACGGAGCTTTGGTGATGAGGAAACCGAGGCACGGAGCCGGTTGTAGTCATGAGGCGAGAGCCTGGAGAGTGATAGAATCGAGGCCTGGAGCCTGTTGCAATCTTGAGGCGAAGGCCTGAGGAGATTGGGTAAAATCGAAGCGCGGAGCTGGTGTTGATCATAAGGCGAGAGCCTGAGGTGATTGATAGGACCGAAGCGCGGAGCTGGTGTTGATCATAAGGCAAGAGCCTGAAGTGACTAGATTGAGGCGTGGAGCCTGCTGTGGTTATGAGATGAAGGCCTGAGGTGAGCTTAGAGCTTGATGGGACCGAAGCACGGAGCTGGTATTGATCATGAGGCGAGAGCCTGAGGTGACTAGATTAAGGTGTAGAGCCTGCTGCAGTTGTGAGGCGAAGGCCTGAGGTGAGCTTAGAGCTTGACGGGACCGAAGCACGGAGTTGCCATTGGTCAGGATGAGAGCCTGTGGTGTCAGAGCTTTGAGCTTGACGTGATGAACCGAAGCGCGGAGCTGGTATAAGGCAAGGGCCTGAAATGAAGGAACTGAGGCGTGGAGCCTGAAGTGATTGAGGCGTGGAGCCTGCATGCAGTCTTGAGGCGAGGGCCTGAGTTGTCGGAGCTTAGAGCTTGACGTGATATGAACCGAAGCGTAGAGCTGGTTGCATTCTGATGGTCTGTGCACGGAGCTTTCTCATCATAAGTGTTGACGTGGAGCCAAAGGATCGAGGCGTTGGGCCGATCAATAAAACCGAGGCATAGAGCCGGTTGATTGCAGGGTTGACCTGTTTCATGAGAGATATGCAGAGTGTGTATATGTGATGTTTTGTTCGTTAGATGTGAACAAATATGATGCAGACTCGATGTGAAAATGTTGATGCAAATGTGCACGGGCCCGTGCGTGTGTGTTTGTTTTAAGCTTAGAGCTTCTATCAAGTTCCGGACTTGAGCATTCGGAGCGTAGAGCTCGAGCATTCGGACGGCAGAATCCGAGCATTCAAAGTACAGGCTTTGAGCGTCCAGTACGCAGTGGTTGGGCATCCAAGCTTAGAGCTTGAGCATTCAAGTGTATAACTTGAGCATCCAGTACACAGTAGTTGGGCATCCAAGCGTAGAGCTTAAGCATTCAAAAATGTTAGATTTTTGAGCATTCAGGCGTAGAGCCTGAGAATAGATGTCTTGATTGTTGGGGCGGCTTAGAGCCTGTTGCTTGTTTACGGCTTCGAGCCAGTTGAGATGATGAATACAGGCTTCGAGCCTGTTAAGAACTTGATTGTGTACGGCTTCGAGCCAGTTGAGACAATGGGCTTGGAGCCGCTAAGTTGAGTAATTACAGGCGTAGAGCCTGTTGCCGTGATAGCGAGCATAGAGCTGCTGAAATAAAGGGCTTCGAGCCGCTGGGTGATAGTAGGCTTCGAGCCTGTTGAGGTAAATGGGCTTCGAGCCGCTGAGTTGATTGTTATGGCTTCGAGCCAATTCAGATGGTAGATACAGGCTTCGAGCCTGTTGAAGTAATGGGCTTTGAGCCGCTGAAGTAGACTTGATTGTTACGGCTTTGAGACAGTGGGCGTGGAGCCGTTGAGTTGGTTTGTTACGGCTTCGAGCCAATTGAGATAGCAAGCTTAGAGCCGCTGAGTTTGAAGGCGTAGAGCCGCTGAGTGAGTGAGTATAGGCACGGAGCTGCTTACTTCCTTGGTAGTGGATACGGGTATAGAACCGCTGTAGTTTTGAGCTCAGGGCTGCTGAGCGTTTTGTTTTGCTGGCCAGCAGTTTGTGGAGAGAGATTTTCCTCGTGCTTGGGCATGCCCCCAAGGCTAATTGGTTGGTTGAGGGCCCAGAAGTCTGTAGTGGCATGAGTTAGTGCACTGAGCAAAATCTGATGTTGCTAAGGGAAATTGATTAGAGGGCCAGGAGATCGATCTCTCGGCCGAAGTATTGATGTATCGGCCGAGATATCGAATACTCGGCCGTTTAATCGGTTCGTTTCCAGGGGCCTATAAAAGGCCACGGCCTCAGCCGTTTCATTTCGTTTTTCTTTCTTCCCTCTTCGTTTCTTACGCCCGAAACTTCCACCGAAGATCCCTTCCATCTATCCTCGTTTTCGACAGCTCCGGGCCGTGGGTGGTATGCTGACGTGGCTAGTGTGCGCGGAGGGAGACCGCGTTTGCTTTTGGTCCCGTCTTGACGCTTGATTATGGATCCTCGCATGGGTATGCTTGATTAGGGGCCCTCGCATGGGTGACTTGCTTCCGCGACGTGGAGCTCCTGGCGTGGCGGTGGTACGCGGTGTGGTGGTTTTTCTGGGCCATGTGGTGATTCTTTTGAGCCATGTGGTGTCCCTTCTGCACCGTAGTACCCCTTTGGTATACATCGCCCCAGGGGCGTCCTCTTCTTTTTTGCAGCTGGTCTCTTTTGTTCGGACCACCAGAGGGTTCGACATCCTTTCCTGCTTCCTCTTTTTTTGTTTTTTCTTTGTTTCTCTTCCTGTATAGGTTAGTTCGACAAGAAATCGATGTATAGTTTGTTTAGGAAATGTGGGATGATCCACCTTGTGATGTAAAAAGCTTTCGTTATATGAAACAAAAACCTTCTTGCTCTGCTTGCGATTGTACATGCTGTTCTTACGTTGTTTGCGTGTGATATTCTCGTTAATCCAACGAAACGAACTGAACCGTGGGAACAGTCTGTAAAATAGCCGTTCTGACGGCCGACCAAATGATTACGCGGCCAAAACTTCGATATGGCGGCCGAAGGATCGTTTTGTTTGCCTGGGTTTGACTTGCAGGTCAACCCTATTATCTACGGGCCGATGGATTGATCCCACGGCCGTCTTATCGAAGTGCCGGCCGAGAGACCGACTAAATTTCCGAGGATTAAGAATCCGATTCCGATTCGAACTAAGACTCGACCTAGTCCTATAAGTACGCGTTCTACGAACCCGATAGCATTGTCAGCAGCAATTCTTTGCACATGGCACAACCAGTCCTTGATCAGTGGTTGGATTCCTTTAATGGCCTTGACCGTCTGCACTTTAAGTCCTTTGGCATGGACTTTCCTCTTTTCGCTTCGTCACATTCCCGTGAATTTTGCCTTCCTTAGGGCAGCCGCTAGTTTGTGGGACCCTGATTTTCACGTCTTTCGCTTTAAGAGAGAGGAGTTGTGTCCTACTATCGAGGAATTTGCGGCCATTATGGGCCATTCAGACAGGGAAGGTTTTGTTGTCCCTAATCCTTTGTTCAACCGAAGTGATCTCCTGAAGGATTTCCTCCAAGTCCAGAAACATGAAGTTAAATTCTTCCTAGTGAAAGGAAGGCTGGAGATTCTGCAACTTATTCAGCGTTTCGGTACAGCTGAGGCCTATCGCCAAGTTTCCCTACAGAAGTCTTGCTTTCATGCATTGTGCATTTGTCTCCTTCATTACTACTTGCTTGGCCCTTCCTCTGGTCATGCTGATCCTGTATTGCTTAACCTTGCTCAGCAAATTGGAAACCGTGTGGATTTTGCTGGCTTAGTACTGGCAGAGACTTTGATGGGTCTAGATGTGATGAAGGGTAGTCCTACAGCCCAATTCTCAGGCGGTCCCTTGCTATTGCAGGTTCGCTCCTTTATTTGTTTATTTTGTCAAGTTTATCTTTTCACTCATCACTCTTTTGTTTTGACTCACGTGTTCTCTCAACTCACAATTTTCCCTTTTTCTCTAGGTGTGGTTGTTTGAGAAGCTAAAGGTGTGGGAGGCGCCGGAGCGACTTCCTTATAATCCAGACCAGTGTACGGAGCGTCACATGATTAAGCAATTCCCAACTGAGGCTGCTTGGGCAGCATGGATGAGGACCTGCAAGGGTGATTGGATTCAATGGGTTTGCCCCTGGTATGGTATCGAGAGCATGACCGTGAGTACCATGAATCACTTTGGTATAGCAGTGATTGGCATTACTCGAGTCGTTTTCTACTTCCCTGCTCACTTTCAAAGGCAGTTTGGGGCTGAACAAGCCGCAATCTTAGGTAACCCCGAGTACGCCGTCTCTAAGATCCATGATGCCAACTTCCGTCGCAATATACTGCGTCTTTGGCCAAATAGAGTGATGCAGGAGGTTGCTGAGAACTTCGTTGCCAAGCTATCGGGTTCTTACAAACGCTGATTGAAGAAAAACCTTTTGGAGGATAGTAGTGCAAAGAGAAAGAAGACCTAGAGATCGACGCTTTGCTTATGTTTTTCAAAAGATGTTTGTTTGATTCTAGTTTTCATGGATTAAGAATTGTTTAGATTTGCTTTGTCCTTTCTCTTTGGAAATAATAAAACATTTGGTCGTTTTATTTGAAGATGTTATTGCCATGATTTGATAGCGAACATGCTTTAGGATAGACCTAGAAATTTTGGAAGTGATGATGACAGCAGTGGCTGAATCTCAAACTTAGAGATTGCCTACGTATCCCATGGAGGGAATCAGGCCATAAACGTAGTTCCAACAAAGGGGATTTGTTTTATTTTTTAGTTAGGGTCCACTCGGGTATTTTCCTCTCCTTTGTGCTTTAAATTTTGCCTAAAAACCGCCCTTGCGGGTTTTCGGTCTAGCGAGCGTTTTATTTATGCCTTAGTTTTTGCCTAAGCCGCCCTTGCGGGTTTTCGACATAGCAGGCTGCTCTAATTTTTGCTTGGATCCGCCCACCCTTGTGGTTTTCGGTCCAATGAGCATCTCTCATGGGTAATACTTCCTCAACTTGTCGATGTTGACTGGTGTTGCGAATTCCATTCCATCCAAGTCTGCAATGTATGCTGCTCCTCCAGAAAGTATGCGTTTGATAAGGTAAGGGCCTCCCCAGTTTGGTCTAAACTTGCCCCTTGGGTCTGAGACGTGGCGACGAATTGCTTTGAGCACCATGTCTCCTACCTTAACTTCCCTAGGTTTCACCTTTTTGTTGAATGCTCGTGCAATGCGGCGTTGATACCCTTGTACATGGTATAAAGCCCTCAGTCTCCTTTCGTCTAGTAGTGCCAACTTGTCGTAGCGGTTTTGAACCCAGTCTTCTTCGATCATCCCAGTCTCAGCTAGAACCCTCAACGAAGGTAATTCCAATTCGATAGGCAAGACAGCTTCCATTCCATAGACCAGAGAGTAGGGAGTGGCTCCAGTTGAAGTCCTTTCAGTTGTTCGATATCCCCATAGTGCCAGAGGCAGTATTTCCGGCCAGTCGGTGTAGGTGTCGGTAGTCTTCCGCAGAATTCTCTTGATATTCTTGTTTGCGGCCTCCACTACTCCATTAGTTTGAGGTCGGTAAGTAGATAACCGATGATTTTGTATCCCAAATTCAGCAAAAAGCTTCTTTGTCGCCCCCTTGAAATGCGATCCATTGTCACAGACGAACTCGTGAGGTACACCATATTGATAGATGATATTAGTGCGAATAAATTTGGCCACATGAGTGGCTTTGAGAGTAGCATAAGGAGCTGCTTCTACCCACTTGGTGAAGTAGTCAATGGCCACCAGAATGAACTGATGTTTGTATTTTCCCTTTGGATTTATGCTCCCAATGACGTCTATCCCCCAAGTGGAGAATGGCCAAGGGGACGTCATGCTATACAGTTCTGTAGGGGGAATACGCATACGATCAGCGTGAGTTTGGCATTTGTAACATCTGCGGACATAATCAGCGCAGTCGGCCTCCATTGTAGTCCAGTAATATCCCTGACGCAGGATCTTCTTTGCCATCGTTGCCCCATTCATGTGTGGCCCACAAATTCCTTCATGTATTTCCTCCATTACCTTGTGGCTGTCTTCCGTTGTGATGCAAAGTTGACTTGGACCCAAGTGTGCCCTTCGGTACAATGCTCCTCCACAGATTATAAATCGGGCAGCAAACTTCCGCAGAGCCGTTTTGTCCTTCGAGGTGGCCTCGGATGGGTACTCTCCTTTTTCCAGGAATTCCTTCACGTCTTCGTACCATGGCTTGCCATCGTCTTCACCTTCCTCGGTAAAGGTACACTCACATGCTGGTTTAACCTTTTGCTCGATCATGAGAGGCCGCATTGTGAATCCCAGGGGTATTTCGACCATAGACGCCAATGTCGCCAGTGCATTTGCAAATCTATTGCTCACTCGAGGGGTGTGTGTAAAGATAACAGAGTCGAATTGTGGAATTAGATTTTCCAGCACAGAGTGGTATAGCTTCAGTGTATCTTCCTTGACCTTCCAGTCTCCTCTGGCTTGAGATACCACCAGATTTGAATCCCCAGTGACTTCTACCCTTTTTGCCCCTAGCTCTAGGGCTGCCTCCATTCCAGCAATGCAAGCCTCGTACTCAGCTTGATTGTTAGTGACCTCAAACCTTAGTTTATATGACAAAGGGATGTGGGAGTCGTTTGGGGAAACTAGCAATACCCCTATGCCATATCCACATTGGTTTGATGCTCCATCAAAGTAATGTTGCCAGGTGTCGTCTAAGAGACATAAGATGTCCTCGTCGGGGAACATGAAGTCCTCTGCCTCGGCCTCTGTCACAGGGTGATCTGCCAAGAATTCTGCCACAGCTCTTCCTTTTACTGATTTCCTTGTCATGTATTTGAGGTCGAACTCTGCTAGCAGCAATAACCACCTAGCTAGCTTTCCGATAAGTGCTGACTTTTCGAAAAGATACTTGATTGGGTCTAAACGAGAGACCAGCACCACCGGATGTGCTAACAGGTAGTGCCTTAGTTTCTTTGTGGCCCATACTAGCCCCCAACAGGTTTTCTCGAGGGGAGTGTACCTTGTCTCATAATCCATCATTTTCTTGCTGAGGTAGTATATGGCGCACTCTACTTTGGCGTCGTTTTCTTGCGCTAGCATACATCCCATGGACGTGTCTGTTACTGAGAGATACAGAATCAATGGCTTCCCAGGGATGGGTGGCGATAGTACAGGTGGATTCTGAAGGTATTCTTTGATTGCCTCGAACGCTTGTTGACGGTCTTGGCTCCATTCAAAATCCGTACCTTTCTTCAGTAGCTTAAAAAGAGGTTCACAGGTGGTTGTGAGCTTGGAAATGAACCTGCTGATGAACTGTACCTTCCCTAAGAAGCTCCTTACTTCCTTCTCTGTCCTAGGCGGTGATATCTCCATGATAGCCTGTATCTTGGAAGGATCTACCTCGATTCCTCTTTGAGTGATGAGGAAACCCAACATCTTTCCAGCTGTTACCCCAAAAGTGTATTTTTGAGGGTTAAGACGTAGCTTATAATTCCTAATCCTCTCAAAGAACTTTTGGAGTGCTCCATAGTGTCCTTTCCTTTCCTTTGATTTGACTATCATATCGTCGACATACACCTCGACCTCTTTGTGCATCATGTCGTGCAGCAGTGTTGTGGCCATCCTCTGGTAAGTGGCTCCAGCATTCTTCAACCCAAACGACATTACTCGGTAGCAGTAAGTTCCCCAAGGCGTAGTGAAAGTGGTTTTCTCTCTATCCTCAGGAGACATAAGGATTTGGTTATACCTAGAAAATCCGTCCATGAAAGATAGCAATGCATGGCCTGCGGTGTTATCCACTAGCTCGTCTATGTGAGGTAATGGGAAGTCATCTTTCGGACTGGCTTTGTTGAGATCTCAGAAATCTACACAGACCCTGATTCCTCCAGTTTTCTTTGGTACGGGCACGATGTTTGCTACCCATTGTGGATATTCGGTGACTATGAGAAAACCGGCGTTGATTTGTTTAGTGACTTCTTCTTTTATCTTTAGGACCCAATCAGGGCGCATACGTCTCAGTTTTTGTTTAACTGGTTTTGCATCAGGATGAAGAGGAATTTTATGTTGAACAATTTCAGGGTCTATTCCAGGCATGTCCTCGTAAGACCAGGCAAAAATATCTTTGTATTCTTTTAGCAAAAGGATTAGTTTTTCACTTTCTTGAGGGGATAGTGCGGCACCAATTTTAACCATTTTGGGCTCGTTTGCAGAGCCTATGTTTGCTGTGATTATTTCCTCAGAAAAAGGTTTAGCGTGCCTTTCCTCTTCTCTCTCGATGAATTCTAGAATTTCTTTTGGAATTTCTTCCTCAAAATTTGGTTTGTCGGAATCCACACAATTGATCATAGGCAAAGTGAAATACTCTAAATCTTCCTTCTCATTGCTAAGTTTATCAAAAGACATTTCGGAGTCGAACTCAAAGTAAATGCTATGCCTTGTTACTTTGACCAGGTTTTCCTCACTAGACTTAGTAGTTTCAAATGATGAAAAGCTTGACTCGGACTGAGTCGACTTGGAGTCGGAATCGGAATCAGAACTAAGATCAGAATTAGCGCTTTTCATTTTGTATTTTAGAGTGTGTTCTACGGTCCAGTTAGGGTAAGCCCCTTTTTCAGCATCCACAATCAGCTCAGAGCAGTCTTTTTCATCACCAAGGTCGATCACCAGTACTTCACTGTCACCTTGATTCGCACTTTCATCATTGTCACCCTGCAAGTCTTGGAGGGCCATTTGATTTGCTATTGCTGTTATCTCCTCCAATTGCGCTTCAACCTCGGCTTCGTCGCTGTTGTCGACCCGTCGTGTGCCAACAAAGCCCCACCAATTACCAAAGCTATCTATGATGGGGTGGATCACCCTTATTTCATTGTTGGTGACCCCCTCATCAAAGAGTAGGTTTAGTGATATTTCGTCTAGTGGGTCATTGTCGACAGCCTCTTCTTCCTTTGCCTCTTCAGTCTCGAGGTTGTTGACCTCGTCTATTGGCCAATAATCATCGGTAGGTGCATAAGGGTCATAAAAGTAGATTGGAACCCTGCGAAGCCCTTCTTCTTCAATCAGGTCTTCTACCTCTTCCTCATAAACCGTTCCAGCGAACATGACATGGTTGTCTTTAATGATAGCCACCATAGGCTTTGGTTGATTTACTGAAGTGATGTATTCAGAGGGGTTGAAATCTTCAACAGCAAAGCGGAGCGGGCCAGACAGCTTGGTGACAACTTGAAAGTGCGAATCAGACATGAACAGTGATACAGTCATTTTTCCTGAAAAAGGTTTTTTTTGCTTTAGTTAGATTGATTAATCTTACCTACTGTTTATTTGACTTAGAGAGATTCCTAAGGTTTAACCTGCAAAAGAGAAATTTTACAACATACATATACAATGGGTGTGAGGAAGAACTTGGAAGCAAAATGCAAGTAGGTTCCTAGCCTGTAGGTTCCTGTCTTAGTTTGATAAGTTCTATGGCTTTCTAAAACATGCAAGGTTATGGTAGTCTCAGGGTGCTCCGTTGTCAAAGGGCACCAATCCTCTCACCAGCCCATCATAGGCAGCAATTGGGTGATTTCCTTTTTGAAATACCACTAGGTACGAGTGACTGTGAAGTTTGCTGGAACCCCCAACATAGCCCGTGTCATGCCGGGATATCAGGTGAACTCAACGGGTTGCCCGCTCGATGCATATGATAAATGAATTAGACAAGGCATGTACTAGTCTTATGTTGAACTTTTTGGTTATGGCTCTCATATCCCCAGCAGAGTCGCCGAAAATTGTAGACACCTCCCAAACGGGGCATCGTCATACAGATTGATCACGCTTGTTTGGTTCCACTTCATAAATCAAGATCGTGGACATTCCCATGGCTAGGAACATCGCCACACGATAACGGTTATCATCAAAATAGAGTCGCCACCTAGTTTATTAAAACTAGGAAAAATGGACAGAGATTCCGGGTACGGGAGCCAAGAGTACAATAAGGGGAAAGTGTTAGGCACCCCTCTTTGCCCAGTCGTGAGACTGGCCCATAATCATTCAACATAAGACATATAGATGCTTTGTTTAATTCTAACACATAGTCTGTTTAATTAATCCTTTAAACAGTAAGCAAAGTGAGTCAGTGCGATAATTGAAGCATGCATTCAGAAAGCAGAGAAGCAACAAAACTGTCCCAGGGAGATGGATCCCGCGGCCAGTGAATGGATGTCACGGCCGAGGGATCCTCCTGGTTTGATGTACCGGCCGAGGGATCGAAGCCCCGGTCGGTGTTCTTCCTCACACCAGACAGAAAGATTAATGGATAATCAAAATGCTACGGTTAGTCAAAAATACAGTAAATTAAGACAAACCAGAGGCCGTTGGGCCTCACCACCTTGATCCCTCAGTTGCTTGATTGCTTTGGATTTGGTGAGATTGATTGATTGCTTGATCGAGAACCCTAGGGTTAGGGTTTGAACTTCGGGGTTTGATCGCCGGATTGACGGCTACCTTTGGAAGGTTAGGGCTTTTGGAGTATGGGATTGAGAGAGTATTTTGACAGAGCTTTGAGGCTTGATTGAGTGTGTAGGTATATCAATTTCGTGTGTTTATTTCGGAGCCCAAAGACTCCTTTATATAGGCATAGGGATGACTCACTCCGGCCAATCAAATCACGAGATGGCAATTGCAATTGCAATGCATCTCTAACTCTACGTCGTAATCTCTGAGCGTAGCCCGAACGCATCGGAAAGGTAGTGTAGTTGGATCAAACCAAACGTCTGACAGTACGTTCCAGAGTCTGGAAAAAGGTCGATCTGGCGGCCGAGCAAAGGATGTCGTGGCCGTGGAATGGATGTCTCGGCCGAAGGATAGATCTTGCGGCCGAGGAATTGATCTCTCAGGGAGATTTTGCTGGCAACAGGTTGCTCAGGTGAGGGATTGATGTTTTGGCCGTTAGATCGATGTTACGGCCGTCAGATGGATTCTCCTAGGCTTCTGTATTTCTGTCTGAAAGGCTGTATGACTTTGAATTGGGTCCTCTAAGTGGTTCAAAGTTCTCACCGAAAGTCCTAAGGTCCTCAAGGAAGCAATCAGCAATCAATGTGTCCATTTCATCATCGGGATTGTCCCAAGGTGGGACTTGAAATAATCGTTAGGCCAAATTGGGGTGTCTACAGATGTAGACACCTCCCAAACGGGGCATCGCCATACAGATTGATCACGCTTGTTTGGTTCCACTTCATAAACCAAGATCGTGGACATTCCCATGGCTAGGAACATCGCCACACGATAACGGTTATCATCAAAATAGAGTCGCCACCTAGTTTATTAAAACTAGGAAAAATGGACAGAGATTCCGGGTACGGGAGCCAAGAGTACAATAAGGGGAAGGTGTTAGGCACCCCTCTTTGCCCAGTCGTGAGACTGGCCCATAATCATTCAACATAAGACATATAGATGCTTTGTTTAATTCTAACACATAGTCTGTTTAATTAATCCTTTAAACAGTAAGCAAAGTGAGCCAGTGCGATAATTGAAGCATGCATTCAGAAAGCAGAGAAGCAACAAAACTGTCCCAGGGAGATGGATCCCGCGGCCGGTGAATGGATGTCACGGCCGAGTGCATCCGGTCAACGGAGAGTTATCTGGGCCGGGTTGCTGGCGGTTCTCCAGGGGTCTCCAATGCCTCGTTCCTTCAAGGCCCGGGCTTGAACGCGGAGCGGGATACGGCCATAGACGCCGCCAGTCCTCATTCCCCGGCGTGCTCTACTTCGCAAACCCACTCTCCTCACCAGTCCGCGAGACGCCCGCCGAGCCTACCGCTCAACCTTCAGACCGACAGCTGGAGGCAAACGAAGAACTTATTGGTGGCCCCACTTCCATTACTGACTCAGATTTCAATTCCTTATTTAAAGAAATGGACTTCTTGCCCACTGACGATGTTTTGGGGGGACAGGGAAGCCAAGCCCTTGGGGATTACGAGCTTGATTTGAATTTGGACATGGGAGAGCAGAGGGAGGAAGTTGAGTCGAGGGAGCAGTCGCCGCCCAGGCAACCTGCCTTAGATCTGGGGAAGGGGCCCATGGATACTGAGGCCACGGAGCCCATCCGCCTCTTTCCCGCGGGCTATGATGTACCCGCGGAATACTACCCGCTGCTGAACGCCATAGCCCGGTCTCATCCGGAGACCTTCAGCTCCTTCAACCCGCGGTCCGCCCGGCTTGGGGTGATCTATCTCAGAAGCCTCCATGACGTGCTCACTCCTTGGGGGTAGCTTCGCTACAGGGACTTCAATCCCGGGACCGAGGCCGATCTGCTGGAGGTTGCCGAAGATATGCGGGTCTTCGGGTTTGACTTGGCCTGGCTGTGCGCGCGAAGCTCTGCTCTGAGGGCCGCGGGGGAGAGGGCCGCCCTGAGGCCTGAAATCCAGGGCCTGGCGGCCCAGCTGGAGTCTACTCGCCAGCACCTGGCCCATCTGGAGGCCAGTTTTGCTCGAGTGCTGCAGCACGACGCGGAGCTGGCCGCTGCCTCGCTGAATCTAGCCGACCCTGACCCCGATGGGCTCGTTTTCTTGGACTGGCAGGCTTAGAAAGTGTTGTTGTATTATTTTAATTTTTTTGAACACATGTACTATTTTTTATTTGAATAAAACCTTGGATCTTACTGAAATAAGACAGTCTTTGTGTTGATGATATCACGATAGATGTACTTTTGCTGGAGTCCGCGAGCCATGCTCTGACTTCTTGTGACCTGTTTATCATTCTTGTTCGACAAATAGTAAGTCTGCCACTCGGGTAGGGCCACGCTCTGGCCGCTCAAGACTTAACACTATCTCTTTTTCAACAATCACTAAGTGTAAACCTCGCGGGTCATGTTCTGACCTCTCGCGACTTAGCATCATCTCTTTTTGATAGTCGTTAAGCTCGGGAAGGAATCAAGCACTATAAACAATGTGTAGTTACAAGTAATCTTACCCTACGATTTGAATCCTCACAATCGAGCCTAAGACCTACTTGCCGAATCCACGTTCACCACACCCAGTGCTTGACCGCCGCTGCCTTGAATCCACAAGCCTTCCACACTCCTTCGGAAATCCACCGAAGAACAAGTCTAAGTTTGTAGAAATAAAGTTGTGAATATATACTTCTTGGAGTTTCATTGTGGCTTCGACGATTGAATAAGAACTCCAAGACTCAAACATAAAAATACCCCTCCATCTTTTCTGAACTAGACCCACGTTCTTTTTCTTTTTATTTCTCTGCTACTCCTTTTTTCGTTACCCAAGCATACAAAAGAATAATACCTTTTGTATTAGCTGAAACGTGTGCAACACTTCCACCTCATTTAGGCAGGTTTTACCAATTGATCTCAAATTGATACCCGGTCAATCCATTCCAATTTGAGCTCTCTCTGACCACTTGATCTAAACGCGATCATTCCATTACAAATAAAGATTCGATTTCCTTCCACTTTCTAAACAGACACTCTATAAATAAATAATAAATAATTTACAACTTAATAATCAGGGATACAATTAAATGTGTGTTTTGTTATGAAATTTGCCAACATAGAGAGACCATGGCCCGTGGTCCTAACAAGTGGTATCCCAAGTTCAGCACTTATATTTTCTTTGCCCATTTCTGTTCCCCCAAAACGCAAAACAACAAAATCGGCAGTACAAAGGCAGCATTAATGCACAATGAGAACTGAGCCATGACTTCAAAGATCTCAATATACGAACAAATACACAACGAGAGCTCCATGCACTCACTATACACATTCTCTCAATAGAATTATCAGACCATATATATTCATTTCGATATACAACAAAATGGAAACTGAATTTGAAAACTACTCGGTTGCATAGCTACGAGTGTCAAGATTATTTTCTTGGCATATCTATCTTCAAGCAAAAGTGGAGTGAAACGACTCACTGGAGGCGGACGTGGTAGAGGTACTAACCCATCTATTGGTCACCGAAGCTGGTGAAACTGGTGCCGTGCTGTTCTTCAACAACACATCATCTTTGCCATCAGGCGAAGTAGGAGGCCTTCTAGTTGTTAACGCGCTACCATCGTCAATTATCTTCCCAGCATTCTCATCATTGTACGCCTGAATCTCCATCAAAGCCTCCAATATCTCTTCCATCGTAGGCCTCATGTCCTTATCGAGTTGCAAACACCTAAAAGCCACCTCTGCCACCAACGAAGTCATCCTCTCAATCGAAGGATCTGACTCATACCCAAGAGACGGATCAATCAACTCATGGATTAAACGGTTTTGGATCCTGTTTACTGCTAAGTTAGCCAAATTAATGTCATCCCTATTCCTGTTAATGTCAACAGCCGGCAGTGATGATATGAGCTCAACAAGAACAACCCCAAAGCTATAAACATCACTCTTGTCAGTAAGCTGGTAACATCGATGGTACTCGGGATCAACATAACCGGGAGTGCCCTGTGGAGCCGTTGAGACGTGAGTGGCATGGTTGGGGAAGAGTCTCGAGAGCCCGAAATCTCCAACTTTGACACAAAAATCATTGTCAAGGAGTATGTTGTCTGTCTTCACATCGCGGTGGATGACATCAGAAAGATGGAGGTAAGCCAATGCCCTGGCAGTTTCAATGGCTATGTTCATGCGAATAGGCCATGCAAGGGAACCCTCCTTAGCTCGATCACCGTGTAGATGATCCGCCACAGTGCCATTGGGAATGTACTCGTAGACGAGTAGTAGTTCCCGGCTGTGGCGGGAGGTGCAACCATAAAGGATGACCAGATTGGGGTGGCTCAAACGGGTAAGGATTTTGACTTCGTTCATGAACTGCTTCACCCGCTTGTAGTTGTGCTCGTATAGGCGCTTGACAGCAACTTCCCGCCCATCGAGGAGTTTTCCTGGTTGAGAAAAGACCAATGGTTATGCAACATTTTTGTGTGAATAAATGTGATTTCAGAGTATGTAAATAGATGGGTTACATAGATAGGCTGTTGGTGGATTATGGATTTGTGGGGAATTTTCAAGTGAAAGGAAATAGATACGCAAACCCAAGGTTACACGGATTTTTACATGCAAGAAGGACCTTTGTCGGAAGAGAAAATTTGCAATGCAACGGTTATTTGTAACGTCTCTCTCACATGGGGTGGGACTCACGCATACATGGGGCCCACATCAAGTGAGAGAGCGTTACAAATAACCGTCGCATTGGAACTTTTTTCCCTTGTCGGACACTTCGACAGTAGGGAAAGAAAATTAACTATGTTTCCTTTACATGATTGGTTGGAAATCCACCTAACAAGCATACTTAGAAAATTCAAGGAGTATCAAACAAATCCGTGTCTCGTGCAGTACATGAGATGTTCAATTGCAACTTGTAAACATCACTTTGTCCTAGAAAATGAAAGAGGTATAACACCAAGAAGTATGGAAATTTAGTTGTGTCCTGTTATCCTTGCAACTGATGAATGTCACCTGAGTCTATAGGGCAAATAAAGATAAATTCATCTGCTTTACTTCATTTTTACTGCTTCTTTCGGATTTTTCTTTATTTATTTCCATTCCAAAGTACATGAGCCAACAGTCTTAGCGATGCTGCGACCTAAGAAGAGCTGATACGGACAAAGACTCCGCAATTCTAAATAAATAGGGACACGGACACAGCATAGGACACAACAAAGCTTATGTTTATATTAAGGTAGATATGTAGTTAGTTTTCATATGAGCATTTCATCCGGAAATAACCAAAACTAATAGTATCTTTACAATTTTGGTTGTTTCCTCTTTAAATATTACAAGTCGAACGAGGGTTTTATTTGGTCATAGTTCATTTACTCATACTTTTTTTCAAATATTTTTGGAACATCATCGCCACAAAATGAGCTTCAATATTATAAATTGCTCCCTATCATGTTTCCATCCATTTCCAAATTGAGACACGATATCCCCAATATTTTCCCAGACTGTCCCCTGCTTAAAAATAATTGCATTTATTGGACATGCCACTTGACATGTCCCATACGTGCTCTGCGTGTCCATGGAGTGTCGTGTCCCCAAAGTGTCTGACACAGATATGATAAGCTATTAGGAGTGTCTGTACTTAATAGGCTGCAAGTGATGATCTAAAAAACCCCCCTTCTTACCATGGTACACGGTGCCGAAACCTCCATCTCCCAATTCTTTGGAAGGGTCGAAGTCATCAGTGGCTTGTTGAAGTTCAGCATAGGAGAAGACAGAGACACCAAAGTAGGCACTACCTCCTTCAAGGTCTGCTTTTGATAAGTGATCAGAGGAAGAGTTCTTTGTAGAGATGTACGATGAAACATGATTCCATTTGTTGTGACGCCATATAATTATGACCAAGCATAGCAGAAGGATTAAGACTCCAGGTATAACTGAAGAAAATACAGGTGTAATCAGGTATTGATTCTTTCATCCATATCCATGCATAGGGGGGAAAAACCCAGAAAAACTGAGGCATCTTTGCCTCTTAAATATCAGTCCCTCTGTCCCAATGCGATAGCGGTACCATATATTTGCAAACTTGAAGCGCGTGAATCTCAAGAGAGGATTGTTTGGCAGCCAATGTATTGGAACAGAAGAACTCTATTATGGGGACAAAAGATACAGTGCCAAAAGTGAATTGGCTTTAACTAGAATCCTCAAATGGGGTTTACAAAAAAATAAGAATCCTCAAATTGGAAAACAAGAACTCAAATGAAGTTTGTATAGTGATTGAAAGAACTTTTTTGGATGTATCAATAGATTTCTCTCTTACCTAAAAAAAAAATGTTTAACTATTCGAAATTCGAATATAGATGTAGATTTATCTACGTCTAATCATGCTTATTGAATACTGACAAAAAGTAAAATACCTGTTCCTAGTACCACTATCAAGTACTTGCTAATTCCTGCAACCAATGTCAAGGAGAAAAACACCAGTCAATTCAAAGTTATTTACCTTGCCTAGTGAAAAATGCTTGAGACTAACTACAAAGGAAATTGCAAAAAAACACAAAAAAAAGAAGGAAAAAAACTTCCATGATGGAGCAAAACTGCTATGGATTAAAGAACTCTAAGAAAAAAACCATTAATGCCAATACCTTCTTTCTCATTTCTGCAAAACCGAAAACAACAACTTCCATGATGAAGCAAACTGACATGGAATAAGAATCTTTCGGATGTCATTACCTTCTTTCTTATTTGTGCAGTGGAAGCGCGTGCTATCACGAGAACATCTCCCCCCCCCCTTGTGTTGACACTGTTGACATTCCTTGGACACGTGAAACCTAATATCAAACTTGGAAGCCAACACAGAGAATAAATCACTGGCATTCCTGCTTCCGAGTTCCGATACCCTTGGCAATTCAATAACCGAACACTTAAGACCAACACTGGCATTACTCGAGACACTAGAATGATAAGGATACTTATAGTAGACAGTGGAACCAGTGCAGCCTCTGTAACTGTCATTGCCACGAAAATACTCATCTTGTTTCTTGTCAAGTTCAGGGCTTATGTTAGTGCATTTGAACAAGGTGAGACCAGGTGATATTGTGAAAGAAACATAGGGTCTAATCGGAAGAAACCAGTTCAAGTAAAACGAGAAAACATCGCAACCGTTTATCCTAATGAGGTCCCCTAGATTTGGGTCATTAACCCTAACGGAATTTTCTGAGACATTGATAGTATCAAGGTCATACAATACTTCCTTCCTTTCCAGATTGAGTTTTGGAACTGGGTCTGAGCAATTTTGTACGGTGTAGAGCCCACAATCGGGGAATGTGGAGTTGGACAAAGGGAATCTGATTTGGCCATGAGTTCCACAGTTGAAGGAGTGTGGACACTTCCCAGAAGAATGATCAAACAATAGGTGAAAGAGAAGAAAGAGAGCCAAAATGGAGGGAGGAACACCCATTGTGATTGCCCAGTTTAGCAAATATGGATTAATAAACAACCAACAAAGGGGAGAGGAAGAAAAAAAGTTTTCTGTCTTAAAATAAGATAATGTTTTTGTGGTTTTTGTCAAGAAATAGAGGGTGTATGGCTTTACACGCCAGTCGCGCGACTTGGAAATTCGGCTATTTTGGAGGACTTGAAAGAAGTCTGATTGAAAGGAAGAGGGAACTAGGACCACTACTTTGGTTGAATAGCAAGGGTCGGTCGGCAGAAAAAGACTCCATGGGAGTTTCATGCTCATCTCCTTCATTGACCCGGCAACTTGACCCATTGACAGCCCCAAGGGTTGCTCAGGCTCTATTGGCTTGGTATTTACTGGTATGCTCCCACCTAACGCCCTGTTTGGATGGAGGAGATGAAGGGGATTTGTAAATCCCCCTGATTTGTACTCCGGGTGTCCACCAAATCCGGTGTTTGGTTCAGATTTTTGGAAGATGGAGATGAATATTGTAGCGGTTTCATATCCGGGTGAAGGCGGATTTGTGAGCGCGAGGTCAGATCCGGTCGTTGGCAAATCCGGGAGGTTTTGAGACGATTTTACCCCTCCAAATCCCCCTTTGGTTTATCTGAAACGGCATCGTTTGCTTTAAAAAAAAAATCCAAACCACCAATTTGCAATCCTATGGAGCAGAAACGTGATTATGAGAGCCTTAGAGACAAAATTTGATTAAGTCTCTTTAGAATAATATGATCAAAATAATAAGATCTTCACATCCGTTCAAACGTATTAAAAATTGAAGCAATTAATTTTTTAACCATCAATTTGCAATCCTATAGAGCAGAAACGTGATTATGAGAGCTTTAGAGACAAAATTAATAAAAGTCTCTTTAGAATAATATGATCAGAATAATAAGATCTTCACACCCGTTCAAACGGATTAAAAATTGAAGCACTTAATTTTTTAACCATCAATTTGCAATCCTATGGAGCAGAAACGTGATTATAAGAGCCTTAGAGACAAAATTAATAAAAGTCTCTTTAGAATAATATGATCAGAATAATAAGATCTTCACACCCGTTCAAACGGATTAAAAATTGAAGCACTTAATTTTTTAACCATCAATTTGCAATCCTATAGAGCAGAAACGTGATTATGAGAGCCTTAGAGACAAAATTAATAAAAGTCTCTTTAGAATAATATGATCAGAATAATAAGATCTTTACACCCGTTCAAACGGATTAAAAATTGAAGCACTTAATTTTTTAACTATATTTTTTAATATATAAAGTTCGGTTTTATTTTTATTTTTGAAAAAATCGTAATAAATACTACGAAGATTTCAACATTTAAAGATAAAATGAATTTATTTTACCCAAAATTAATGATAAATATGTATATATTCTAATATATATGAAATTAACATTTATTATCCATAAAATTAATAAACTGAGGGCAATTATGTCATTTGACATCTTATCCCATCATATCTATCTTCCAAATCCCCCTTCTCAAATAACCATCCAAACACCTCATTACAAATCCACCATTCTTAAGAGGTGGCCACCCTTCTTAACATATCACCCCTCATTACATATCCACCTTCAAATCCCCCCTCATTACAAATCCACCTAAAACAAATCCTCCATCCAAATGGGCCGTAATAAGTTCTCAAAAGTTGGTCTGGCTCTCCTGGCTTAGTATTTACGGGGTTGCTCCCTCCTAAAGTTTAAGGTGCGATTTCTCTTGTCAACAATTCTTGAGGTCACCTCACACATCGCAAGCGTATGAAAAGGCTATGGGTGGAGGGACATGTGGGGTCGAGTGACCCCACTCACTTTGATTTTCCACACGTTTGATAATTTGCAACCAAATTTTGTTATTTTGACCTCACAAAAAATCTCTAAATTGTCCTAACTTGTTTTAAATGTATAGAAATCTCAAACGTTCTCTTCTTTTCGAGAGTTGATAGTGCTAGAAATGAGACTATCATGCATTATTTTACAAATATAACAAGTTTTTGGGGCCAATTATGAGGCAAAATGAATTATTTGTGCATATCGATCTTATAATTAATCTCTTAATTTAGTTTAATTTTGGACTTATGCATAGGAAAAATATAAGTTGCATATGAATCTAATTTTTGACCCCACTAACCAAAATTCCTAGTTCCGCCCCTGGGCCCGTTGCTGGAGCTCTAGGGATTCCTTCAAGGTGCATGCAAACTGGCCCGAAACACCCTCCATTACAAAGAAAATTGACCCATTGACACTTCTCTCTCTCGATCTCGAGATGTATACTCTTGGATGGGCTATGTGGGTGGTGTGAAAAACGGGACAAGAAAATATGTAAGTTGCGGCAAGAGCAAAAGGTGATAGAGAAGTAGCGAGTCAAGGTCGCCGAAAATGGGGCTTGTGGGATGCTTTCATGGTGCTCCCCACTAACTTCATGGATTCCCCATTTGATACGTTTATGTAATTTTTCCACAAGTGTTTTACCCATTGACTTTAGGTGAGAAGTGAAAAAAGAAAACCAACCGAGAGATGCTACATACACTACATAGTTACACTACATTATTACTTCTTGATTCGTAGGGATATCCAATAAGAAAACCAACCGGATATCGGTAAGTATTACTTCTTGATTCGTAGGGATGAAATTACTCAACTGCGCAGTTTCGCCACTACAAATCTAGAAATGATACTTACTGATATTGGTTGGAGCTAATTTTTTATAGGACCAATGCTGCTCGAGCCCACTTCCATGCGTGAAAGTCTCCTATTCGCAATCAATGGTCTAGATTGCCGAGATGGATAGACGATTGAGATTACGCACAGCACCGGGCAATCCGAACCATTGATTGCCGAGACAGACGGTTCAGATGTGCACAGCACCATCCCCCAATATGCTCGAGCCCACTTGCATGACGGTTCAGATGTGCACATCCCTCTCACAATGTTATGGGAACCACTATATTGTGGACCACTACATTGCAAGAGTAGGAAAATATATACCCGTTATTTAAAATACCCCTCCTTAAGTGTGAACCTCGCTAAGAAATTCTTTCCTCTTAAATACAAGGAATTGATCCGGTCAGAGCACAGCAACAAAGAACTTACTCTTCTAAGCTCACAAATAAAAATTCTGGGGGCCACTTGAAAATTTTCAGATCATTAACATCACAATCCCAAAATCAACTGGTGTCCATTGATTCATCTTTAATATAGGGCTCTAGTGCAGAGTTAAAGATAACGCAGTGAAAATGATGAAAAGCATAAGACAAAATAGATGTCTATGAGCACCAACTTGATGAAGATTCACTCAAAAGACAGTTGAAATGAAAACTCTGGCCCACAAAAGGAATTTCTAATAGCAGCCTCATAAATAACCAGATATGTCAAAATCTCCTCAAAAGACACTATTTACCCAAGCTTTATGCTTCTATTTGGGTCTAGACCGAAAACAACAAATACTATACGATCCTCACTTAGAAATTAGAATCTGCCCACTGTAGTAGGAAGCATGGTGTGACTCAAAATCCGATACCCTTGCTCGCAAGTCCTGCACCAATTAAAAGCACCTGAAGCAGACTCTCGAGCATAAACTGGTTCATCCTTAATCAGAGAAACCAAAAGAACCTGCAACATAAACTAAAACCTATTACATTGACAAATGGCAAGTCGGAGTTATATCCCGAATCGTAAGAGAAGTAATTACACCAATTACCTAACAAAACACGAGAATATTGTGGTAGATGGATATTCAGTCCTCTTCCATTGGCACATCTGGAATGTCAAACCTGTCTTCTTCTATTGTTTTATTGACAACAGACATTGGAGAAGGTAAAGGTTGAGTCAAGGAAACTAAAGAACAGTTGGTGAGTCTTACAACCAAATGGTTCCACAAATAAATGTGCAGTTCATGGTTCATAGTCAGCATGGATAACATCATACCAAACAATTGCCGAACTAGCAAACCAGAATCCTACACAAACAGGGGATGGATACGGATACCAAACCTTACACTTGGAAGCACACTACCACATGATACTTTAGCCTAAGGTGCAAGCCTTTGAGGCAGATATTTTGAACAGTTTGATCTCTAGCCAATCTTCCGTACCGCCTTGAAATGTGATCCACTAATTACTTCTAGAGTGGTCAATTTGTTTAGACAAATTAAAGCCTACCATTTTGAAGCATCATACGCTAGACATCGTGAAAGTCATGTAAACAATAGAAGTGGATTTCTCCTATACCAACAAAAGTCCAATAGGAAGCGCCATGTTTAATAGATGAGAAAATACAGACTACATCACGGCGATTATAATAAGGATATAAATTGACATAAGATCGTCCTCTTTATCACCCCGGTTGCGGCTGCTATTTAGCTCCCTCAATATTTCAGGTGTAACCTGCGTTTGAATTGGAAACAAATGCATCTGATATTGACAAAGATAAGCCAAAAGAAATTAGCATAGTAGCTGTAAAGAGGTTAAAGCTCATACTAATTTGTGCCTTTGCTTTCCAACTAGAAGGTTAAGGTTAGCTTTGTCCTCCTTCATCAGCACATTTTTGTACCTGTAAAAAAACTTTATGTGACTGGTGTACGAGGGGAAAAATAACTCTCATTTCTTTTTCTTTCTTTTAGACGAAAAAAAGCTGCTAATTTTGAACAAGTGAACAAAATCCAAAATCACATAGAATAGCGATGGGATGACAATATGGGCATCATTACATGTTTTACCAAATGTTCATCCATCATATAAATGGAATATGGGATAAAAAGGAGATCAGGAAAACTAAAGGGCTGGGGCTGAGAAAATCCATAGATGCATCTTACGCATTTTTCCTGTTTATGGGATATATTGCTTTCTCTTTAACATAACTAGCATTTACTAACAAGAATACAAACCTTCGTACAAATGCAAGAAGCGACTGATGCCAGATCACAGGCATTATCCTTTCATCCTCAACAAATTTCATGAAATGAGCAACCATAGCATCAAGTACCCGATATGGCAAAGCGTACTTCTTCTCAATCAATAGCTTTATAAAATAGCTGCATCAAAACACCAATGCACAACTGTCAAAACTTTTATGACTTGCCGAACAAATGCAAAATTGTCAAAACTTTTATGATCAGCCTAACAAATGGAATTTGAAGATACAACTTGCCTAAAGAGAGCAGAACTCCATTTTGACCCCAAAAAACTAGGTAAACAATGGTAAATTGCGACATAAAGACAATTACCCAATGACTTTGCACAAGATTCTCAAAGCGAATATGAGCATGAAAAGGTCGGGAAAATAGAAAACTTGTACAAAAAGAACAGAGGCAATCTATATGTAGTTGTATGCACAGACGTCAGAAGAACCTTTACTAATGGGAAAGCCAAAAAAAGACATAATTATTGTGACTAAAATATTCAAACCAGGACAAAACTCATTTGATGAAAACATTTAACCATGCAACAATAACATGGATATAGACGAATTTGTATATGTATAACCAACATTTCAAGATCCTTCTTTTGTTAAAGAAAACCTGTATTTGGTACCAAGTTATTTTATCCTTGACAATTTTATTCTTTACAAGCATCGAAATGATTTGGGTTATTTCCTTGCTCAAGACATGTCAGACATAAACCACAATATAAACCAAGGCAATATTGGATATGCTTTATAAACCCTATCCCCAAGTGTCTACTGGAAACAACAGTCATCACATGCCTGCAGGAGTTATAAAACCACAACGGATACGAGATGGAAAAACAAGTGCGCAATCTTCCAAACGAACTAGCACTATTCTACACAATGGTGCTTGGATCATCCCCTTCCTGAAGCCAATTCAGTTTATAAAATCCGCATAACGATTATTCAGCACAAAATCTAAAATACGTAACTGGTGAAGCCTTTCAAGGAGGGCAGTTTTCTACCAACAATTTGAGTGATCAAACCACCACTAGCTTACATCCGCATGAATTAAATTAAATCTTGAAATGCACTTCTGCAGTACAAACTCTTACCTTGTTGTGCCACAGTACTCCATCTCAGCGAGCCTCAATAGTGCTACACTGTAATTAAGAGAGAGGTCAGTGTTGAAAATATGGGTAAACACTACCATTGTTCTGAAGTTTAGTATTTTGACCCCTCAAGCCACTCCCTCAACTTATTAGTTATTAATCCATAATTATAAATGAAATAATAAATCTAAACCTAGTGCAAAATAGCTATACCTCGAATGAAGTGGGGGAATGGAGACCTTCTGAATAATGCTCCCAATGATAACAGCTTCCCTCAGATTACATGTTCCAGACTATGCATTAACAAAACAGAATAATTAAAGCCAAAACCACAAAACAAAACTATAAAAATAAGAGGACTCGATACGAGGAATTTGACTCAAATGAAGATATGAGAGAGTTAATAATTGTCCAATTGACTTGTACAAATGGAAATGAGACACCCTCAGAACTTGAATGCGGGTGAATTGAACTAAGAAAGTTCAAATACAATGCAAAAGTTCAACAAACAATCCAACTGCTACATAAAAAAGCAGGAACTTGGACAGCTTTTTAAATGTAAGAGGGTAGCAAGCCAGCTGCAGTCTATCTTGTGCCATCGAAATTTCATACCTCACACAATGGGAACAATATTCCCTTAATAAAGGCAGCCGGTTTGTACATGGATTTCTTCAAAGCTTGATACAAGGCAAAATATAATCTCTTGTTCTTTCGGATATCGTCACGGGCCCTGGGCAGTAAGACAAGCCTGTAAAAACGTTCAGCCTTTTTCACACCCAAATTGGAAGCAAAAATCCTTGTGGCTTGGTACATAGCATTTGGCGACCATTTCTCAGGTTCAGTCAGGTACAGGACTTCCTCCCAAAGCTGCATCGAAGATATGTGTTTGAAAGCTTTGTGAATTTTTCCTGCTGTGTATTTATTAAGAAGCTTTCCAACTCTGCACATAACATTAATACCCAGCTTAACAACCCATATAGGATGCATAATCCAAAGTACGAACCTCAATAACATGGAGAAAACGAAGTAAAAGTACCCCCTTGTATAGATCAATGATGGATTCATCCAATTTGGGTAGAGGGTGGACTTCTGGTAACGAAGGAAGTTCTAATCAGTAACAGAACTTCTTTGCAGTAAATCAAAGTACCATTATTTAGATGTATCTTAGAAAATTTAACACAATACTAAGACTAGCATCTTATATCCGGGGAAAACAATCAATTCTCTCCTCAACTTTCACGGCCACAGTGGTCGTTCAGTAGTAAAGCCAGGGGTAAGTTATCAAGGCTCTTTGTTAAGCTTTGAGAATTGAAAAAAACCAGCAACGTTTGGTAGGGAAATAATATATATTGAAACAAAATGATTCTAACTAAAGCTAACTTTTCGCTGTTGATTCACCAAAAAATTGCACACGAGCCTTGTGACAGATCACTATAACCTGAAGAAACTTGTTCATCCATTTGTTTGATCTTTGCAACAATCAGGTCGGCCAATGTCTGTTGCCGTCCTGCATCCTTTGATATGAAGGCCTCCAGTAGCGTCTCATCCTCTTCATCGACCTCTTCCTATGACAGCAAAATTTGAGAATTTAAAGAAAAACGACAAGATTACCTCAAGTTACACTAAAGATACAAAGCAAAAGGGATTATGGCATCTCGGTAACGTTTTTTAGGGGCAATCTCAGTTTCTCTCAATATACAAAGGCGAACAAATTTGCTTCTTGCCAAACCACAACCTAAACAATAGCAGTTAAATGACAGCTCTTATTTTCTAACTTCCTCCCCCTCTCTCATAATTTCTCACCCCATTCGGAATTCAAACATAAATTGAATTGGGTCTCTAGGCCTGCCCTCTCTGATGCCATCCGGCTTTGATTTGGGGGCATGGTTCTGTAGCAAAACAGGTATAGGGGGGCCACTGTTTCAATGGTATTTTGAGAGCAGCCACTTTGTGCATATTGCCAAAGTTTATGACTGTCTCCAATCCTCCCCGCCCATACCCTGATTGGGGACTACATGGGTTCTGTTGTTGTTGTTGTATTCGGAATTCAAACATGAGAGAGAATTCCTTCCCCGGTATTTCTCCTAACATTTCGGACAAAGTCCCTCGAACCACACCAGCCGTAAGACTACTTCAAGTTCCAAAATTTGGCCTCGTTGACTAAACTAATTAAGTAGTACGGAAGCAATGGCAGAAGTGACAATTCTCGCGAACCAAAATCGAGGATTAATAGATAATCACAAATAATGAAATTAAAAAATAGATAGATCAAACTCACACCTCGTTACCTCCGAACTGGCTTTGAGTCTCCGAGAACCCACCGAAGTCGTCGATATCATCTTCCTCTAAAACCACTTCCGTCGCGGTATCTTCGGCAAATACCAGGTTGTTACGGTTTCTCCCTTCGTTCTCCTCGTTTATCTCTTTTTGCTGAATGAGAGCTTCTTTCAATATCTTCGAGCTCGTACCCGACGATATAAGCTGCTTATACGCACACACGCACATACATAAACATACGAAATGATAACCAGAGAAGAGAGAGAGAGAGAGAGAGAGAGAGAGAGAGAGAGAGAGGTGCCTTCTGTTCAAGCTGGTGGTGTTTGGGAGGTTTATTCCGTTTCTTGGAGACAGTGGCGGCGTTGTCGTCGGCGACGAAGGGCTCCGGATTCTGCTGTCTCGTTCTCTTCTTCGCCATTGCTGAGAGAGAATTGGAGCAACGGTGGCCTAAACCCTAGCTGAATGTGGTAATTTTTAAAGGATCTCTATTATAAAACATGAGGGCGTGGGGACAAGTTATTGAAACGGCTTAGATTCATTTGATTCAAAAGCTGTAGTATATTCTTTCACTGTCCGGTTAAGTGTCCATTATTTTCACCTAAATCACACAATTGCCATTCCCATCCAACCGGATTGCGTAGTGCCGTAGGCACAGATTAGCACTAGTGTTTTCATATTCTCTGTTGCATGTTACTGTAATAAAGAATTTTTTGGTACGTTTCTCCTATGTCCTTAAAGTCACACAATAACTATGGGCCTATGGCGCTGTCTCAAACCTGGAAGAAGAATACATATCAAATCTTACCCAACTCCAACAGCCAAACTAGCAAACTTGCCTATCAAAATGCTTTGGGACATTGTTATTCAGTGAGAAATTTCCAACTCCAGTTGCATCCCAATGCATCAAACACAGCCAACCATCTGCCCAAAACGCAATTTTCATAATCGGAATAGTACAAACACAACAATCACTAATCTCATACCAAAGTCATATAAATCAACCATAACCTAAAAACAATACGAATTTTACATCAGGGAATTTCTTCAAGAATATTTCTTTCCCTGAATAAATTCGTTAGGTTAATTAATTACTTTTCTTACTTTTTGGTCATTGCTAATGCTCTGCGCCATGTAAATGTCATATGGGTAGCAAGCTGTTTTGTTATAACTAGGCCAAGCAACTTAATGTTCAGGTGCGGAGAGAGAGAGAGGCATACAGGATTAGGCGACGGTGTGTGGCGGTGTTTGGACGTTGGCCGTTCAACAGACGGTGAGCTTGCAAAGAGGGGAGGAGAGCTAAGATCGCCCTTGCACAGAGGGGCAGAGGAGAGAAGTAACAAAGCATCTTTTGGAAGAGCTTATATAAAGCCCTAGCGCTATCTGAGAAAGCGTTAATTGCTTGCGTGAACATTTGCCACGCAAGCCAATCAATAGCGTTAGTCGAACTGACGCTTCACTAGTAGCGCCGTTTCAAAAGCCGCTACCTAGTAGTTTTAAAAATAGTTTGAAAATCAAAGCACTTTGACCAATTATTGTTAAAAAGAGATTAGTTTCATAAAAAAACTCCCCATTATGAGAGACTCAAGCCTCGTTTGGCCCAGTTAAGGCATACCATGGGCAGGTTACAAGATTTTATGCGCTAAAATTTTGGCATGTACAAGAATAATTTTGACATTATTATTCTTATATTTCTAAACTTTTATTTTTTTCAGTTTACTTTCCCTTGTTTTTACTTTCTAGCGTGATTTTCATTTTTAAGCAAATGGACCCTGGGGCAAAGCTATGTCGTAGCTGTGTGGCACGTGTCACCTCCGATTCCAAAACACCCAAAAAAAAAAAAATTTACATATAATAGATTAAATAAAAATAGATGAAAAAACATCGCAAGTTGGACGTTGACTGATGTACGTGCTCCAAGGCTTGCAAACGGGAGGGGGGGGTTTTTTTTTTCGCTGCAAACGGGAGTTCGAAACTTCATAATACCATTTGTTTTTTTGTTTTTCTCTTTAACACTTCTCGATCTCTCTCCGTCTCTCTCTCTCTCTCTCTGCATAAATTCTCACTAATTGGAAATATTTTTGGAAAATGATTTTTACAATTTACACTCTTTTTTTGTTTTTAAACACATGAATTTACAATGTTGCTTTTGGATGGGAGAAAAAGTGTATTACAAAGGGTAAGATAGTAAATTCATATGAACAAAGACAACAACAACAAAAAAAGAGTGAATTGTAAAAAAAAAAAAAAAAAAAGGGAGTGTGAAAATCACTTCCCTAATTTTTTTCTACAAGTCTAGTATTTTTACTATATGTTTTTTTTACGGAAAATGATGGTGTTAAGAAACATATAATTCGATTTATAGACTTATATGAATAAATTACAAATTACAAATTACAATTCCTTCTTTTTTTACGCATAGGGGTGAAAGAGGAATTCTCCTTCCCCAGGCATCCTTTGAAACTTGTTAATCTATTTGTCAAATCTTTTTGGTGCTCACCAAAGAAGAAAGCAGGATGCAGCGGCTACTCCTCTTAGAAATTTGAATTTATGATGCATGTTGTGGGAGAAAAGTGGGACGTAATGGTTTCCCTGAGTTCAATTGGTGTCACCCTGTATCTAAATCTTGGCTCTGCCACTGTTATGGACCTAAAGAGAGACATAAGAAACAGAATATTAGTAATTGATGAAACACTATAAAAAAAAAAAAAAAAAAACAAAGTTAACTAAAAGCTCTACAAAAATGCTGACCGAATCTACTTCCATGGAACCCTGTTAGGAATACGAACTTTCTCCTCTTTATAAAAAAGGGTTGATGGAGTGAGAACATGTTGTCATCAAGTGAGAGACCTGCTATTGGTACATCATTTGGTGTACACCGCCTTCTATAGGACCCACTTAGGGGTCCCACACAAATGATCAAATCCACTTAATGTTTTAAAACATTTTTTTAAGCAGTCTTGTAAAAAATCAGCTCCGTCAGATATCGATAAAGATTTGATCGATTCTATGCCCATCCAGTCGGCAAATCGGGCGTAGAATCAATATTCAAGCATTTACTGATATCCAATGGAGTTGATTTTTTACAAGGATGCTCAAAAAATGTTTTGAAAAACTCCAATCATTTGTGTTAGATCTCGGATCAAAAAAAAAGAAAAGAAAATTTGTGTTAGATCTCTAAGTGGATCCCATAGAAGGTACACCAAATGGTGTACCCATAGCAATTTTGCTCAAACAAAAAATCTCTATCACGAGGAAATTTGAGAGATCGATCCTTGTCTTTAGGGCTCCAAAACTATTTTATTTTATTTTAATTTTCTGAAGATAGGCATAAATTTAGTAGAGGAAAATCGCCAAGTAACCAACCTAAAAAATGTTATGGAACAAGTTTGGAAAGGATGGTGTCACACTGAAACCAAAAAAGGGGTTGGGAATTAAGTGTCTCATTCTTCACCACACCACACTCGGCCTTTAATTTCCTAACGCATTATCCATCAGGATATGCTAGCTGTTAGGTTTTGGTTTGTGAGTATGTGGTGTTGCTATTACACAAGACAAAAGCACATCACCATCCTACTTCTCCTCTCCTCCCCCAGTCTCAACCATTAGCCTCTCCACCAGGTAATGGAACAAAATGCCTAGACATGCAAACATGTAACATCCAAGGTCGTTCGATCATATTTTCAAGTTAATGTTGCAGCCATCATTTCTTTCTACAAACATACAGACAATATTTGCATAATCAATATACCCTCGATCACTTTCTCATTTTTTAGGCAATGTCTGTATACTTAAACGTTACCCTTTGTGATCGAATAGGGAAACGATTCAATATTGCAACTAATTGTATGTTTAGATTATATTGGTCGGTTAGAGCGAAATACTTTATATACGTTTCAACGTGTCCTTAGGCACGATTATCCGCTAGTAGATAGACAAAATTTTGACACGAAATGTACTTTTACGGAAAAAAAATGGACTTATTTACTACGGAGTAAGACATATGCCTTTGATAATTCATTTAGGTACAGTGAATTAACGGATAAAAAATTTTAGGTACAGTGAATCAAATCACAAACCTCACCGACCCTTATTTGTGTAAGGATGATGATTCCACCATATAGTTGAACATGACGTTTCGTTTAACAAACATTGATCAATTGCAGAGGTATTTTAACCCCGGCCAAAACGAATACATTACACAGGCTGTGAAAAAGCTCAATATATAACACCATCCCGTAGTGTCCTAACCCATTTCCATTACATTACATATTGCAGTGAAACTCATGCATCTTCTCTTCAAACCCACCACAATATGTGATGGAAAAGCAGTGGCGGAGCCACTTGAGGACGAGTGCCCCCACTGAATTTTTTTTCCCCAGATTTTGTATTTTTTTCCCTATAAATTGGCGTCTTAAATTGTTCTTTGTTTAATCATTTTAATATATTTTGTATACCAACAATTCCACTACACTTGCAAAATGAGATATTTAATGAAAAGAAAAAGCCACCACTTACCATTTGAAACTCTCCAATGCATAATGTCCAAATTTGTAAGTAGCTAAAGTGCTAAACCATGGGTTATATGCATTATACTTTATTAATTATATATTCACAATTTTGAAATTACTAGTATTGTATTTGTCAATATAACCCACAACGTGTGACAAAATTAGAGGTTTAAGCATGAATTTGAAAAGAAAAGTATAATTTTTCTAATTGGATTAAGATTGCTGAATATTGACATATTAGTTATTGTGTATCTAACTGCTGGAGTATTAGACTTGATCTGTTGAGACAATTCAAAAAAATGTGTTAGTTTTTTTAAAAAATTATTTTTAGCACAAGCATTCTTTTAGTTTTTTGGTGTCGTTTAAGACAAATTTTTTTTTTTTGTTGAAGTGTGTTTAAAAAGTGCCCCCACTATCGTTAATTACTGGCTATGTCACCGTGGAAAAGTGGCGGTTACACATGCAGTGAATAATTTGTTGTAAATAAGGTTTTGATATGAAAAAAGGGTAAATAAGGGAAAAATAAATGGTTTTGTCAAAATGAGTTTTGTTGGGTAACCTATCCACGTCAACTTGTATGAGTACTTACAGGAGTATTTGTTTATTTGTTTGTAAATTCCAACACATCCCATTGTTCCCTAATTTTTTTGTCCGGTAAGTTCTTCGATATTTCTACTTTTCATAATTTTTTGTTTAGCTTTTTGGTAATTTTTGAAACTAATTATTCATTTCAATGAATTAATGGAACCAAAAAGTATAAAAATGTGGACCGAAATTGAAAAAAGTTAATAAAAAATGACATTAAAGACAGAAATACCGGTTGTTTGGTAGTATTTTTTTCGTCTTTGTTGAACTTTTTAACTTTTAGCCATAATTCTTTCTTATTTTTAATACTATTGAGACTACCCTGGTCGAGACGAATGATCAATCTTTCTTAAGTTTAAGCTTGTATTCGTTGTTAAAAGCTTATTCAAGGTCGGTATATTTCAAAACAAAAAAAAAAAGCTTGGACATCTTTTTAAGCTCGTTAAAGTTTCAAATCAAGCTTGAACAAACTATCACTCGACTTGTTCGGGCTTCTAAAGTATAAAAAATTCAAATTTGGCTTGATTAAAACTCGTTTAGGCTCGACTCACTTATAAACAAGTTAAGCCCTACACTTGGGGTGATCTTATTCATATTGAGTAGACGACGAAGCAAATGTTAAGCAAGCGAGGTGATTAGAGTGTTGGTGTTTTGTTACCACGAAATTTGAGTTTTAAAGGTTTGGTTGAGAAGTTAGATGTAAAGTGGACTCGTTTCGTTGACGGCTCATTTGGACTTTCGTATTCATTTGATGGTCATCCAAATTGTTTGCCAGATTGTAATGAGAATTTGACGGTATGTTCAGGAAAAGTTAATGGATTTCTGTGATTGATTTAGCATAAGTTGGAGCGTTCCAACAGTTATTTCCGGATAAAAGAGTTTGTGGATGTGCATAACTGTGGATCTAGGGTGTTGTCGTGTTCTAATTAGCGGACTAGTTCTAGCATGATTGGCCGGTTGATGTCTAGAGATCTCCGGCTGTTTGGCTCCGTCAAAGCGTCCTCCTGATATTCTGGCCGAGAAGAAGGACGAGTACAGAGTAGATGTATGTTACATATCGGTGAGCCTGGATGGGCACCGCAATAGAGCAAGTGTTGTTGGAGGTGCGATAAAGTTGGGCACCATACTAGTGCAACTTGTAAAGAGCATCGGCGCATTGAAGACATTCATTTACCATTCTTTTTAGCCTTTGACGCATTGAGGATTGTTGTTATCTTGTTTTTCAGACCATAATTTGAGAATTTTCCATAGTTTTTTTAGTGTAACTTTTGATATGAGAATTATAAACTCTCTCTCGTTGCTTGAGAAGTGCTTTGAAGAAGTGTGATGCATGTTAATGTTGAACTTTGTTATTTTTTATGCTGCAGATTTTATTGAATTCTGCAGAAAATCTTCCTTGCAGTCTATACTTGCTGATTCTAAGGCGGAGGTGGTGATAATGAGAACGTTCTCAATATTTGATTCTCGGTGTGAAATTATATGCATTTAGGATTACAGTGCTAGGAATTATGTTTTGCGAAAAACTGTTTGAGAATAGAATCAGGAAACTACTTAGGACTGACTTGAATGTGCTTAGTATTTGGTATTCTATTTGAGAATATTCTCAGTACTCATTCATCATCTATGTCACCCTTTTCAAAAACACCGCAAAAACACTTTGAGATTAACATTCTCAATCAAAAAAATACTTAATTAGAAGTGACTTTATATGTGCTTTGTGCTATGAATTCTGCAAGTACTTATGCATCATCTACGACACCATTTCCAAAAGGACCATCTGCTCTGCCACGAAAAAACACTTCAAGAACATTCTCAATCAAAACAATTTAGATTTGACTTTGTATGTGCTCTGTGTATAGCGCATAGTGTTGAGATCATTTTTATGACAAAGATCTAGACTATGGTAAGATGATTACAAATCATGAACATAAGACGATATGGTCAAACACTTGTTCTGTATTAATATGAAGCACAAAGTTGTCTTTACAGTTTCTCCAAATTACTTATTCATCTCCTACTTCTTACAATCCCACAAATTTCTCCAAACAAACCTACAAATTTCCAAAAACCACCATAACAAACAACCCTCAAAACCTTCAGAAATTCCCAAACCCCAAATGTGTAAAAGAAAAAAAAAACCCTAACACCAGTGTCACCATCATCATCGCCGAACTCAACAAAGTCGGTTGCATCAGGGGCTTCGTCTGAACCATTCTCGTCCTCATCACTTTGAATTTGCCTTTCCTTGCACTCTTTGTTCTTGCAATCTTTGTTTTCACACATAAACAAAACCAATAAAGAGATATAAAAAAGTTATGAGAGCTGAGAACGTTCTCATGTATGAAATTGAGTATTTAATGCTATGAATCATTTATGCACATTGCACCATCTGTCATTCCTCATTTCAACAATTATCAATGGATACAAACAGGATATAGTTGAGAGGTCGTATCTTCAAACAAAATACCAGCGATCAAAATGGGAAAAAGAGCGTGATGGTTCAAAATGGGGGGAAAAATGGGGTCTAATGTACTTGAGAATGTTCTCTACACTTTAGTGTTACCATCAGTTATAAATGCACACACATTACGCACTGTATTGTGCTGAGAACATTATTGCACTCTAGGGTTATCATCAGTTAAAAAACGCACACACCCACACTATGCAATATTTTGTGCTCAGAATGTTCTCAGACCCTGAGCATGTTCTCTACACTGAGCAATGTATTGGTTTTCTTTGCAATTTCTATTTTGACACATAAACAACAGCCATAAAGAGGTATGAAAATGTTATGAGAGCTGAGAACGTTATCAGCTCTGAAAATGAGTAAATTCTATCAATCATCCATGCACATTGCACCCTCTGTCATGTTTTTGGTACTCTTAAGTATATATGCAAACACACACTACGTAGTTTATTGTGCTATGAGAACATTCTCTGCAATCTACCGTTGACAGTTATAAATGCACACACACGCACATACAGATCTGCAAACCACCAATTAATTGTACGAATGATAACTGAGAATGTTTTCAACACTCTAAAAATGATGTAAGCAGCATTAGAATGTTGTTATATGAGAATTTGCACTTGAGAATATTTTTAGAGCTGAGAATGTTCTCAGAGCTGATAACATTCTCAACTCTACAACTCACCAATGAATGCACACACTATGCACTTCATTGTGCTGAGAATGTTCTCAGAGCCGAAATGTAACGCCCCGATTTTTGGGTACGTTAAATAGACATTTTTATTGAATTTCTAAATGGAGTCTGGCTCATTATTACAGCATAATTATCTCAAGAGTACATTCATTTAAACAAAGGTAGGGAAAACTAGGGTTCCTAACTACAGCTCCGCCTATTCTTCCATCCTAGCCAGCTCCTCGGCTCCGAAAGCCTCCAAAGTGTAGACTTCACCCTGATCATCTACAAAGTCTGATACATTATACCAATGTCGCCACCAGTATAATATGTCAGGGTCACCAAAGGTAACACCATGAGCTACAAAAGCTCAGCAGAATAAACTCATACCCGCTAACCCATAACTTACACATAACAAGTCTTAGATATTCAACAATGTCTAACTAGCACATGCGTATTCAACAACAATCAACAATGACACATCCAGATTCCCTATTCTAACGTTGATGTCTTGTGTTATCTGTGTTTCTCTACGCGACATTTCGTAGACCGTGTCACCATTTTCACCTTTCATTTGCCAAATCAACATTTCAAAAATCCTTTTACACACCCAACCTCGGTTCCGCCGCTCCGGGTTCCCGAGTATCCTCACAATGGTTCTGCCGCTCTGGGTTCCCATTGGCACACAACTAGCATTAGCTCCTCTCTGCGGATAACCAAGCCATAATTCAAACCTCGGTTCCGCCGCTCCGGGTTCCCATTGGAACGCACATACACCACACAATGGGCTACCACGTCCGGCCACATTGCGGTTTTCAAAACACTTTCCTTTTTCAAAACACACTTGTCTTTCACACACCCTAGATGTCATGTTTCTACTTTCTCAATTTATGTGTCTCGTTACATGCCTAAACTCCGCGATAGGACTTTTCATGTACGTACACATAAAATCATTCATTGTAATCTTGAAACTAAACTAGCAAGATCATCCAACTCTATATCTTTGATACCATGTCATAACTTCCTATTTTCACATAGTCATGCTCCAACATAAATACGAATACCTTAAATCAAACTATAAATGTTATCTTTTCAAGATCCGTTCTTTCTTCATTTTTAGGAAAGTTCAAAACAACATATGTTTTCCCGGAAAATAAAGTCGATATTTTCAACATACTCCCCTTCCTTTTCAATCTTTAAAATAAATACTTTTCAATTTCTCATGCATTCCAATCGATACAAACAAAAGACAAGTTCCACATAATCATACAATTCTTTTATACTTAGGATTAGAAAGTAAGGTTATTCTACCGTTCTTCTTGGCGGTAGTGACATCTACGGAGGAAAGAGAGTATGTCGGTGATTGGGCGGAGTAACTTCTTACGGAAAGCTTACGGTAGCTTCGAAAGAGAAAGGTTTCTCTCGAAACTAGTTCTTGACTAAACTACTTAGACTTTTGGATCGAAAGGGTGGTCGAGTGGCGGTCTAGTGGCGGCCTTGGATGAGTTTCTTGAAGAACACAAGAAGAACTCAAGAACAAGGGAAGAACAAGCAAGAACAAGGCAAGAACACAAGGATTTCTAGGGAGAGAAGTTGAAGGATGAAGGTGTGTGTTGAAATGGCAAGTGAGGGGTCTTATTTAGAGCAAAATTCTTGGCTCCTCCTCTCTCTTCTTGGCCGGCCATATCTTTCTCTCTCTCTCCCATGGATTTGTTCCATTGGCTTGTCAAATCATGCTTGAAAGCATGCTAAGCCTTCCATGTCTTGCCTTGTCCAATTGTTTTAGGCTTAAGGTTATAACTAAGTAGGATCTTATGCTTTCTAGGGTAAATCTTAGTCTAGGGTGCAAGACTTACAAGTCTAATGTAGGGTTTGATTAGGCTAAAGTATAGCCTTCCATGTTTAGTCATTCCTAGGCTAGGTTTGTAGTCAAAATCTAGGGTAATAAGGGCTAGGTTCTAGGATGATTAAGGGCTAGATTGTGTGCTTGATGTAGTCTAGGAATGGGTTGTCAAGTTGCAAATAGGCTTAAGGGCTAAAGAGGTAGCTTGGAGAAGTGTACAACACATGCACACACACACACACACCTCATTCTCTCTCTCTCTAGGCCTCCCTCTCTCTCCCTCTCGGCCTCTCTCTCTCTCTCTCTCCCCTATTTCCCATGTGTCTAATATATGTATGTGTATGTATATATATATATATATATGTGTAAGACTTTAAAGGTTTAGGTCCAAGTAGGCTTATAAGGCTAGGGAGGTGTAATGATTAAAGGTGAGGGTCTTAATGGCTAGTTAATACCCTATGGATAATACTTCTCCTAGCAATCATATATATTTCTATACATATATAACTAGGTATACTTAGGTCTAAGTAGCCCTAATAGGTCTCATGGAATGTAATGATTAAGGGTGAGCCTCCAAGTGGCATCCTATTGTCCAATGGTTAAAAGATACCTAGAAAATGCACCTAGGTATAGTCATGATTACATTAGGTGTGCATGCATGGCAAGGCTAGTTTGTCTTCTTTTGGAAGCATAATGGTGGCTTCTTATGGTCCAATGGTTTATAAATGTTAGGGAAGGGTTTGTCCAATGGTTCTTAAATGCTAGGGAAAGGTAACTAAGTCAATTGGAACTTAGGTTTGCCTAACTAAATGGTTGGAAACTAATTCTACTTGCCAAGTAGGATTTCTAGCCAAGAAATATAATTTAATTCTAGACACAAATAAATATGCAAGGGTATAAATAAGTCTCTTTGCCCTTAGAAAATGACTAGTTAATTTTATATGAAGAAAACTCAATTTATAAGTCTAGTATTTAATTATGACGGATTATTAGAAATTAAAAAGGAATTTTAAAAGCAAATCCAAGTAATTAAAATAAAATTCAAATATTTAACAAAAATTTTATTTACCAAAAATCAGGGTCATTACACGAAAACATTGTTATTAGAGCTGAAACCATTCTCAACCCTGCAAATCAGTTATGAATACTACTACGACTATGCACGGTGAATCTAAGGTGTAGTATTGTGCCTTCTTAGAGTGGAGAACATTCTTAGTTCTAGGGCTACGACTATACACAGTGAATACAAGGGCTACAATTGTGCACGGTGAATCTAGCATATGAAATTGAGTATGAAATTGCTTACTTTTTGTCATCTTGAGCGTAGATTCAAGGTTTGTGTTGAAAATTATTGCTTGATTGGTTGTACTCAAAGCCTTTCGTCGTAGGAGTCGTCTGATATGGCGGAAGATCGTAGTTATGGAATCGTTTGGAACAGTGGAGTCGCCTGGAATGGTGGATGATTGTAGTTGTGGAGTCGCCTAGAACAATGGGATCAAGAGAGAGAGAGAACCGTCAGTGATTGTCGTTCGCGACTGGAACAGTGGTTCTCACTGCCAAGGGTAATTTCAGTAGGAATTGGCGCGTTTACCTTTGGTGGGAAATTTAACAAGTTGGGCTGGACCTGGAGGGAATGGACTCTTATTTTTGGTACTGGCCTGTAAATAGCCCTTGACTCTTCTCTGCCTCTGTCTCTCTCCAACTTAAATGAAACCGTCAAGAGGTCTATTGTGGAAAAAACTTGTTTCAGAAATCTTTCGTCTTGCATGCCAGAAATTTAGTGGTGAATATTGTGAATTTGTGATGAGATTTGCTTCGTACTCAGGGGCAAAAGAAAAAATGTGGAGAGAGATATATCAAAGAAAATCAACTTTTTACTCTGATTTTACCAACACTAGAGACCGGGCATACGCAATACGGGTGCAAGTCAACTTTTACAAACAATATGCACAAAATGTAGTGCATACTTGGCAAATGGAATAAAATTAAAGGGAGAATAATTTGTTCGCCGCCTCCCTTATACCACCAAGACCACCGCTGCTACTGATACGACTACTGGGTGCTTGGTCAATGGTCCTGATTATTTAATATGCATGAAACTCATATATCGATTCAATCAGAGGCCGTAGCACATGTGTGTGCAAGTTTGTAAAATTGTGTGTAAGTTGGTCTGAGCACCCTTAGATATCAAAGAAAAAGTTTATAAAACCGTACTTGCCTATTGATGACAATATGGTAAAAATACAAAACAAAAAGCTCAACTTAATTAGGCAAGTCAGCGAAATTCAACAAATTCCTTCATTAGGCCGGCCTACAATTGCTTTTCTTCAGCAACAAATCCGCTTGCCTGATTATGTGTTCTATATATAATTCTCTTGAAAGGAAAAAATATGATTAAGCAAAGAATTCAAATCATGCTTCTCTACACAAAAGTGTGTGAAGGGAAAGTCATAGGAACTCACTCCGAATGGTTTCCCTCTATATATCTTCATATCTTGTGGTTGTGAACATCCAATACGCCTACTCCGTTGCCTCTAGATCTGACTTCAAATCTGTCAGATAAATCTCGCAAGGCAAACTGTAGTGGGCCGAAATATCCGAGGGTTTAAAGGGGTCAACAGATGGACCTTGTGGGCCCACGACCCAGTTGTCTCAGTTCGTCTGTATGAGGAAAAGTCAAACATGACACGTCATCCCAGTTGTACACCGAACGTTAGTCAGTCTTACGGATGTCCGCCGAACGTAAGCTGGTTCTCCGAACGTTCCACGACGCCCTTGTTCGGCATCAGTCTTGTTTACTCGGATGGGCGTCCTCCCTGTTCGAGGGAATGGTTTGGCGAGCAGGTATTGTGCTCGGCAGATCCTTTGCTCGGATGGGTTTCTCGGCTGATTAAGGCGGCGGTAGAACGTTCTGGAAGCTTCTGCTGATAGAAGCGAAGATAAGCACGTTCACCTCTCTGATAACCGATGGGACATATCTGACACTGGCCCACGTGGGTCCACATGGGTCTGCAGATCTAGAAGGGCGGGATCCATCGAGTGCTTCTGACACATGACGTCATCCGAGCGTAGCAACGCGCGTGCAATACACTTCCACCTTGTTCAACACTCCAAACCTGCGCCTATAAATAGCAAAGTACCCCTTCTGGGAAAAGGGTTAGACTTCTTCTCCCCTAAGCATACTTTTCCTTCCAAACTTCTTCTTCTTCCTCCCTCCGATTCTAACTAGATCGTCGGAGCTTCTACCCGGAGGAACACCACCCTCCGGTTTGCAGGTACACGGCGTCGCCGGTCAAAGTCATCACGGTTCAAGCAACAAGAAGGGGTTCAAGGATAAATCACGCCCCCACACAAACCATTCAAATCAGCCCCAGAAAAAGGAGCTCGAGAATGGAATGTGTTGATTGTACAGAGGAGTGCAAAGTTGTCATTAAGCACAAATGGGATTCCACATTTATGGAAACAGAAGTTTGCCACTGGAATTGTAAATTCTCAACTGAATGTCTAAACCAAGAAATGGACAATTTAAGCAAAATGGAGAAGCAGACGTGTTGGCATTAGAAGATAGGAGTCAAGGGTGCTTGGCAGCATCCCTCATTCTAGTGAAGCCTTGTTGATGTCAATCACCATTGTAAAAAGGTAAAAATGGAAGCAATAACATATTGGTAACTGCTCAAATGCCATGTTTAATTGCCACTTCACCCCATGCAGTTACGGAAATGGAACTATTTGAACTTGGGAATAAGAACTTTTTGAAGGACAATTTTGAGAATTTAAAAAGTGAGCCAGCTTCAAAAATGAGTCATAATCAATTGGTGCTCCCCCTTTATATATTAGAATAGATGGATTTTCTCCTGTCAAATTTACAACTAGATAGTCAATGAACTATTTTACAAACATTTTCTCCTGCCAAATTTACAACTATACAGTTAAGGGTAGCGCTTCGGTGTCTCCCTCTGTTTTGGAGACACCGTAAGAAATGGCATGACTAAAACCATTGGAAGCATAACCAAAACCAGTTAATGTGTAACCGAAGGTATAACATAACAAACTTGTCACCTAAAGAACCGGTAAAAAAAAAAAATCATTCTTACTCCCACTCCAACTCCAGTCCCTTAACCAGGGTTAAGAATATTATTCTCTACATCTCACATTCTCAAATTTTATTCTCTACATCTCATTATCTCCATCATCTCCATCTGCATCTCATCTCTATCTCCCACGTTCATCTCTCCCATTTAACCACGTTCATCTTCATCTCCCACCAACGTTTCGTCGTCGTCGTCGAGGTCGTCGTGGGAGGTGCTGAGGTTGATGCAGGCGCAACGCTCCAGCGACACGAAGAAAGCCGACGCCACGCTCGTCCCCACCCAATTCGCCATCCGATCCAGCTTCTCGCACGTCATGAACCCGCAATTGTTCACCATCGTCTGATTTCCAGACATTCTAGCTTTTTGTCTCTGGATTTTTCAATTTGTGGGTTTGAGAGACTTGATTATTTGGGAGGAAATCACGACGTCTGAAAGTTTCAAGAGAGATTGGGGAACGGTTAGGAGAGAGGGGGGGGGGGGGGGGGGGGGGGGGCAAAATGGTTTGGTCGGTTGAAAACAAGGTACAATGAGTGGATACCTTGTGGACGTCAGGGCCGCCCCCACCAGCAACACCAACGGCGTCCGGGCCGCCATCCGACAATCCAGATTCGATCCAGATCCGCAACCCAGGTTCGACGAGAAGAACAAGGCCGACATCTCGCCCACCTCAACCCATTTTTTGAGTTTGGGTAAAAATTGATTCCCTGTTTTTAAGAAATAATTTTTCTTACTGTCCCTTATCCGTTGAAATTTGATATTTTGTGTTAGATCTTGTATTTGTTGAAATATAATTTTTTTTACTGCCCATTATTCGTTGAAATCTGATATTTTGTGTTAGATCTTGTATTTGTTGAAATAATTTTTTTTTAGTATTTGTTGAAATAATTTTTTTTTACTGCCTATTTTTGTTGAAATCTGATATCCAGTGCCGGCCCCGACATTTGGGTTGCCCTAGCCCAATTTTATACTTTGTTGCCCACTTACTATTAAGTCATACAAAATTTAAAAAAAAAATCAAAATTACATTATTTTTTAGCTTTAATAACATCAGCAAAAAAAAAAAAAAAAAAAACCGTGTTAGCTTACTCGATTTATTTTAACTATGACTTTTTTTTAGCTTCAATAACATGAAGAAAAAAAAACCGTGTTATTTGGTCTGATATGTTCTTGCGAAATGGTAGTTCGAAGATAAAAATAAAAATCGTGTTAGGTTGCTCGATTTATTTTGACTATGACTCTTTTTTTCATCAAATATAAGAATATATCACGTATAGATTATTGTTGGGAAGAAAACAAAAAGAGGATAAAAATTGTGGATGGCAAAGAAAAAGACGAAGAAGATGAAAAAACAAAATGGAGGAAAAAAAAGACGAAAGAGGGCGTGCCTGGGAGTTGAACCAAGCACCACCAGTAATTTGACAATAAGCCAGTGACCACTGCACCAAGCAAAGACTTATGCAATTATGGGAAACTTTTTAAAATTTATAATATAACTTTTTAAAATTTATAAAATTTATAATTATGGGAAACATTCTAAACCCGGTAGACCCAAAAATTTACGAGAACAATTAAAACACCAAGCAAAACAAAATGGACGATATCGATCATCATGATTGTGTTGCGATCGTATGAGTATTGTACATTAGACAAAAGCACAAGACCTTAGTTTAGAAACAATAAGGTTCAACGTATAGATTTTAAAGAAAGTTATTCAATAATTTTTTCTGATGACCGATCTAAACCGTTAAGATTGCACATCTTATCGATTCTATGTTTGTCACCAACTTCTATGATAATCGGATGTCGGCAACCATATGTTTGGAACACATTAGATGCTTATGTAGGTATTAAAGTCCTATAGTTCCCAATTCGATGACTGCTTTACCTATTTCTATAAAATCAGATCCGTCCATCTTTTGCGTAACATAGATTATATCATTCCTGCCAAAAATAAAGTAAATTGCTTATCGTTACAAGCTTTATCGGATATAAGTTATCATTCTTATGTTGAATTTTTGTACAAATCAAAGAGTTTCGTAAATCAAAATAGACTAGATGGAGCCCAAAATTTTCAAGAACAACTAAATAACCAATAACAACCAAATCAACGGCCTTGATTATTAAAATAAATGATTTACTGAGATCCGTTACATTTTACTGGTCAACATAATCGCAAAACACATTTACATTTTAAAAAATTTCCAAATTTTTTCCACTTAACCCACGGTTAAACATGTTAAAATTAAAAAAAAATACAAAAAGCAGACAGTCGGGAGACAGGTGGGACCAGGGGCAGGTGTGTCGTCAGGTTTCGTACAGTTATGCTCGCATGAGGTTATGGTCATGCCATTTAGGGGTTCTGTTATGCTATTTTGTGGTATTGTTATGCTTATGCCTTCTGTGGTTTTTTGTTATGCCAACCGTGGTAATTGTTATGCTTTTCAATGGTTTAGTTATGCCCATGTTGGCATAACTCTTCAGTTATGCCATTTAATGGTTTTGTTATCAATCATGGGGTTTATGTTACACCCGTTTATGGATTATTATACCCTACGTTATGCCATTCAGTTCATGTGTTATGCTTCTTGGGTTTCTTGTTATGCCATTTTATGTTTTTTGTTATACCTCAACTTTTGACCTGTTGGAGTTACCGCTTTGACCGGTCACTTTTGGTCAACCTTGTGATGTGGCGAAATCTCATCCATTCGTTTGGTTATGCTATTTAGTGGTTTTGTTATGCCTTGTTATGGTTTGGTTATGCCTATAAGGGGTTTGGATTATGCCAATAATGGTTTTGTTACGCCAAAATTACGGTGTCTCCAAAACGAGTGGAGACACCGAAGTCATTACCTACAGTTAATGAACTATTTACTCAAGTATGTACTGCGACTTATATTTACCTAAAGGCTAGAGATGCTCTAGCAAACCACTCTTTTCCAGTATGGTTTGGATGCTAAGAGCCGAATAGCCAATCGTTAGGTGACCAGTTATAGCTACTTAGCTTGTTGGAAATGGGCTTGATTTTGATCTTCTGAACAATGCCTTTTCAATTGAGCATTCTAACCGATTTCTAGGTGCAACACGGCAACAAAGCATTTTTTTTTCCACCATGTGCTGATTTCTTATGTATTTTGAGCCCCAATCCTCCACTCTGGTTTTTCCCCGTCCACAATCTCCGCCCACCCCTTTCCTCTGCCTTACCTCTTCACTTTCTCCGCCCACCTCCTCTCCTCCACCGCCTCCTCTCTGGGTTGGGCTAATTTGGAGACGAGATGTAGCAAGGGTGGCTTGGTCTCCTCCAGCGAATAAGTTGCTCAATCCAAGGCGGCAGTTTCCAGGGACATTGACAGTGGCCAGAGTTTTTACTTTTGTAGTTTCTTTTTATAGAGTATTTATTTTTCTTTTCTGTGGTGATGTTTTGTTTTATCTGCCTTGTGGAGTGTTTCCTCCCTTTTGAGTGGATTTTTCTTCCCCTTTGTGGGCATGTCTCACCCCAGGGCCGGCCCCGGGGTAAGCCCAGCAAGCCCTCGGTCTTGAGCAACCCCCGGGCCGGGGCAACCAAAAAAAAAATTTAAGTTATATATAAATATAAAAAAAGTTTCCCACGGTAGCACAAATGATTGTCTTGGTGTTGCAGGCTTGCAAGACGTTAGCTGCCGAAGAACTGAGTTTAACTCCTGGCCCCCCTGCCCCTTTATTTTATTTCTCCACTTTTGTTTTCCTCCCAATCAACAATATTACGAAAATCAAATTACTTTGTTGGAAAATTTTGATTTAACAGACATAACAATAATATATAAGTGATATGTTCTTACATTTGATTAAAAAAAAAGTCATAGCTATAATAAATCGAGCAAGCTAACAAGGTTTTTATTTTTACTTTCGAACTACCATTTCGACAAAGATTTTAATTGAAAATGAGGCGCCGTTCCACCAAGGGCATTTTTGGGCATTTGGGACTAGTTATGTGAATCAACATGCAGAAATCTATGAAGCCTTTTGAGGTGTATCAAAAGATGCTTTCTTTGGAAGGTGATTTGATCCCAGGAGTTTGTTGACGGGCTATATCCAAAGTTTCCCTGCTCAGACGCATCACAATGAAAATGGTCACTTAAAAGGTAACTATTCTAAGGGGAGGACAAAAAGTTTTGATGTGTCAAAAGAAGTTGGTCTGCAGCATTTATATAGATACAAAACCTCTGTTCCAAAAGACATAACCTTGCTAAAGTGGAGCTTATCACAATTATAATCGTCTGTCTAAAGACACCCATGGGCCATCCGTTTGAACGACACCGATTAGACACTTGTTTGTCATATGAAATCTGGGTCGTTGAGTAGACACACCAAAATAAATCAACCTCTTATTGGTGAATCTCGCGGAGTAGCACACCTACGGGCAAGGTGGTTATTCAATTGTAAAATTGGAGTTGCAAATGCAAGCCCATGAAAAGCAAGTTACGTAGGGACAAGTGCAAAGACAATTATACAGATACGATCAAGCAGCAAACAATGAGCTTGGGGCAATATCTTTCTTCCAGCTAGTAAGCTGTCTAAGCTTGCCCACGAGTTCCACTTAATTTGAAACCTGAGAAACAGTTACCCAGGCTCTAGGAGTTCAAACAAGGATAAGTCAGTCAATTGGGTGAGTTGTTGTTCTTCAATTAACAGGAGTCCATGTCACAAGCCAAGAACCCTTTGGCTCAATAGCATCAAGAATGCAATTAAGTGCCACTAAAAGAAAAGAGGTCAAGAGTTCAACTCCTCTTCCAGGCTGCTAAACTTACTATTCTAACGATATTGAATTTTACCGATCAATAAAAAAATAGCCCATGTCACAAAATGCCTTTCGGATGTGTTGAAAATCTAAAAACTATGTGGGGGGAACACAGTGGAATGTGTTGGACACTTAAATAACTAAACATAAATGTGGAGGATAACAAAGAATATACTACATGTACGACCCTTACGTAGTACCGAGCTCCCATGAAACACAAGTATCTTTAAGAACTCAACACTATGATAATATCTATTCTTCACCACTTTCTTCTCTACTCCTTATTCAATGATCAACACCCCTTTATATAGGGCACAAAACATAACTCTTAAACTCTACATACTTAATACATGAACCATAAGATACCAATGTATCGACCATAATTAGTGAATTCTAAATTAATTTCCAACAGGATCATGACACATTCAAAAGGGACATCTATCTGTGTACCTCATTACATTCAGAGACAATGTTTTACAGTAGCATTCTATTGCACAATTTAGCAACTCTTATCAATTTTGAGAGCATGGAACATCTGATAACGACTCAGTTGAGCTCTTGAGCTTATATGGCTCTTTCTAGTTATGTAGATAAGAGCCAACAAAAACCTTCTCTAGAAAAAGGTTAGAACTAACCGTTCCTACGAAGTGTCCCAATTACCTCTTTGAATTCTATTTGATTTTGTCTAGTGGATAACGATATCTAGAATTGAAGGAATATTCATGTAAGAAAGCATTCATGAAGAGTTTGTTACTCCAACTATAACGGAGAGAGAATTTAGATCAAACTCGAAGATAATTGCATATGTAGTGCACATGGTACAAAATAAAACGTGCTAATTCCATTGACAAGGTTGTTTTACACATCGATAGGGTATCATACCTTATATTCGTGAAAACTAAACGTCAGAATATATCATCAGGTGGTACGATCATGTGCATTTATAGCTATTGTCATTGACTAAACAAACTTCCAGACTGAAAGTACTGTTGTCGAGTGATGACATACGGAAAATGCTTTTTAAAACAAGGTGAATTGTTTGAAGCAAGTTAAGCTCTAAAGTGATAATATATCATTACTGGGAACATAGGCCTCAAATATATGCCAAATAAGAACTTTCTACTATAGGTTGAACTTTCACGATGGAAGCGTCACAATTACGAAGCTTTGAGCGATATGCGTCAACAATAAAATAGGAGATACAAACTTACATAATTTTCAGTGGTGCATTTTGAAATCATGGGGGCTGCACGTTTTGCTTTTCCCTCCAGAAGCATGCATGCATCGTCACAATGTCATGACATGAGTAGTGGACGAATCCACCGGTGCTCTTGAGGGAGAAGATAAATAAGGCTTGGGGGGGATTTGCAAAGACTCCGTGCTTCCTTCTAACATCTCCACAACCCGACTCATTGATGGTCGGTTTGAAGGATCAGTTTGTATACACCACAGGCCAACTATTATCATCTTCCTTGCGCTTGCATTTGCCTCATCATCCTCATCCGTAATGCCATGCAATCCAAGTTCTTCATCAAGCTCAAGACGCTTGTATACCCAATGTGGGAAATATATTTCACTCGTACGATCAACCTCGACACTTATATTCTTTCTTCCGCCAACCATTTCCAGAACCATCATCCCGTAGCTATACACATCAGACTTGTGTGAAACCTCACCAAAATTTCTGCTAAATACTTCTGGGGCAATGTAGCCCGCTGTTCCTCGAGCACCCGTTAAAGATATGATACTCTCTTTTTGCAGGCATAGTTTAGCAAGGCCGAAATCAGATATCTTTGGGCAGAAGTCCTCATCTAAAAGAATATTATGAGGCTTTATGTCAAAATGCAATATTCGCGTTTTGCAACCACGGTGTAAGTACTCCAACCCTCGGGCAATGCCAACCGCAATTCGGTACATTGCATCCCAACCCAACTGGCGATATGTCGAGGAACCACCATCATGTATGAAATTGTCAAGAGATCCGCTAGGCATGAACTCATATATGAGAGCTCTATGGCGACCCTCAAAACAGAACCCAAGAAGAGTCACAATATTTACATGAGAAGTTCTACTAATTGTTGCAACCTCGTTAATGAAATCTTCTCCATTGCCTTTCAACCCCTTCAGAACCCTCACTGCCACGAGGCAGTCATTTTCTAACTTTCCTTTGAAGACACAACCAAAGCCTCCCTGACCTAGTTTAGTTCTGAAGGAGTTGGTAATTTTCTTGATGTCGGAGTAAGTGTATCTTTTAAGAGAGAGATATCCACAATTCTTTAGAAATGCCTCAATGTTTCGGTAGTTCTCAGTCTTCTTTTTCCAAAAGAATGTTGATTCACTTTTTGAGAGTTTCTTCATAATAATGCAGAACAACAGAATTCCCATAATCCCTACAGTAGAAACAACTGAAGCACAATTCCGAAGAAACGGTTAGATGTGGATAATAGTTCTAGGTTATCTTCCTATTACATGTAAACCTAGAGAAGTATAATGGGAAGAGGAAAAGGAATCTCGCCATCATGTGAATGAAAAGGTCAAGCTAATGAAACACATGAACGATACCTGGTCCGAGAATCGATGGCAATCTACTTCTTGCTGTAAAAACTGTAAAAGAGAAAAAAAAAACATTGGTTAGATGAGTTTAGAAAGGACGGTGGAAGAAAAGCAATGGGACATAAATTTAATTTACTTTGCACATTCTGATATATATAGAATAATGGAATATGCCTTAATCTAACCAGAAATGCAGAGTACGAGCTCTCTTGTTTAAGCATTGAAACTCCCCAAAGTCGCGTGGACATTGACCTTAATCGAACATAATATTTCACCATACACAATACTAACTATGATGCTCAAGTCTCGTACAACCTCACTTGTCCTCTCTTTACGGAAACCCCGTCCAGGCCTCAGGTCTCCTCCTCCATTAATCGAAACGTCAATACCTCCTCTCTCGTTTAAGCGCTGGAACTCTCGGGTGTCACGCAGAACTGGCCCCCATCGTGGAGACACGCAAGACATTCCTCTTCCTCTAAAACGTAATATTCAACCAAAAAAAAATCAAAAGCCAATAATGAGAATGGATCGCTAAGATTCTGGTCCTCAACTAATGACACCACCAGCAATTGGAAAAACACACAGTTTTTCGGAATATTGACTGGAGTTGGAACTACAACTTGTTGATTCTGATACGAATAGTAGACAGTGTACCCAATAATGAGAATGGATCGCTAAGATTCATGGCCATGACAGCCTCCGCCTCTATAGTGAGTGTAGTTACCAAAGAAGAACTTATCAGTCTAATTTTCTAAATTGCAGGGCTGCTGGTGTGGCATTTGAAGAAGGTGAGATTCGGGGAGATTGTGAAGAAAATATATCGCCTATTAAGAGGATGGATGTAACTGGAAAGATCGCAATCGTTGGATTTGAAAAGGTTTTGTTGTACGACCATTAATCTTTACGGTATCATTGGTTCAGCTGCGAACTTGATAAGATCTTCCCTTCGTGCCCAATTTGACTTTGGGGACTGGTTCATCAAAAGTCAACAGTAAACCACCCCATAGGGATGTGTGGTGTTGGTACGTAAAAGAGAATTTGATCGGACCTCTTGGTCTGCAATCGAAGGAGGATGGACAGGAAAAACCTATATTTGATTCCCAATTTAAAACATGAAAAAAAAAATCCCAAGTATAAGAGGAACGAAATTCCCTCCATAAATTGTTTTATCTGGGACGGGGCGAAATTATGTTACTAGAAATGAGGGTTTGGTAAAAATCAACAAACTCCATAAATTATTTTGATTTTTTGGTTGGCACGCCAGTTGACTTGGAAATGGTGTTATAGAAGGAGTACGGAAGTCGACGGAAAATAGAGGGCTTTTGGGTGGTGCTGATTTCTTGTGCTACACAAGAATGGTCGGTAGGCAAAAAGACTACATTGAGAGGGAGTTTCCTCACTAATGACAGATCACATGGTATTAAAAATGTGATCGCCACAGATGGTCACCATAGCATTGCTCCCGACAAAATAGCCACCGTAAAAAAATAGTATGTTAAAAGAACCAAGAACCACTGTGATCTTGTTTATGCAGACTAACAAAACCGTAGTAAGCAATTGTCATGTGCGTGTATTATAGATAAGATGTTGTGACAGATTTTCCTGAGTGATTTGAACTGTTGTATCATGTCTCGTCTTCGACCTCTGGACACAAGTGACTCGCATGCACGCGCATAGATCAGACACGCCTGCACGCACCGCCTCGACGTGTGGGGGTTCCTTCGGGATCCTTTCTATGTTGGATTAGCACCATCGCGATCATCGTCTCAAGAGACGATGCTAAACCTGTAAAGTTTCCAAACGCAGGGAAACCCACCGCACCAGCTGTCTCTCTCTGGTCCTCTTTCTGTCTCGCCACACCTTTCTACCTACCTATACACATATGTAACTATGCAAGGGAAGAGGGAGGAGTAAACGGTAAACCCAGGTAGGGGGTTTCCCCGCGGGTGGTGATGGCCGGCACCAAAGGGTGCCAATTTCGGGCAGCTATTGAATTGATTATTGAAATATTGTGCAAGTGCTTCTTGCTTGGAGTGAGTGATTCCTCCTATTATCAAGCGTGTGGCTTAGTCGCGTCAAGTGACATCCTGAACTATCCTAACCACGCAGGCCAAAAGGGAATTGATCTTCTGACTTCAGATTGACTTGAATATCAAAATGAAAACAAGTATGGGATATGTAGTTTGCAAAGCAACAAAAAGGATAACTTTTTTGATGCATTTATTCGTCTAGATATATAGATGCAACGGCTTCAAAATATGCTTACTGATACTGATAAAAGGTAAATTACCTGTTCCTAGTATCAATATCAAGTTCCTTCCCGTGATCAATGTCAAGGAGAAGAACATCAATCAATTCAAAGTAATTTACTTTGCATATTCTATAACGCTTTTGAGTTTAACGAACGGAAGAATGCAAAACCGAAAACAACAACTTCCATGATGAAGCAAACTGACATGGAATAAGAATCTTTCGGATGTCATTACCTTCTTTCTCAATTTGAGACTAACTAAAGGAAATTTCCCAAAAGATAAAAAAAAAACAGAAGAGATAAAACTTCCATGATGGAGCAAAACTGCTATGGATTAAAGAACTCTTGAGATAAACCCATTATTGCCAATACCTTCTTTCTCATTTGTGCAGTTTAAGGGCATGCTATCAAGAGAACATCTCCCCCCCTTGTGTCGACACTGTTGACATTCCTTGGACACATGAAACCTGATAGAGAACTCGGAAGCCAACAAAGAGAATAAATCACTGGCATTCCTGCTTCCGAGTTCCGATACCCTTGGCAATTCAAAAACCGAACACTTAAGACCAACACTGGCATTACTCGAGACACTAGAATGATAAGGATACTTATAGTAGACAGTGTATCCACTGCAGCCTCTGTAACTGTCATTGCCACGAAAATACTCATCTTGTTTCTTGTCAAGTTCAGGGCTATTGGTAATGCATTTGAACAAGGTGAGACCAGGTGATATTGTGAAAGAAACATAGGGTCTAATCGGAAGAGACCAGTTCAAGTAAAACGAGAAAACATCGCAACCGTTTATCCTAATGAGGTCCCGTAGAATTGGGTCATTAACCCTAATGGAATTTTCTGAGAGATTGATAGTATCAAGGTCATACAATACTTCCTTCCTTTCCAGATTGAGTTTTGGAACTGGGTCTGAGCAATTTTGTACGGTGTAGAGCCCACAATCGGGGAATGTGGAGTTGGACAAAGGGAATCTGATTTGGCCATGAGTTCCACAGTTGAAGGAGTGTGGACACTTCCCAGAAGAATGATCAAACAGTAGATGAAAGAGAAGAAAGAGAGCCAAAATGGAGGGAGGAACACCCATTGTGATTGCCCAGTTTAGCAAATATGGATTAATAAACAACCAACAAAGGGGCGAGGAAGAAAAAAAGTTTTCTGTCTTAAAATAAGGTAATGTTTGTGGTTTTTGTCAAGAAATAGAGGGTGTATGGCTTTACACGCCAGTCGCCCGACTTGGAAGAAGTCTGATTGAAAGGAAGAGGGAACTAGGACCACTACTTTTTGGTTGAATAGCAAGGGTCGGTCGGCAGAAAGACTCCATGGGAGTTTCATGCTCATCTCCTTCATTGACCCGGCAACTTGACCCATTGACCGCCCCAAGGGTTGCTCAGGCTCTTTTGGCTTAGTATTTACTCGTTTGCTCCCTTCTAAGTTTTCAAAAGTTGGTCTGGCTCTCCTGGCTTAGTATTTACGAGGTTGCTCCCTCCTAAAATTTCAGGTGCGATATCTCTTGTCAATAATTCTTGAGGTCACCTCACACATTGCAAGCGTATAAAAAGGCCATGGGCGGAGGGACAAGTGGGGTCGAGTGACCCCACTCACTTTGATTTTCCACCGGAACGTTTGATAATTTGCAACCAAATTTTGCTATTAATTTTGACCTCACAAAAAATTTCTAAATTGCCCTACCTTGTTTTAAATAAATAGAAATCCCAAACGTTTCTCTTCTTTTTGAGAGTTGATAGTACTAGAAATGAGACTATCATGTATTATTTTACAAATATAACAAGTTTTTGGGGCCAATTATGAGGCAAAATGAATTATTTGTGCATCGATCTTATAATTAATCTCTTAATTTAGTTAATTTTGGACTTATGCGTAGGAAAAATATAGTTGCATATGAATCTAATTTTTGACCCTACTAACCAAAATTCCTAGTTCCGCCCCTGGGCCCGTCGCTGGAGCTCTAGGGATTCCTTCAAGGTGCATGCAAACTGGCCCGAAACACCCTCCATTACAAAGAAAATTGACCCATTGACACTGAGAATAATTTCTTCCTTTGAGGGCTTACCGATCCTTCTACGTACATTGGGGAAGATTATTTTATGCCCCTGACGGTGTCCCTGGACCCTTCTCCATTGCACATTGTTATGAAATCCAAGAGAAAGTGTGTCGACTCTACCATAATGTGTGGTGAAGAATGCCTTATGGCACCATGTGGCCGTTTTGCACTGAATAATTACTCGCATAGTAGACTAGTCTGTGGGGGAAAAGACTTCATTGAGGACCACTCATATAATTCCGATAAAAAAAAAAGGACCACTCATATAACAACGACCTTGACCCATTGATTCTTCTCTCTCTCCAATAAGAGTCGACCCTGATACCTTGCGAGCCTAAGATGAAAATTGACCCATTTCATTTTATTTTTTTTAAATATAAGTACTTATTCTCGTTTTACGAGATATGTCATTCTCTCGCAATACATCACCTTTAATTCAAAAAACAAATATTTATTCCCAAATAAGTACTTATTTTGAGTTAGTGGAACATTAGTATTCAACAAAAGAAAGTTTTAAATCATGCATAGCAGCATATGATTACAAGCTTATAAATCACTCTCTTCTTACATTCTTGGCGAAAATGGTTTTAATTACGCTTATATAATCAATCAGATTAATTCGACAAGGTCATTTTGTATAAATACAATTTTCTAGAGCAATAATTATTGAACACTACACAATTTGTCGGGGTCCCTCATTTTAGCAAAATTTTGGGGGATCAAGAGCTAGTATTGGCGGACACTGTAATTTTTCAGGGTGCAAATTTTAAAAGACCGAAATGAGAAATTATAAAGCAAAGTGGTTTCGATTAACAATGTCTAGGCATACGAAAAAGAACGACATCTATAGCCGTCTGGTAGTTAGTACGCATATTAATCCGTTTGATTATTGTTGCACTTGTTGCTGTTATGTTTATTGTTGTTGTTGCTCATAAATTTCAGGCAATCATATATAGTTTCATTTTTTCTCACTTATCTTTACTTGAGTTTTACTGGTTATATACAACAGGGATGTGAAATAACTTCTGTTCCTCTTTGTCGTCAATTACCCCGTTTAAGTTTCCTCATGAGTACTGGTTACAACAGGGATGTGTATGTTAAGATTTGAGTACTCAAAAGAGTTCTGATCAAAAGAGGTCTGATCAAACGAGCCGAGTCTTGCCGAGTTTTACCGTGATCAAGTTTGTTTATTAAGTTTTTAACGAACCCGAGCTCGAGCTCAGTGAAAAACTTATCGAGTCGAGCTCGAGCCGAGCGGGCCTTGGCTTGACTCGAGCTCGAGATTGTTCACGAGCCTTAACAAGCCAACGAAAAACGTATATATATATCCTCACATGGGCCTAATACAACCAAAAATATTTTGATTGTGAAGGTTATATCTTCATTTTTCTATTCTCTACAACAAAATAATCTCAATTTTAGAATAATAATTACATGTAATATGTTTTGTAAGGATTTTGCATCAGGGTATCAAAATGCTAATTGTAGTAATTAACGTAAAAAGTCTACTAAGTCTTGGCTTGCGAGCCAACTCGAGCCGAGCTTCTACTGGCTTGTGTTCGGCTTGATAATGAAACGAGCCTAGAATTTGAGATTGAGCTTGTTTATTTATGTCTCGAGTCAAGTCGAACGAGCTTTTACCGAGCCAAGTCTCGAACGGCTTTGTTCGTTTGTAGCCCTAGGTCTGATCTTGTTGCGTATGTTAAGGCTTCCGGGTTTTCTAGCAGTACTTACAGGGTTCAATTAGCAGAACAGTCATTTAGCAAATTAAGTTAGTTATGACTATGATTCCCATTTTGTTACTTATGAGTAGAGTAGTATAAATATGCTTGTGGCAATCCGTTTATTCGATCAGGATAGGAATGTATACTATCATTGTGGGTTTCCAACATTTCCTGAACACATGAATGATAAGTGGTGAAAAATCCTAGATCACCTAGGTATATAAAAATTTGCTATGTTCTGAATTTTTTCAATATCAACCCACAATTAATATATCAATCCAATCAATCACCGGAAAGCAATAAACATAAGAACACCAAGATATACGTGGAAAATCCTAAACGGGAAAAAAACCACGGGAAGGAATCAAGCACTATAAACAATGTGTAGTTACAAGTAATCTTACCCTACGATTTGAATCCTCACAATCGAGCCTAAGACCTACTTGCCGAATCCACGTTCACCACACCCAGTGCTTGACCGCCGCTGCCTTGAATCCACATGCCTTCCACACTCCTTCAGAAATCCACCGAAGAACAAGTCTAAGTTTGTAGAAATAAAGTTGTGAATATATACTTCTTGGAGTTTCATTGTGGCTTCGACGATTGAATAAGAACTCCAAGACTCAAACATAAAAATACCCCTCCATCTTTTCTGAACTAGACCCACGTTCTTTTTCTTTTTATTTCTCTGCTACTCCTTTTTTCGTTACCCAAGCATACAAAAGAATAATACCTTTTGTATTAGCTGAAACGTGTGCAACACTTCCACCTCATTTAGGCAGGTTTTACCAATTGATCTCAAATTGATACCCGGTCAATCCATTCCAATTTGAGCTCTCTCTGACCACTTGATCTAAACGCGATCATTCCATTACAAATAAAGATTCGATTTCCTTCCACTTTCTAAACAGACACTCTATAAATAAATAATAAATAATTTACAACTTGATAATCAGGGATACAATTAAATGTGTGTTTTGTTATGAAATTTGCCAACATAGAGAGACCATGGCCCGTGGTCCTAACAAGTGGTATCCCAAGTTCAGCACTTATATTTTCTTTGCCCATTTCTGTTCCCCAAAAACGCAAAACAACAAAATCGGCAGTACAAAGGCAGCATTAATGCACAATGAGAACTGAGCCATGACTTCAAAGATCTCAATATACGAACAAATACACAACGAGAGCTCCATGCACTCACTATACACATTCTCTCAATAGAATTATCAGACCATATATATTCATTTCGATATACAACAAAATGGAAACTGAATTTGAAAACTACTCGGTTGCATAGCTACGAGTGTCAAGATTATTTTCTTGGCATATCTATCTTCAAGCAAAAGTGGAGTGAAACGACTCACTGGAGGCGGACGTGGTAGAGGTACTAACCCATCTATTGGTCACCGAAGCTGGTGAAACTGGTGCCGTGCTGTTCTTCAACAACACATCATCTTTGCCATCAGGCGAAGTAGGAGGCCTTCTAGTTGTTAACGCGCTACCATCGTCAATTATCTTCCCAGCATTCTCATCATTGTACGCCTGAATCTCCATCAAAGCCTCCAATATCTCTTCCATCGTAGGCCTCATGTCCTTATCGAGTTGCAAACACCTAAAAGCCACCTCTGCCACCGACGAAGTCATCCTCTCAATCGAAGGATCTGACTCATATCCAAGAGACGGATCAATCAACTCATGGATTAAACAGTTTTGGATCCTGTTTACTGCTAAGTTAGCCAAATTAATGTCATCCCTATTCCTGTTAATGTCAACAGCCGACAGTGATGATATGAGCTCAACAAGAACAACCCCAAAGCTATAAACATCACTCTTGTCAGTAAGCTGGTAACATCGATGGTACTCGGGATCAACATAACCGGGAGTGCCCTGTGGAGCCGTTGAGACGTGAGTGGCATGGTTGGGGAAGAGTCTCGAGAGCCCGAAATCTCCAACTTTGACACAAAAATCGTTGTCAAGGAGTATGTTGTCTGTCTTCACATCGCGGTGGATGACATCAGAAAGATGGAGGTAAGCCAATGCCCTGGCAGTTTCAATGGCTATGTTCATGCGAATAGGCCATGCAAGGGAACCCTCCTTAGCTCGATCACCGTGTAGATGATCCGCCACAGTGCCATTGGGAATGTACTCGTAGACGAGTAGTAGTTCCCGGCTGTGGCGGGAGGTGCAACCATAAAGGATGACCAGATTGGGGTGGCTCAAACGGGTAAGGATTTCGACTTCGTTCATGAACTGCTTCACCCGCTTGTAGTTGTGCTCGTATAGGCGCTTGACAGCAACTTCCTGCCCATCGAGGAGTTTTCCTGGTTGAGAAAAGACCAATGGTTATGCAACATTTTTGTGTGAATAAATGTGATTTCAGAGTATGTAAATAGATGGGTTACATAGATAGGCTGTTGGTGGATTATGGATTTGTGGGGAATTTTCAAGTGAAAGGAAATAGATACGCAAACCCAAGGTTACATGGATTTTTACATGCAAGAAGGACCTGTGTCGGAAGAGAAAATTTTCAATGCAACGGTTATTTGTAACGCCTCTCTCACATGGGGTGAGACTCACGCATACATGGGGCCCACATCAAGTGAGAGAGCGTTACAAATAACTGTCTCATTGTAACTTTTTTTTCCTTGTCGGACACTTTGACAGTAGGGAAAGAAAATTAACTATGTTTCCTTTACATGATTGGTTGGACATCTACCTAACAAGCATACTTAGAAAATTCATGCTATCAAAAAAATCCGTGTCTCGTGCAGTACATGAGATGCTCAATTGCAACTTGTAAACATCACTTTGTCCCAGAAAATAAAAGAGGTATAACACCAAGAAGTATGGAAATTTAGTTGTGTCCTGTTATCCTTGCAACTGATGCATGTCACCTGAGTCCATGAAACATAGGGCAAATAAAGATAAACTCATCTGCTTTACTTCATTTTTACTGCTTCTTTCGGATTTTTCCTTATTTATTTCCTTTCCAAAGTACATGAGCCAACAGTCTTAGCGATGCTGCGACCTAAGAAGAGCTGATACGGACAGAGACTCCGCAATTCTAAATAAACAGGGACACGGACACAACACAAGACATAACAAAGCTTATGTTTATATTAAGGTAGATACGTAGTTAGTTTTCATATGAGCATTTCATCCGGAAATAACCAAAACTAATAGTATCTTTACAATTCTTGTTGTTTCCTCTTTAAATATTACAAGTCGAAAGAGGGTTTTATTTGGCCATAGTTCATTTACTCATACTTTTTTTCAAATATTTTTGGAACATCATCGCCACAAAATGAGCTTCAATATTATAAATTGCTCCCTATCATGTTTCCATCCATTTCCAAATTGTGACACAATATCCCCAATATTTTCCCAGACTGTCCCCTGCTTAAAAATAATTGCATTTATTATACACATGTCCCATACGTGCTCTGTGTGTCCCTGGAGTGTCATGTCCCCAAAGTGTCTGACACAGATATGATAAGCTATTAGGAGTGTCGGTGCTTAATAAGCTGCAAGTGATAATCTAAACAACCCCCTTCTTACCATAGTACACGGTGCCGAAACCTCCATCTCCCAATTCCTTGGAAGGGTCGAAGTCATCAGTGGCTTGTTCAAGTTCAGCATAGGAGAAGACAGAGGCACCAAAGTAGGCACTACCTCCTTCAAGGTCTGCTTTTGATAAGTGATCAGAGGAAGTGTTCTTTGAAGAGATGTACGATGAAACATGATTCCATTTCTTGCAACGCCATATAATTATTATGACCAAGCATAGCTTTAGGATTACGACTCCAGGTATAACTGAAGAAAATACAGGTGTAATCAGGTATTGATTCTTTCATCCATATCCATGCGTAGGGGGAAAAACAAACCAGAAAAACTGAGGCATCTTTGTCTCTTAAATATCAGTCCCTCTGTTCCAATGCGATAGCGGTGCCATATGTTTGCGAACTTGAAGCCCGTGAATCTCAAGAGAGGATTGTTTGGCAGCCAATGTATTGGAACAGAAGAACTCTATTATGGGGACAAAAGATACAGTGCCAAAAGTGAATTGGCTTTAAGGCTTTAACTAGCTAGAATCCTCAATTGGGATTTACCAAAAAAAAAAGAATCCTCAAATGGGAAAACAAGAACTCAATGAAGTTTGTAAAGTGATTAAAAGAACTAAGGATGTATCAATAGAATTGTATCTTACCTAAACAAAGACTGTTTTATCTATTCGAAATCCGAATATAGATGTAGATGTACCTAGGTCTAATCATGCTTGCTGAATACTGACAAAAGGTAAATTACCTGTTCCTAGTACCAGTTTCAAGTTGCTATTTCCTGCAACCAATGTCAAGGAGAAAAACACCAGTCAATTCAAAGTTATTTACCTTGCCTAGTGAAAAATGCTTGAGACTAACTAAAGGAAATTTCCCAAAAGATGAAAAAAAAACAGAAGAGATAAAACTTCCATGATGGAGCAAAACTGCTATGGATTAAAGAACTCTTGAGATAAACCCATTATTGCCAATACCTTCTTTCTCATTTTTGCTGCCAATGCCTTCTTTCTCATTTGTGCAGTTTAAGGGCATGCTATCACGAGAACATCTCCCCCCCTTGTGTCGACACTGTTGACATTCCTTGGACACATGAAACCTGATAGAGAACTCGGAAGCCAACACAGAGAATAAATCATTGGCATTCCTGCTTCCGAGTTCCGATACCCTTGGCAATTCAATAACCGAACACTTAAGACCAACACTGGCATTACTCGAGACACTAGAATGATAAGGATACTTATAGTAGACAGTGTATCCACTGCAGCCTCTGTAACTGTCATTGCCACGAAAATACTCATCTTGTTTCTTGTCAAGTTCAGGGCTATTGGTAATGCATTTGAACAAGGTGAGACCAGGTGATATTGTGAAAGAAACATAGGGTCTAATCGGAAGAGACCAGTTCAAGTAAAACGAGAAAACATCGCAACCGTTTATCCTAATGAGGTCCCGTAGAATTGGGTCATTAACCCTAATGGAATTTTCTGAGAGATTGATAGTATCAAGGTCATACAATACTTCCTTCCTTTCCAGATTGAGTTTTGGAACTGGGTCTGAGCAATTTTGTACGGTGTAGAGCCCACAATCGGGGAATGTGGAGTTGGACAAAGGGAATCTGATTTGGCCATGAGTTCCACAGTTGAAGGAGTGTGGACACTTCCCAGAAGAATGATCAAACAGTAGATGAAAGAGAAGAAAGAGAGCCAAAATGGAGGGAGGAACACCCATTGTGATTGCCCAGTTTAGCAAATATGGATTAATAAACAACCAACAAAGGGGAGAGGAAGAAAAAAAGTTTTCTGTCTTAAAATAAGATAATGTTTGTGGTTTTTGTCAAGAAATAGAGGGTGTATGGCTTTACACGCCAGTCACGCGACTTGGAAATTCGGCTATTTTGGAGGACTTGAAAGAAGTCTGATTGAAAGGAAGAGGGAACTAGGACCACTACTTTGGTTGAATAGCAAGGGTCGGTCGGCAGAAAGACTCCATGGGAGTTTCATGCTCATCTCCTTCGTTGACGCGGCAACTTGACCCATTGACCGCCCCAAGGGTTGCTCAGGCTCTATTGGCTTGGTATACTGGCATGCTCCTACCTAAGTTCTCAAAAGTTGGTCTGGCTCTCCTGGCTTAGTATTTACGGGGTTGGTCCCTCTTAAGTTTTCAGGTGCGATTTCTCTTGTCAACAATTCTTGAGATCACCTCACACATCGCAAGCGTATGAAAAGGCTATGGGTGGAGCCATGGGCGGAGGGACAAGTGGGGTCGAGTGACCCCACTCACTTTGATTTTCCACCAGAACATTTGATAATTTGCAACCAAATTTTGTTATTTTGACCTCACAAAAAATCTCTAAATTGTCCTAACTTGTTTTAAATGCATAGAAATCTCAAACGTTCTCTTCTTTTCGAGAGTTGATAGTGCTAGAAATGATATGAGGCAAAATGAATTATTTGTGCATCAATCTTATAATTAATCTCTTAATTTAGTTAATTTTGGACAAATGCGTAGGAAAAATATAGTTGCATATGAATCTAATTTTTGACCCCACTAACCAAAATTCCTAGTTCCGCCCCTGGGCCCGTCGCTGGAGCTCTAGGGATTCCTTCAAGGTGCATGCAAACTGGCCCGAAACACCCTCCATTACAAAGAAAATTGACCCATTGACACTTCTCTCTCTCGATCTCGAGATGTATACTCTTGGATGGGCTATGTGGGTGGTGTGAAAAACGGGACAAGAAAATATGTAAGTTGCGGAGAGAGCAAAAGGTGATAGAGGAGTAGTGAGTCAAGGTCGCCGATAATGGGGCTTGTGGGATGCTTTCATGGTGCTCACCACTAGCTTCATGGATTCCCTGTTTGATACGTTTATGTAATTTTTCCAACAGTGTTTTACCCATTGACTTTAGGTGAGAAGTGAAAAAAGAAAACCAACCGAGAGATGCTACATACACTACATAGTTAAACTACATGTTACACTACATTATTACTTCTTGATTCGTAGGGATATCCAAAAAGAAATGATACGATATCCGTTGGAGCTAATTTTTTACAGGACCCCATAAAATAATATTTTAAAATTTATCGGTATTTTTTTGGATTTTTCTAAGACCCGAAATGGACCCCACATAAGATGTAGTGTAACTATGTAGTGTAAAAATGTAGTGTACCTATCTTTAGTGAAACCGAAATAACCCAAGGAAAGCCGAAAGCTATAGGAAACAGAAAGTTAGTAGTACCAATTGATGCAACATTCCAGAAAGGAAAACTAAAAGCTCACCAAAAATGCTGCTCGAGCCCACTTCCATGCGTGAAAGTCTCCTATTCGCAATCAATGTTCCAGAATGCCGAGATGGGTAGACGATTGAGATTACGCATAGCACCGGGCAATCCGAACCATTAATTGCCGAGACAGACAGTTCAGATGTGCACAACACCATCCCCCAATATGCTCGAGCCCACTTGCGTGAAAGTCTCCTGCGTAATATGTATCCCTCCTCTCACAATGTTATGGAAACCACTGTATTGTGGATCACTACACTGCAAGAGTAGGAAAATATATACCCGTTATTTAAAATACCCCTCCTTAAGTGTGAACCCCGCTAAGAAATTCTTTCCTCTTAAATACAAGGAATTGATCCGGTCAGAGCACAGCAACAAAGAACTTACTCTTCTAAGCTCACAAATTAAAATTCTAGGGGCCACTTGAAAATTTTCAGATCATTAACATCACAATCCCAAAATCAACTGGTGTCCATTGATTCATCTTTAATATAGGGCTCAAGTGCAAAGTTAAAGATAACGCAGCGAAAATGATGAAAAGCATAAGACAAAAGAGATGTCTATGAGCACCAACTTGATGAAGATTCACTCAAAAGACAGCTGAAATGAAAACTTTGGCCCACAAAAGGAATTTCTAATAGCAGCCTCATAAATAACTAGATATGTCAAAATCTCTTCAAAAGACACTATTTACCCAAGCTTTATGCTTCTATTTGGGCCTGGACCGAAAACAACAAATATTATACGATCCTCACTTAGAATCTGCCCACTGTAGTAGGAAGCATGGTGTGACTCAAAATCCGATACCCTTGCTCGCAAGTCCTGCACCAATTAAAAGCACCTGAAGCAGACTCTCGAGCATAAACTGGTTCATCCTTAATCAGTGAAACCAAAAGAACCTGCAACATAAACTAAAACCTATTACATTGACAAATGGCAAGTCGGAGTTATATCCCGAATCGTAAGAGAAGTAATTACACCAATTACCTAACAAAACACGAGAATATTGTGGTAGATGGATATTCAGTCCTCTTCCATTGGCACATCTGGAATGTCAAACCTGTCTTCTTCTATTGTTTTATTGACAACAGACATTGGAGAAGGTAAAGGTTGAGTCAAGGAAACTAAAGAACAGTTGGTGAGTCTTACGACCAAATGGTTCCACGAATAAATGTGCAGTTCATGGTTCATAGTCAGCATGGATAACATCATACCAAACAATTCCCGAACTAGCAAACCAGAATCCTACACAAACAGGGGATGGATACGGATACCAAACCTTACACTTGGAAGCACACTACCACATGATACTTTAGCCTAAGGTGCAAGCCTTTGAGGCAGATATTTTGAACAGTTTGATCTCTAGCCAATCTTCCGTACCGCCTTGAAATGTGATCCACTAATTACTTCTAGAGTGGTCAATTTGTTTAGACAAATTAAAGCCTACCATTTTGAAGCATCATACGCTAGACATCGTGAAAGTCATGTAAACAATAGAAGTGGATTTCTCCTATACCAACAAAAGTCCAATAGGAAGCGCCATGTTTAATAGATGAGAAAATACAGACTACATCACGGCGATTATAATAAGGATATAAATTGACATAAGATCGTCCTCTTTATCACCCCGGTTGCGGCTGCTATTTAGCTCCCTCAATATTTCAGGTGTAACCTGCGTTTGAATTGGAAACAAATGCATCTGATATTGACAAAGATAAGCCAAAAGAAATTAGCATAGTAGCTGTAAAGAGGTTAAAGCTCATACTAATTTGTGCCTTTGCTTTCCAACTAGAAGGTTAAGGTTAGCTTTGTCCTCCTTCATCAGCACATTTTTGTACCTGTAAAAAAACTTTATGTGACTGGTGTACGAGGGGAAAAATAACTCTCATTTCTTTTTCTTTCTTTTAGACGAAAAAAAGCTGCTAATTTTGAACAAGTGAACAAAATCCAAAATCACATAGAATAGCGATGGGATGACAATATGGGCATCATTACATGTTTTACCAAATGTTCATCCATCATATAAATGGAATATGGGATAAAAAGGAGATCAGGAAAACTAAAGGGCTGGGGCTGAGAAAATCCATAGATGCATCTTACGCATTTTTCCTGTTTATGGGATATATTGCTTTCTCTTTAACATAACTAGCATTTACTAACAAGAATACAAACCTTCGTACAAATGCAAGAAGCGACTGATGCCAGATCACAGGCATTATCCTTTCATCCTCAACAAATTTCATGAAATGAGCAACCATAGCATCAAGTACCCGATATGGCAAAGCGTACTTCTTCTCAATCAATAGCTTTATAAAATAGCTGCATCAAAACACCAATGCACAACTGTCAAAACTTTTATGACTTGCCAAACAAATGCAAAATTGTCAAAACTTTTATGATCAGCCTAACAAATGGAATTTGAAGATACAACTTGCCTAAAGAGAGCAGAACTCCATTTTGACCCCAAAAAACTAGGTAAACAATGGTAAATTGCGACATAAAGACAATTACCCAATGACTTTGCACAAGATTCTCAAAGCGAATATGAGCATGAAAAGGTCGGGAAAATAGAAAACTTGTACAAAAAGAACAGAGGCAATCTATATGTAGTTGTATGCACAGACGTCAGAAGAACCTTTACTAATGGGAAAGCCAAAAAAAGACATAATTATTGTGACTAAAATATTCAAACCAGGACAAAACTCATTTGATGAAAACATTTAACCATGCAACAATAACATGGATATAGACGAATTTGTATATGTATAACCAACATTTCAAGATCCTTCTTTTGTTAAAGAAAACCTGTATTTGGTACCAAGTTATTTTATCCTTGACAATTTTATTCTTTACAAGCATCGAAATGATTTGGGTTATTTCCTTGCTCAAGACATGTCAGACATAAACCACAATATAAACCAAGGCAATATTGGATATGCTTTATAAACCCTATCCCCAAGTGTCTACTGGAAACAACAGTCATCACATGCCTGCAGGAGTTATAAAACCACAACGGATACGAGATGGAAAAACAAGTGCGCAATCTTCCAAACGAACTAGCACTATTCTACACAATGGTGCTTGGATCATCCCCTTCCTGAAGCCAATTCAGTTTATAAAATCCGCATAACGATTATTCAGCACAAAATCTAAAATACGTAACTGGTGAAGCCTTTCAAGGAGGGCAGTTTTCTACCAACAATTTGAGTGATCAAACCACCACTAGCTTACATCCGCATGAATTAAATTAAATCTTGAAATGCACTTCTGCAGTACAAACTCTTACCTTGTTGTGCCACAGTACTCCATCTCAGCGAGCCTCAATAGTGCTACACTGTAATTAAGAGAGAGGTCAGTGTTGAAAATATGGGTAAACACTACCATTGTTCTGAAGTTTAGTATTTTGACCCCTCAAGCCACTCCCTCAACTTATTAGTTATTAATCCATAATTATAAATGAAATGATAAATCTAAACCTAGTGCAAAATAGCTATACCTCGAATGAAGTGGGGGAATGGAGACCTTCTGAATAATGCTCCCAATGATAACAGCTTCCCTCAGATTACATGTTCCAGACTATGCATTAACAAAACAGAATAATTAAAGCCAAAACCACAAAACAAAACTATAAAAATAAGAGGACTCGATACGAGGAATTTGACTCAAATGAAGATATGAGAGAGTTAATAATTGTCCAATTGACTTGTACAAATGGAAATGAGACACCCTCAGAACTTGAATGCGGGTGAATTGAACTAAGAAAGTTCAAATACAATGCAAAAGTTCAACAAACAATCCAACTGCTACATAAAAAAGCAGGAACTTGGACAGCTTTTTAAATGTAAGAGGGTAGCAAGCCAGCTGCAGTCTATCTTGTGCCATCGAAATTTCATACCTCACACAATGGGAACAATATTCCCTTAATAAAGGCAGCCGGTTTGTACATGGATTTCTTCAAAGCTTGATACAAGGCAAAATATAATCTCTTGTTCTTTCGGATATCGTCACGGGCCCTGGGCAGTAAGACAAGCCTGTAAAAACGTTCAGCCTTTTTCACACCCAAATTGGAAGCAAAAATCCTTGTGGCTTGGTACATAGCATTTGGCGACCATTTCTCAGGTTCAGTCAGGTACAGGACTTCCTCCCAAAGCTGCATCGAAGATATGTGTTTGAAAGCTTTGTGAATTTTTCCTGCTGTGTATTTATTAAGAAGCTTTCCAACTCTGCACATAACATTAATACCCAGCTTAACAACCCATATAGGATGCATAATCCAAAGTACGAACCTCAATAACATGGAGAAAACGAAGTAAAAGTACCCCCTTGTATAGATCAATGATGGATTCATCCAATTTGGGTAGAGGGTGGACTTCTGGTAACGAAGGAAGTTCTAATCAGTAACAGAACTTCTTTGCAGTAAATCAAAGTACCATTATTTAGATGTATCTTAGAAAATTTAACACAATACTAAGACTAGCATCTTATATCCGGGGAAAACAATCAATTCTCTCCTCAACTTTCACGGCCACAGTGGTCGTTCAGTAGTAAAGCCAGGGGTAAGTTATCAAGGCTCTTTGTTAAGCTTTGAGAATTGAAAAAAACCAGCAACGTTTGGTAGGGAAATAATATATATTGAAACAAAATGATTCTAACTAAAGCTAACTTTTCGCTGTTGATTCACCAAAAAATTGCACACGAGCCTTGTGACAGATCACTATAACCTGAAGAAACTTGTTCATCCATTTGTTTGATCTTTGCAACAATCAGGTCGGCCAATGTCTGTTGCCGTCCTGCATCCTTTGATATGAAGGCCTCCAGTAGCGTCTCATCCTCTTCATCGACCTCTTCCTATGACAGCAAAATTTGAGAATTTAAAGAAAAACGACAAGATTACCTCAAGTTACACTAAAGATACAAAGCAAAAGGGATTATGGCATCTCGGTAACGTTTTTTAGGGGCAATCTCAGTTTCTCTCAATATACAAAGGCGAACAAATTTGCTTCTTGCCAAACCACAACCTAAACAATAGCAGTTAAATGACAGCTCTTATTTTCTAACTTCCTCCCCCTCTCTCATAATTTCTCACCCCATTCGGAATTCAAACATAAATTGAATTGGGTCTCTAGGCCTGCCCTCTCTGATGCCATCCGGCTTTGATTTGGGGGCATGGTTCTGTAGCAAAACAGGTATAGGGGGGCCACTGTTTCAATGGTATTTTGAGAGCAGCCACTTTGTGCATATTGCCAAAGGTTATGACTGTCTCCAATCCTCCCCGCCCATACCCTGATTGGGGACTACATGGGTTCTGTTGTTGTTGTTGTATTCGGAATTCAAACATGAGAGAGAATTCCTTCCCCGGTATTTCTCCTAACATTTCGGACAAAGTCCCTCGAACCACACCAGCCGTAAGACTACTTCAAGTTCCAAAATTTGGCCTCGTTGACTAAACTAATTAAGTAGTACGGAAGCAATGGCAGAAGTGACAATTCTCGCGAACCAAAATCGAGGATTAATAGATAATCACAAATAATGAAATTAAAAAAAAGATAGATCAAACTCACACCTCGTTACCTCCGAACTGGCTTTGAGTCTCCGAGAACCCACCGAAGTTGTCGATATCATCTTCCTCCAAAACCACTTCCGTCGCGGTATCTTCGGCAAATACCAGGTTGTTACGGTTTCTCCCTTCGTTCTCCTCGTTTATCTCTTTTTGCTGAACGAGAGCTTCTTTCAATATCTTCGAGCTCGTACCCAACGATATAAGCTGCTTATACGCACACACGCACATACATAAACATACGAAATGATAACCAGAGAAGAGAGAGAGAGAGAGAGAGAGAGAGAGGTGCCTTCTGTTCAAGCTGGTGGTGTTTGGGAGGTTTATTCCGTTTCTTGGAGACAGTGGCGGCGTTGTCGTCGGCGACGAAGGGCTCCGGATTCTGCTGTCTCGTTCTCTTCTTCGCCATTGCTGAGAGAGAATTGGAGCAACGGTGGCCTAAACCCTAGCTGAATGTGGTCTTTTTTTGTAAACCTGCGTTCCAGGAGGCAGGAAAATGTTTCAAAGGAAAGGTAAGTTTTAAAGGATGTTTTCATATTCTCTGTTGCATGTTACTGTAATAAAGAATTTTTTGGTACATTTCTCCTATGTCCTTAAAGTCACACAATAACTATGGGCCTATGGCACTGTCTCAAACTTGGAAGAAGAATACATATCAAATCTTACCCAACACCAACAGCCAAACTAGCAAACTTGCCTATCAAAATGCCTTGGGACATTGTTATTCAGTGAGAAATTTCCAACTCCAGTTGCATCCCAATGCACCAAACACAGCCAACCATCTACCCAAAACGCAATTTTCATAATCGGAATAGTACAAACACAACAATCACTAATCTCATACCAAAGTCATATAAATTAGGGAGAATTTTGCATAAGTCCACTATAGCAGTTTCCAAACCCATCTAGTCCACTTCTAAGTTTCATAACCCACTAAGTCCACTAATAATTTTAATGACAAAAATACCCCACCTAAGAAACAAGGGCCTTGTTTGGCTAACACGAAATGTATTTTTTTCATTTTTTTTCGTTTTTGTTGCAATTAAGCCGTTGCCGTCACCGCCGCCGCCGCTGTTACCGTCACCGCTGCCATCACGCCACATATAACGTTATATATGTAACAAAAAACGTATTTTTTCATTTTTCTTGATTTTTTTTATTGAACCCGCTATACTTAACATTTAACGTTATATACGTGACAAATTTCTCTTTTCGTTTTTTCCTACTTTTCTTGTATTGATTTTTTAACGTTATATAAGTGATAAAAATTTCCTAACATACAACATTATGTGTGGCAAAAATTTTCTAGCATGCAACATTTCTTTTTGGTTTTTCTTGTTTTTAGTCTTTAATGTTATATGCTGGTCCATACAAAACATATAACATTATATGTGAGTTTTCGAATATCTACATATTGAAAAAAGAAAAGAAAAGAACATATAGCATTATATTTGAGTTTCTGCAGCTCTGAATCTCACAAAAAAATAAAACAGAACATATAATATTATATGTGAGCTTCTGTAGTTCTAAATATCACAAAAAATAGAATATATATAACATTATATCTGAGCTTCTGTAGCTCTAAGTCTCACAAAACATGGCATATAAAATTACATGTTCTCAAAATAACATCATATCTTTCCAACAATATTTTATATCTCAAAAAATAACATTATAAGTTCACATATCATGCCACCATTATCCTTATTTCTAGTCGCGCCTTGAATCCCAAGTTGAATGTTGATGAGGCCACAGGGGGTCGAGCTTCATTTTTTCACCGTTTCTTCGTCAAAACCTTCATCGAATTCTTTAAAATTTGTGATTTTCTGCCTCCGAATAGCATTCCCATAACCTATATATCTACATATATACATATTCAAAACAACATAAACAACATTAATATATCTCAAAAATGAGATATAATATTATATTTCTAACCCTAACAAAAACACATATTACACATGACAGAAGTTCACATATACCGTTATATGCTTCGTTGTCCATCACTTATTGAATTGGTCCGTGCAACAGCCTCTTCGACTTTCTTTTGATAATATATGGATATATCCATATGTGCTTTTGAGAAGCCGCTGCGCGGACCTATTCAATAAGAGAACATATAACGTTATTAGTTCCTTTTTTTTTTTTTTGAGTTTTACATGACAAAATCTCATATACAACGTTATATGTTCTCTATGCAAATTGAAATATTTTTTTTATGTCAATACAAACTCATATGGTCACAAATATTCTCATATAACCATATATAATCATATATAGATATATCCATATGTGTTTTTGAGAGGCCGTTGCGCGGACCAATTCAATAAGAGAACATATAACGTTATTAGTTCCTTTGTTTTGGAGTGAGAGTTTCACATGACAAAATTAGGGACCAATGGCAAATTGTCACATATAACATATATGTCTCAGTAGATAATATCATCAATAACCAAACCACGTCGCTAACCGAGCTTCAAATCACATATTTTCACGTATAAGTCGGAGAGACCACTACGTGGACCAATTCAATAAGTGATCGACAACGGAGCATATACCGTTATATATGACAGAAGCTCATATATAACGTTACACGGTACAAAATGTCATATATAACGTTATATGTTCTCTTTAAAAAAAAATAACACAGAATATTTCTAATCTAGAATGTTATATATAACAATATAACGTTATATATTATTATATCTCTCTCTAACTGAGAATGTTTTAAAAAAAATGACATTAAATAACAACAAAAACACACAAAAATATATTTTTTGTGTGATACGAAAAGCACACATATAACCTTATATATTTTTTCAAAAAACACAACCTGTTCCAACCTTATATGTCTAGCCCTAGAAAAAACACACATATAACCTTATATATTTATTCAAAAAACTCCAAATATATCAGAAGCAAGTCGGAGAGGCCGCTGCGTGGACCAAATCAATAAGTGATTGATGAAAAGCACAAATATAACCTTATATATTTATTCAAAAAACTTCAAATCTCTAACCCTAGGAAAAACACACATATAACCTTATGTATTTTTTCAAAAAACACAACCTGTTCCAACTTGTTCACCAAAGGGTGTCACCATTGATGTTTTTTTGTTGTAGTGTGTTTAGAAGCTTGTCAAGTTCCCCTCACAATTTCTGCAAACATCCCACAAACAATTCAACAGAAGTACTTGTAATCTTCAAATTTCTGGGAATCTTCAAAAAAAAAAAAGACTAGCACAAAATTCAATTAAGTAGGGACATCACCGGTATCAACTCCAGCACACTCTTGGAAGCAGAGAAATGAAGGTACCCTCCAAGCATTTCAATACCTTCTCCTTTGTTGCTAGGAATCAGATTAGATTACCACCAAACATAAGGAACTGCGATCGAGACGCTCCGAACAATTCAGTTGTTATCCGATCTCGAAACGGTGATGTCACCGTCAACGGCGTCGCTATACGGAGTTTGGAGGTTTATCGTAACCGGTGGGTCGTCGTGTTCTTTGTTTCGCATAGCGTAGACGACGATGAAAATGACGTGTCGGATACCGGCGACATGTCAGATGCCGGCATCGGAGATGAAATTTCAGGACGATCCCATTCGCCGGCGGCGGAGAAGGAAGAAGGTACAAGCGGTTGGAGGTTCTTGCTTGAGTTTCTTCCGGCGACGTGGAACGGCGGTGTATCAACTCTCGCTCTAGCAGTTGAAGGTGAAGGTCTTGTTTGTCCATCAACGGCACGGAGACTGCGAGAATCAAGGGTTGGGACTGGTGTCTACGTGGAGAGATCTTCGCCGTCGATATTGTACGTTTTCCTCCGGTGGCAACGAGAGAGAGAGGGGAGGAACAGGAGGAAGAGGCGGCTGTGCTCCAGATTTATTTTTGGTCTAGGGTTTCTCTATATGACAGTTTATATATGAGGACATTTTTGTCTTGGATTAATTTCCTTTTTAAAAGAAGTGGACTTAAGGCCTTACTAAACTCTATTAGTGGACTAGAGGGATTACAAACATTAAAAGTGGACTAACTGGGTTACAAGTTCTCTATAGTGGACCCTAGACCAATTTTTTATTTTTTGTTTGGGAGCATGAGGCCGGTGTTGCTATTACAACCAAGACAAAACACACATCACCATCCTACTTCTCCTCTCCTCCCCCAGTCTCAACCATTAGCCTCTCCACCAGGTAATGAGATGAGACAAGTAGCTCAAAAAAGGCCAAAAAAAAAAAAAAAGGAACAAAATGCCTAGACATGCAAACACGTAACATCCAAGGTCGTTCGATCATATTTTCAAGTTAATGTTGCAGCCATCATTTCTTTCTACAAACATACAGACAATATTTGCATAATCAATATACCCTCGATCACTTTCTCATTTTTTAGGCAATGTATGTATACTAAAACGTTACCCTTTGTGATCGAATAGGGAAACAATCCAATATTGCAACTAACTGTATGTTTAGATTATATTGGTCGGTTAGAGCGAAATACTTTATATACGTTTCGACGTGTCCTTAGGCACGATTATCCGCTAGAAAATAGACAGAATTTTGACACAAAATGTACTTTTACAGAAAAATGTAATTTTCCCTGAGTAATCTGACTCTGTACATGTCCACCTCGATGACCGGAACCCTGAGTAGGCGTAGATGAACTCGCTCCTCTCTTAGCCTGAGATCCCTGAACCGAAGTGGTTTGACGGAAGTAAGGCTGTTGCTGCTTCTGAGTGCCCTGAAATGGTTGCCAACTAGAACTCTGTCCACCCCTCGACTGCTGCACTGAACCCGACTCGCTACGAGCCCCATCCCCACGTGAACAATTCCTTGCAAAATGGCCGGTTTTCCCACAAGTGAAGCACGTCCCCAAAAGCCACGGACACTGAGCACGAATGTGCCCTGCTTGACCACACGAAATGTACTTTTACGGAAAAAAATGGACTTATTTACTACGGAGTAAGACATATGCCTTTGATTCATTTAGGTACAGTGAATCAACGGATAAAAAAATTAGGTACAGTGAATCAAATCACGAACCTCACCGACCCTAATTTGTGTACGGATGATGATTCCACCATATAGTTGAACATGACGTTTGGTTTAACAAACATTGATTGCAGAGGTATTTAACCCCCCAAAACGAATACATTACATATGCTGTGAAAAAGCTCAATATATAACACCGTCCCGTAGTGTCCTAACCCCATTTCCATTACATTACATACTGCAGTGAAACTCATGCATCTTCTCTTCAACCCCACCACAATATGTGGTGGAAAAGCAGTGGCGGAGCCACTTGAGGACAAGTGTCCCCATTGAATTTTTTTTCCCTAGATTTTGTATTATTTTCCTATAAATTGGCGTCTTAAATTGTTCTTTGTTTAATCATTTTAATATATTTTGTATACCAACAATTCCACTACACTTGCAAAAAGAGATATTTAATGACAAGAAAAAGCCACCACTTACCATTTGAAACTCTCCAATGCATAGTGTCCAAATTTGTAAGTAGCTAAAGTGCTAAACCATGGGTTATATGCATTATACTTTATTAATTATATATTCACAATTTTGAAACTAGTATTGTATTTGTCGATAGAACCCACAACGTGTGACGAAATTAGAGGTTTAAGCATGAATTTGAAAAGAAAAGTATAATTTTTCTAATTGGATTAAGATTGCTGAATATTGACATATTAGTTATTGTGTATCTAACTGCTGGAGTATTAGACTTGATCTGTTGAGACAATTCAAAATAATGTGTTAGTTTTTTTTTAAATTATGTTTAGCACAAGCATTCTTTTAGTTTTTTGGTGTCGTTCAAGACAATTTTTTTTTGTTGAAGTGTGTTTAAAAAGTGCCCCCACTATCGTTAATTACTGGCTATGCCACCGTGGAAAAGTGGCGGTTACACATGCAGTGAATAATTTGTTGTAAATAAGGTTTTGATATGAAAAAGGGTAAATAAGGGAAAAATAAATGGCTTTGTCAAAATGAGTTTTGTTGGATAACCTATCCACATCAACTTGTATGAGTACTTACAGGAGTATTTGTTTGTAAATTCCAACCATTGTTCCCTAATTTTTTTGTCCGGTAAGTTCTTCAATATTTCTACTTTTCATAATTTTTTTTTAGCTTTTTTGTAATTTTTGAAACTAATTATTCATTTCGATGAATTAATGGAACCAAAAAGTATTAAAATGTGGACCGAAATTGAAAAAAGTTATTAAAAAATGACATTAAAGACAGAAATACCGGTTGTTTGGTAGTATTTTTTTCGTCTTTGTTGAACTTTTTAACTTTTAGCCATAATTCTTTCTTATTTTTAATACTATTGACACTACTCTGGTCGAGACGAATGATCAATCTTTCTTAAGTTTAAGCTTGTATTCGTTGTTAAAAGCTTATTCAAGGTCGGTATATTTCAAAACATGCAAAACAAAAAAGCTTGGACATCTTTTTAAGCTCGTTAAAGTTTCAAATCAAGCTTGAACAAACTATCACTCGACTTGTTTGGGCTTCTAAAGTATAAAAAATTCAAACTTGGCTTGATTAAAACTCGTTTAGGCTCGACTCATTTATAAACAAGTTAAGCCCTACACTTGGGGTGATCTTATTCATATTGAGTAGACGACGAAGCAAATGTTAAGCAAGCGAGGTGATAAGAGTGTTGGTGTTTTGTTACCACGAAATTTGAGTTTTAAAGGTTTGGTTGAGAAGTTAGATGTAAAGTGGACTCGTTTCGTTGACGGCTCATTTGGACTTTGGTATTCATTTGATGGTCATCCAAATTGTTTGCCAGATTGTAATGAGAATTTGACGGTATGTTCAGGAAAAGTTAATGGATTTCCGTGATTGATTTAGCATAAGTTGGAGCGTTCCAACAGTTATTTCCGGATAAAAGAGTTTGTGGATGTGCATAACTGTGGATCTAGGGTGTTGTCGTGTTCTAATTAGCGGACTAGTTCTAGCATGATTGGCCGGTTGATGTCTAGAGATCTCCGGCCGTTTGGCTCCGTCAAAGCGTTCTCCTGATATTCTGGCCGAGAAGAAGGACGAGTATAGAGTAGATGTATGTTACATATCGGTGAGCCTGGATGGGCACCGCAATAGGGCAAGTGTTGTTGGAGGTGCGATAAAGTTGGGCACCATACTAGAGCAACTTGTAAAGAGCATCGGCGCATTGAAGACATTTCTTTACCATTCTTTTTAGCCTTTGACGCATTGAGGATCGTTGTTATCTTGCTTTTCAGACCATGATTTGAGAATTTTTCATGGTTTTTTTAGTGTAACTTTTGATATGAGAATTATAAAGGGGAATTTTTAGGCTGACCCTAAAAATTAGGTTCGGACTTAGTTTAGTCCTGCACAATTATTTATATTTTTTATTCCAACCATGCCCCTTCACGCGCATCAGCGCACGGAACTAGAGAGCATCTAGTATAGAAAAATTATCGATCCAATGCTCCATGAGCATTAATTGGTGCACCATTAAAACATTGTTTAAATTTCAAAAAGTCATATCTTATGTTGTAGTTATTCATTTTTAAAAAAAATTATATTTTTGGAACCTACTCAACGATATCTACTAAGTAAGATCCATATTGAGCATCTATGAGAATTGTCTCTATGATAACTGTATATGAGAACTTTCTTTATGAGAATTATTTCGGACAAAAATACCCTTGGTTATGCGAACTGGTTATGAGAACTGTCAATTCTCATAGTCAGTTCTATGAGAACGATGAGAAATGGCTATGTGAACTGAAAAATACACAATTCAAATAGTCTCACTACACACTAAAATACACAGTTTTCATAGAAAAATACGTAATTGTCATAGAAAATACACAATTCTCATGGATAATACTCAATTCTCATAGAAAATAAACAGTTCTTATAGATAGTTGTCATGGACAATACACAGTTCTCATAGAAAAATACACAGTTCTCATAGAAAAATACAATGTTCCCATAGAAAATACACAGTTCTCATAAAAAAATACAATGTTCTCATATAAAATACACAGTTCTCATAGACAGATCTCGCAGAAAATACACAATTCTCATGAAAAATACATAGTTCGTATAGACAGTTCTCATGGACAAATACATAAATCTCATAGAAAATACACAATTCTCATAAGAAAAAACGCAGTTCTCATATAAAATACACGCACAAACAAAAATTGAACAATTTTTCGAAGTACCAAAAAATTGAACAAATTCGTAGCACTCAGCTAAAATCCAACCAAGTGTAGTAGTAGTAATAAAAAAGTAAGGCTGAAAAATAAAATATTTAAAAGAAAAAGAAAATAGAGAAAATTCTCCACCACCAGTTCGCACATGTAATTCTCATAGCCCACCGCACAATTCACATAGCATCACCACACACTAAAATAAACAGTTCCCATAGCTCTCCGCACAGTTCACGTAGTCTCACGACACACTAAAATAAACAATTCGCACATGCAGTTCTCATATCCCACCGCACAGTTCACATAGCTTTACCACACACTAAAAATAAGCAGTTCTCATAACCCACTACACAGTTCACATAGCCTCACGGCATACTAAAATAAACAGTTCTCATATGCAGTTCTCATAGCCCACCGCAAAGTTCACATAGCCTCACGATACACTAAAATAAATAATTCGCATATGCAGTTCTCATAGCACACCGCACAGTTCACACAGTCTTACGACACACTAAAATACACAATTCGCATATGCAGTTCTCATAGCCCCGCACAGTTCACATAGCCTTACCATACACTAAAATAAACAATTCGCATATGGAGTTCTCATAGCCCACAACATAGTTCACATAGCCTCACCACACATTAAAATAAACAGTTCCCATATACAGTTCTCATAGCCCACTGCACAGTTCACATAACCTTACCACGCATTAAAATAAACAATTCGCATATACAGTTCTCATAATCCACCGTACAATTCATATAGACTCATGATACACTCAAATAAACAATTCGCATATGCAGTTCTCATAACCCACGGAGTGGATTCGTGATTCTTTCTCCGACTTAATTGGGGACGCAAATATGATTTCTTCCAACAATTTATACGTTTGCATTCAACAACTACTTTCTAGATTCCACCATTAAACTACAAAAAGAAAAGCAACTAGACCATTTGTCCCGTTCTACGAACACACAAGCCTTTGTCAGTGGAGTTGGGTCCTGGAATTTTGGGAAATTTATTTGATGGAATTCAGAGGCCTCTGAAGCCATCGCAAGTTTTTCTGGCGAAACAGAGATGGAGATCACGAGCCAAGCCGACAGTTCGAGCCCTCTCGCCACCGTCGGACAGATCCAAAAATGCCTTGTTCGTCCTCCATCGCTTCACTCTCAATCATCAACCATGTCAACCAGAGCTCAGTATAGAAGATCAAGGGAGAAACGTGGCGAACAAAAGGCTGGAAGATTACTTGGATCCGACTCTATTCGTCGCTGGCGAAAGCGGACTAGTGGGAGAAGTCGACGGCGGTGCCGATCTTGCACTGGGTGTTGGCGGTGGGGGTCCGGGGGTGGGGTGGGATGGGGAGAGATGAGAATCATGAGAGGTCGTCAGAGCATTTAGAGAGAGAGGGGTGTCGATTTGGCTTGGGGGTGAAAAATGTACATAACCGAGCCTATACAGGTTCGGAAAAAATATTTTAGGATTGGGATGAAACCCAACCTAAAAAACAGGACCGACCTCTAATTTTCTAAATTAACTCTCTCTCGTTGCTTGAGAAGTGCTTTGAAGAAGTGTGATGCATGTTAATGTTGAACTTTGTTAGTTTTTATGTTGCAGATCTTATTGAATTCTGCAGAAAATGTTCCTTGCAGTCTATACTTGCTGGTTCTAAGGCAGAGGTGGTGATGATGAGAATGTTCTTAATATTTGATTCTCGGTGTGAAATTATATGCATTTAGAATTACGGTGCTAGGAATTATGTTTTGCGAAAAACTGTTTGAGAATAGAATCAGAAAACTACTTAGGACTGACTTGAATGTGCTTAGTATTTGGTATTCTATTTGAGAATATTCTCGGTACTCATTCATCATCTATGTCACCCTTTTCAAAAACACCGCAAAAACACTTTGAGAACATTCTCAATAAAAAAAAATACTTAATTAGAAGTGACTTTGTATGTGCTTTGTGCTATGAATTCTGCAAGTACTTATGCATCATCTACGACACCATTTCCAAAAGGATCATCTGCTCTGCCATGAAAAAACACTTCGAGAACATTCTCAATCAAAAAAATTTAGATTTGACTTTGTATGTGCTCTGTGTATAGCGCATAGTGTTGAGATCATTTTTATGACAAAGACTATGGTAAGATGATTACAAATCATGAACATAAGACAATATGGTCAAACACTTGTTCTGTATTAATATGAAGCACAAAGTTGTCTTTACAGTTTCTCCAAATTACTTATTCATCTCCTACTTCTTACAATCCCACAAATTTCTCCAAACAAACCTACAAATTTCCAAAAATCACCATAACAAACAACCCTCAAAACCTTCAGAAATTCCCAAACCCCAAATGTGTAAAAAAAAAAAAAAAACCCTAACACCAGTGTCACCTGTAATACCCCGACTTTTAATTATGTTCATAATTTAAGTATGTGTTGAGCTTGATGTTAATTATGTGATTTTGGCCTTGTTTTGCTAGTTTATTAGGAAATAGAACATAGGTGGTTATAGGTCACACCTACACATGATAGTTTTTCTTATGATCTTTTAAAATGAAGGAAACGTGTAACATTTCCCCTCATCCTCATCACACGTAGAGAGAGAGAGAGAGAGAGAGAGAGAGAGAGAGAGAGAGAGAGAGAGAGAGAGAGAGAGAGAGAGAGAGAGAGAGAGAGAGAGAGAGAGAGAGAGAGAGAGAGAGAGAAAAGAAGAAGAAAATCTAGGAAATTTCTTCTTAGACTTGGATTGAAGCCTAATTTGGTAAGTACATGCCTAGAGGAGTAAAACTTCTTGTTCTTGATGTTCAATTTTTGCTAGAAGTGCTGAATCTAAGTGGGTTTAGGTTAGAGATTGAAGTTTGTATTGAAAACCCATGAATCTCGTTTAAATTTCTAGAAATTGACATGTTTAAAGCTTGTGTGATTCATGAATTTGGTATATTTGGGGTAGCCATGAGTATGTTCAAGTTTGCTTATGTTTTGTGAAGTTTGTGTATGAATTTTGATGTGAATTTTAGGGTTTTACTTCAGAAATTCGTACAGCATGTGGGTAGGCAATTTAGAGCTTCATCAGAATAGAATCTGTCCTGTTCTTGAGGGATTTTTCTCACCAACTTCCCGACCATAATATTTTTACCGAAGATGCCTGTATGTGTCTATTGTATTGTGTAAAAATTTCAGAACCTAACTCAAAATGTGGAAGGAGTAAAAATTCGTTAACCGACCTGCTGTTGTTGTATCTGCAGTGCTGACTGCATCGTCGCACTTTGGGGAAATGGTCATTTTTTTTAGCTCAAGCGATGAAATTGCGATCCGATTTCTGATTTTGAAAATAGATTCATAGACCTTAAAAAGTATGTGGAGTTTGTACCTTAGTTATTTCTGTGCAAAGTCAGATTTTAAGTTGAAGTTGATAAAATTGCAGATTCTGAAATTATTTCTTGACATTGGTTATCTAACTTCATGTCTTTCACTCTAGGACCTTATGTTCATTTAAAATAGGCTTGTTTGACATCCCCTAATCATGTTTTGTTGCCTAATTGTTTTAGGAAGTTCGGGTGGTTCGTAGAGCCGAGGTGAGTGATTAATACCTAAGCACATGGTTTTGAACTTGTTTTCCTTATCGAGCTTATTTGAACATGTTTTATAAATTGTGTACTCCATGGATAACAATAGAAGGTGGACCTATTTATGAAATATTTGCGAATCTATTTAATGGCATTCCCAACGTCCGGTCTTGCTAGGGGACGGCTTAATGGCTAGCAAGGGTGTTTGAGGTTGGTGTGTGTTTTGGGATAATGCATAGACGTCTGGCTTATCCACTACCGGGGACGCCCGGTAGCTTTTGAATTTTGAATAGCGGAATGTGCATTATATTTGGCTTATGAATTTGAGTTCTTTGTTTTGAAATATTATCAAATTATTTTGCATTGTCCATGGAAGGCATGTGAGTTAAGTATTAATCATTCACACGAGCTTTGGCTTATGGATTTTCTTTTCCACCTTTCAGGAAGCGACGCGTAGTGCGGTGGCATGTTTACTTTTGAGATGTGTTGTATTTTTTTGGAACTTGTAGAAGAGAAGTTATGCTTCATGGTCACTTAACTTTGCACATGGTTTGTTTAGCTTTTGAGTTTGTAAGTAAGCACAGCTCTGAGAGGTTTACCCTTTTGGTTTGTGAAATCTATGTAAGACTTTGGTTTGTTATTAATAAAAGTCGTCTTTTGCTTCCGCTGTTGTGTTTAGCCCCTTTTGATTATCACTTGTTTGGGTGATTTTTGATTTGTGATTTGGCCTTAGTGAGAAATCACTGGCATTTGTCATGATTAAGACCTCAAGGGGCGGGTCAGGGTCGTGACAAAGTTTTTGGTATCAGAGCAATACGTAGGGACAATGAGATGCACGACTAGCAATGACTCACACACAAACCCTCAGAGCTTTAGGACATGTGAAATCTATGTGCTAAGTAAGTTATATCAAATGTCTTGCTATGTGATTTCTGACGTGTTGATACATGATTAGACATGCATAATCTATGTGATTGTTATATTATTTGTACAATGTGAATTTCCTGTCTTTTGAATTGGCAAATGGAGAATAATGATGTGCCAGAGGGAGCACAGCCTTCACAGCCTTCAATGGATAGAATGGAAAGGATCGAACGGGTACTTGAGGGGTTACTTCACGTAGTGAATCAACAGGCTCAGAATAATTCATTTAAGAGGCAGAACGTGAGAACATCTAGATGGATTCAGGGTGAAAGTAGTAGTAATATTAGCGGGTTCTGGCCATGTCCAAAATGTAGAAGGATGTATAGGGCTCGGTATTATAAGGATACAGAAGCATGCTTCAAATGTGGTAAAATGGGGCACTTAATGAGGGATTGTCCAAAGGTGTCGAGGGCAGGATTTGTGAAAAGGTCAACAACTACAATTAGTTCAAGATCTACATCAAAACCAATGGTTACTACCAATTCGGGGCAGAGTTCGGGGACAAAATTGGATCCGGGAAAAAGGCAGGACAGTGTTCTTGCTTTGGCGCAAAAGGAACCTCAAAATGTAAACTTGGTGGTGTCAGGTACCATTTAGATTTTTGTGGTAGCTTAGCTTAAATAATTATTGATTCGAGATCTGCGTAGTTGATTGTTTCTGCACTGCTTGCTAATGAATGGATTGAGTCACTTGACTATTTGAACCTGAATCGCATATGTTACAGCCTACAAGTTGTAGTATCATGTGTTGTACACCTGCTAGTTAATTTATTTGCTGAAAGCATGGGTCATTTTGATGCCGTATTGGGGATGGATTGTTACTCTCTTATCGTGCTGTTATTAATTACTTCCGTAATGAAAGAGTATTTTTACTATCAAGATCAACATTCAGTGTTGGAGTAATCATGACGTTACTTGGGGCAATCTTATATTTTATTTTTGAGGCAAGGAAAAATTATCGGGGAAAGGATGTTTGGTACAAAATAAAACGTGAAATACCTAATTCCATTGACTAAGGTGGTTTTACACATCGATAGAGTATCATACTTTATATTCGCGAAAACTAAACGTCAGAATAAATCATCAGGTGGTACGATCATGTGCATTTATAGCTATTTTCATTGACTAAACAAACTTCCAGACCGAAAGTACTGTTGTCAAGTGATGTCATAAGGAAAATGCCTTTTAAAACAAGGTGAATTGTTTGAAGCAAGCTAAGCTCTAAAGTGATAATATATCATTACTGGGAACATAGGCCTCAAATACATGCCAAATAAGAAATCTCTACTATAGGTTGAACTTTCACGATGGAAGCATCATAATTACGAAGCTTTGAGCGATATGCATCAACAATAAAATAGGAGATACAAACTTACATAATTTTCAGTGGTGCATTTTGAAATCATGGAGACTGCACGTTTTGCTTTTCCTTCCAGAAGCATGCATGCATCGTCACAATGTCATGACATGAGTAGTGAACGAATCCACCGGTGCTCTTGAGGGAGAAGACAAATAAGGCTTGGGGGGGGATTTGCAAAGACTCTGTGCTTCCTTCTAACATCTCCACAACCCGACTCATTGATGGTCGGTTTGAAGGATCAGTTTGTATACACCACAGGCCAACTATTATCATCTTCCTTGCGCTTGCATTTGCTTCATCATCCTCATCTGTAATGCCATGCAATCCGAGTTCTTCATCAAGCTCAAGACGCTTGTATACCCAATGTGGGAAATATATTTCACTCGTACGATCAACCTCGACACTTATATTCTTTCTTCCGCCAACCATTTCCAGAACCATCATCCCATAGCTATACACATCAGACTTGTGTGAAACCCCACCAAAATTTCTGCTAAATACTTCTGGGGCAATGTAGCCCGCTGTTCCTCGAGCACCCGTTAAAGATATGATACTCTCTTTTTGCGGGCATAGTTTAGCAAGGCCGAAATCAGATATCTTTGGGCAAAAGTCCTCATCTAAAAGAATATTATGAGGCTTTATGTCAAAATGCGAAATTCGCGTTTTGCAACCACGGTGTAAGTACTCCAACCCTCGGGCAATACCGACCGCAATTCGGTACATTGCATCCCAACCCAACTGGCGATATGTCGAGGAACCACCATCATGTATGAAATTGTCAAGAGATCCGCTAGGCATGAACTCATATATGAGAGCTCTATGGCGACCCTCAAAACAGAACCCAAGAAGAGTCACAATATTTACATGAGAAGTTCTACTAATTGTTGCAACCTCGTTAATGAAATCTTCTCCATTGCCTTTCAACCCTTTTAGAACCTTCACTGCCACGAGGCAGTCATTTTCTAACTTTCCTTTGAAGACACAACCAAAGCCTCCCTGACCTAGTTTAGTTCTGAAGGAGTTGGTAATTTTCTTGATGTTAGAGTAAGTGTATCTTTTAAGAGAGAGATATCCATAATTCTTTAGAAATGCCTCAATGTTTCGGTAGTTCTCAGTCTTCTTTTTCCAAAAGAATGTTGATTCACTTTTTGAGAGTTTCTTCATAATAATGCAGAACAACAGAATTCCCATAATCCCTACAGTAGAAACAACTGAAGCACAATTCCGAAGAAACGGTTAGATGTGGATAATAGTTTATCTTCCTATAACATGTAAACCTAGAGAAGTATAATGGGAGGAGGAAAAGGAATCTCGCCATCATTTGAATGGAAAGGTCAAGCTAATGAAGCACATGAACAATACCTATTCCGAGAATCAATGCCGATCTACTTCTCCCTATAAAAAATTTCAAAGAGAAAAAACATTGGTTAGACGAGTTTAGAAAGAACGGTGGAAGAAAAGGAATGGGATTTAAATTTAATTTACTTTGCACATTCTGATATAGAATAATTGAATAAGCCTTAATCTAACCATAAATGCAAGTACATGCTCTCTTGTTTAAGCATTGAAACTCCCCAAAGTCGCGTGGACATTGACCTTAATCGAACATAATATTTCACCATACACAATACTAACTATGATGCTCAACTCTCGTACAACCTCACTTGTCCTCTCTTTACAGAAACCCCGTCCAGGCCTCAGGTCTCCTCCTCCATTAATCAAAACGTTAATACCTCCTCTCTCGTTTAAGTGCTGGAACTCTCAGGTGTCACGCAGAACTGGCCCCATCGTGGAGACACGCAAGACATTCCTCTTCCTCTAAAACGTGATATTCAACCCAAAAAAAAAAATCAAAAGCCAATAATGAGAATGGATCGCTAAGATTCTGGTCCTCAACTAATGACACAACCAGCAGTTGGAAAAACACAGTTTTTCGGAATACTGATTGGAGTCGAAACTACAACTTGTTGATTCGGATACGAATAGTAGGCAGTGTACCCAATAATGAGAATGGATCGCTAAGATTCATGGCCATGACAGCCTCCGCCTCTATAGTGAGTGTAGTTACCAAAGAAGAACTTATCAGTCTAATTCTAAATTGCAGGGCTGCTAGTGTGGCATTTGAAGAAGGTGAGATTCGGGGAGATTGTGAAGAAAATATATCACATATTAAGAGGATGGATGTAACTGGAAAGATCGCAATCGTTGGATTTGATAAGGTTTTGTTGCATTGGGTCATTAATCTTTACGGTATTATTGGTTCAGCTGTGAACTTGATAAGATCTTCCCTCCGCGCCCAATTTGACTTTGGGGACTGGTTCATCAAAAATCAACAGTGTGTGGTGTTGGTAAAAGGGAATTTGATCAGACCAAGAGTTCCGCAATCGAAGGAGGATGGACAGAAAAAAACCTATATTTGATTCCCAATTTAAAACATGAAAAAAAAATTTCCCAAGTATAAGAGGAACGAAATTCCCTCATTTTGGATTTTTTCTTTTTTTATCTGGGAGGGGGCGAAATTATGTTACTAGAAATGAGGGTTTGGTAAAAATCAACAAACTCCATAAATTGTTCTGATGTTATAGAAGGGAGGACTTGCGGAAGTCGAGGGAAAACAGAGGGCTTTTGGGTGGTGCTAATTTCTTGTGCTACACAAGAATGGTCGGTAGGCAAAAAGACTACATTGAGAGGGAGTTTCCTCACTGATGACAGATCACATGGTATTAAATTGTGATCACCACAGATGATCACCGTAGCATTGCTCCCGACAAAATGGCCACCGTAAAAAAATAGTATGTTAAGAGAACTAAGAACCACTGTGATCGGACACACCTGCACGCACCGCCTCAACGCGTGGGGCTTCCTTCGGGATCCTTTCTATGTTGGATTAGCACCATCGAGATCGAGACGATGCTAAACCTGTAATCGAAAAACTGGAAACAATGGAGTTTCCAAACGCACGGAAACCCGCCGCACCTGTCTCTCTCTGTTCCTCTTTCTGTCTCGCCACACCTTTCTACCTACCTATACACATATGTAACTATGTAAGGGAAGAGGGAGGAGTAAACGGTAAACCCAGGAAGGGGGTTTCCCCGCGGGTGGTGATGGCCGGCACCAAACAGCGCCAATTTTGGGCAGCTATTTAATTGATTATTGAAATATTATGCAAGTGCATCTTGATTCCTCCTATTATCAAGTGTGTGGCTTGGTCGCGTCGAGTGACATCCGCTACTCCGGTCAAGTGGCATCCTGGACTATCCTAACCACGCAGGCTTCAACTTTCGGCTTTGCATCAGTGCCAAAAGGGAATTGACTTGTGAATTCAGGTTGACTTGAATATTAAAATGAAAACAAGTATGGGATGCAGTTTGCATAGCAACAAAAAGGAGAACTTTTTTTATGCATTTATTCGTCTAGATATATAGATGCAACGGCTTCAAATTATGCTTACTGATACTGATAAAAGGTAAATTCCTGTTCCTAGTATCAATATCAAGTTCCTTCCCGTGACCAATGTCAAGGAGAAGAACATCAATCAATTCAAAGTAATTTACTTAATTTGCATATTCTATAAACGCTTTTGAGTTTAACGAACGGAAGAATGCAAAACCGAAAACAACAACTTCCATGATGATGCAAACTGACATGGAATAAGAATCTTTCGGATGTCATTATTGCCAATACCTTGTTTATAATTTTTGCTGCCAATACCTTCTTCCTCATTTCTGCACCGGAAGCCCGTGCCATCTGGAGAACATTGCCCCCCTATGTGTCGACACTGTTGACATTCCTTGGACACATGAAACCTAATAGAGAACTCAGAAGCCAACACAGAGAACAAATCACTGGCATTTCGGTCTCTAAGTTCGGGTACCACTGGCAATTCAATAACCGAACAGTTGAGACCAACACTGGCATTACTCGAGACACTAGAATGATAAGGATACTTATAGTAGACAGTGTATCCACTGCAGTCTCTGTAACTGTCATTGCCACGAAAATACTCATCTTGTTTCTTGTCAAGTTCAGGGCTTATGGTGGTGCATTTGAACAAGGTGAGACCAGGTGATATTGTGAAAGAAATACCGTCGAGTTTAGGGGGAAGAGTCGAGCCCAAGTAGAACCCGAAAACATCGCAACCGTTTGTCCTAATGAGGTTCCCTAGACGTGGGTTATTAACCCTAATGGAATTTTCAGTGACATTGGTACTAATAAGGTCATAGTACAGTCCCTCCTCTCCCAAGTTGAGTTTTGGAACTGGGTCTGTGCAATTTGTCACATCGTAGAGCCCACAATGGGGATATGTGGAGTTGGACAGAGGGAATCTGATTTGGCCATGAGTTCCACAGTCGAAGGACTCTGGACATTTCCCAGAAGAGTGATGAAGAAACAGTAGGTGAAAGAGAAGCAAGAGTGCCAAAACAGAGGGAACACCCATTTTGGTTGCCCAGTTTAGCAAATATGGATTAACAAACAACCAACAAAGTGGAGAGGAAGAAAAAAGTTTTCTTTGTTCAAACAAGGTAGTGCTCTCTTTCTTCTTCTTTTTTTGTTGTGAATTCTAGAGAAGAAAAAGAGGGTGTTTCTCTGCTTGACTCGCAAGTCGACTTGGAAATATTATTGGAGGAGGACTAAAAAAAAAAAAAAAACTGATTGATAGAAAAAGGCAATTAGGGCCAGAGTCGGCAGACATGCAAGTTGGTTCAATTGAAAGGGACGGTGGGCCAAAGGACTCCAAAGGGAGTTTAATGTTCATCTCCTTCATTGGGTTCTTCATTGACCCGGCACTCTAAAGACTTGACTCTCTCTCTCTCTCTCTCTCTCTCTCTCTCTCCAACTTAAATGAAACATTCAAGAGGTCTATTGTGGAAAATTTTGTTTCGGAAATCTTTCGCCCCACGTGTGAGAAATATAGGGGTGAATTTTGTGATGAGATTTGTTTCGTACTCAGGGGCAAAAGAAAAAATATGGAGAGAGATATCAAAGAAAATCAACTTTTTACTCTGATTTTACCGACACTAGAGGTCGGGGCATACGCAAGGCGTGTGCAAGTCAACTTTTACAAACAGTAAGCACAAAATATCGTGCATAGTTGGCAAATGGAACGGTTTCAGGGTCTATAGTTTTTTGCTGATAAAATTAAAGGGAGTATAATTTGTTTGCTGCCTCCCTTACAAGCACCATCACGACCGTTACGACTATGGGGTGCTTGGTCAATGGTCTTGATTAATTAATATGCATGAAACTCGGATATTGATTCAATCAGAGGCCGGAGCACATGCGCGTGCAAGTTAAGTTTGTAAAATTGTGTGTAAATTGATCTGAACACCCTTAGATATGAAAAAAAAAAAAAAGTTTATAAAACTATACGTGCCTATCAATGTGTTTACACCCGTTTTTGGCACCCGGTCCTAGACAAGCGTTGGAGGGCTATTTAATTAAAGTTTAATTAAATTGGGCCGTGAATTGAAGAGTTATTGGATCAAAAGTAATAGGCCAAAGTGGTGTGGGTCTGGCCCAATTAATTCATTTCGGCCTAGATATTGAGTTTGTGGACTTTGGGCCATGTTTGGTAAAATTTAGGACGAAGCCCAGTCGAATTTGATCCAGTCATAGGCCCAAAGTTATTTGTTATTTGGGCCATGACTGTGCGAGGTCCAATAAAGCAAGTAAATAGGCCTTTTTATTATTATTCAAGAGTCCCATGATTTTATCTTGTAAAGATCCTACGGGAGTTGGGAGAAATTGGTGGGGATTTTCAACACATTGCCATTTGAATAAGTCAAATGGCACATTACTCATCAGGTGCCCACAAAACAAGGAAGTGGGAGAAGCCCACTAACCTCCATCAACTGCCCGTGATCAAGAATTAACCCATGGGTAAATATTGTTTACCCCAATAACCACCCATGATCCCATTAAACATGTTAGTGGGTAGTTATTTTGGACACTTGGCAGCATTTGAAGGCAACTCAGGACACATGTCAGCTCGTAGTGAAGGCGGGAAACTTGACTCAGATCTGGACCAGTGCAACATTTGCCTATAAATACAACTCCCTCCGTCCCGATTTGTTTGTCCATTTTTTAACTTTTAAGTGTCCCAAAATGTTTGTCCATTTGACTTCAATTTTCCCTTTTTGCCCTTTCTTTAGTAGAATAAAGTAGCTTTTGTAAAAAAATTGAGGGTAAATGTGGAAAGTTGTATCTTTTTAGGTGTAATGATTGTGTTCCCTAAAAAAGTTGAATTTTTGAGATTGGACAAACAAATTGGGATGGAGGGACAGAAGTAGTTCACAATAAGAAAAAAAGGTTCGCACACCAATCAAGCTCAACGCTTAAAACCAAAAGCCTTCCTAGTGAAGCAACTATCTCACTTCTCTCACCTTTACTCAATTACTTCATCAAGTAATTCAGGTTTTCTATCTCTCTTATACCCCAACTTTATTATTACGACGTAATAAAGTTATTCATATCTCTCTTGTATCCCCTACTTTATTATTATGATATAATAAAGTTATTCTACGTTACTACTTATTTTCCTACACGGTTAGGAAATTATTAAGTTCTCGCTCGTAGAGGCAAAACCACGGACTTTCACTGCAATCCAGCTCTTAGATTGCAGCACTATCGCCCTCACAAATTCGAAGTCAGAAAAGGGACGCCCAGTCCTTCACGTTGGACGCGACAAGTCCTGGCACGTCCGCTCAGTCCTTTGAGCCGTTTAGTAGCCGAACACAATGACATTAATGTTGGATTTGGATGCTTTCTATTGTCGCTCTCATTCGTCTAATCTGAGTCCGATTTTGTTCATCCTCGCCAAATGAGGGTGAACATTACCTTTATTTTGATTGGCTCTTTGTAACTCTTAGGTCCTACCAAGTTTAACCGTAGTAAGCATTAAAACCTAACCAATATGGAAATAATTGGAATTTACGTAATTAGTATATGGAAAATTATTGGAATGGATTCAATGCATTGAATTTGAACTATTCAGCTAACCGACCTTTCCGAATCAATCGTGCAACCATTGGACTTTCCGAATCAATTGTGCAGCCATGGGATGAAAAGTTTGAATCCAAATCTCCCGATCCTTCTTCGTTGGATAACAAATCCCAAGTTTGATTAAATAAGAATTTGAATATATTCTGTTTATTTTTTTGTTGAAGTAGAGAAGTGTAAAGATGTTAATGATTTGACATGATAATAAGAACAGCAGCCGCTCTCGCTCCCGTAGACGTACCCAGTATTGGGGAACCACGTATATCTCTGTGTTGATTTATGTACTGTCTTATACTTGTAAATCGTGCGTGTGTGTCGATCCTAACAAGGGCCGGTGAGGTCTTCAACTTAAAAAGAACTGTCTAATTTTTCAGGGTGCCAAATTTTAAAAGATCAATATGAGAGATTATAAAACATAGCAGTTTTAATTAAAATGGTCTACACATAACCAATTAATTAGCTATGTACATATATCCGTATATCCAGATAGATAGACATTAATTTTTTTTTTTTTTTTTTTTTTTTTTTTTTTTTTTTTGCCATAGTTTAGGAGAATATTAGTAGCTGTTAGAGGTTAGTGTCGGGGGAAGGGGAGGAGGTGGGGTTTGAACCGCCGACCTCATGCATTAGGGGTATAGTGCTGGACCACCTGCGCCAGCACCCCACATGCGATAGACATTAATTGAAAGAGGCCATTTTTCTTGCTAAAAACCACTAAGATCAAAGATTGCTAAAAACCACTAAGCCATTTTTCTTCTAGAATACAACTTGACAATATTATCAAGCTCAATAAGATCAAAGATTGCAAGACACTTTTTAAATAATAGATTTTTCAACAGTATTTGAGCAAAAATCTAGTTTCGCTTTTTCTTCCGCAAAAAATAACCAATTTTCTTTCGAAAGCTGCTACCCACACAGATATTTTGCATATACATCGTGCACAGATCACCGTGTGAGGCCCACTACGGGTCTCATACAAATTATCCAAACCGTTCATTAAATGTAAAATATTTTTTAAAAGTCCTCGCAAAAAAATCAGTTCAATCCGATACCTACAGGTACTCGATCCAATCATCGAACTTTTCATTCAGATTTCAAGACAATGAAAAGTTAGATGATTCAGTGTGTTTTGGATCCAATTTTTGTTTTTCTTTAATTTTCACGTATGCCGATCATGTATCTACTAAAGTCCAATGAACACGATTTTTGGCAAGATTAATATTCTCGCCGAGCTCTATAGAATGAACGATGTTGATCATCAAAGCGTGCTCGGAAAATGACCGAAAAATTAAAAATAGACCGGAGGGGACACACCACCACCCCTCCTATCCCCGTTATATACAAAATTTCTCGTACAAATATACCCACACATAGATATACGTATATACGCATATCTAGCTAGGTAGATGTTGAAAGAGGCCAGCAGGAAGCGCTTTGACAGAACAATCATTTAGCAAATTTAGTTAGTTACGACTATCATTCAAATTTGTTACTTATGAGTAGAGTAGTTCAATAAAACGTACGTAGTTCAATAAAACGATTGCTTCCCCAAAAATCCGTTTATTCGATCAGGATACAAATGTATGCAGTCTTTTGTACTGGTTTATGACTTTAGCTGTATCAGTGTGGGTTTCCAAAATTTCCTAAACACATGAATGAAAGCAAGTGGCATTCCAAGTTCAGTACGTTTGTTTTCTTTGCCCAATGAGAACTGAGCCATGACTTCAAAAATCTCAATATACGAACAAATACACAACGAGAGCTCCATGCACTCACTATACACATTCTCTCAATAGAATTATCAGACCATATATATTCATTTTGATATACAACAAAATGGAAACTGAATTTGAACTACTTACTCGGTTGCATAGCTACGAGTGTCAAGATTATTTTCTTGGCATATCTGTCTTCAAACAAAAGTAGAGTGAAGTGAAAGCCTTACTCACTGGAGGCAGGCGTGGTAGAGGTACTAACCCATCTATTGGTCACCGAAGCTGGTGAAACTGGCGCCATGCTGTTCTTCAGCAACACATCATCTTCGCCATCAGGCGAAGTAGGAGGCCTTCTAGTTGTTAACGCGCTACCATCGTCAATTATCTTCCCAGCATTGTCATCTTTGTACGCCTGAATCTCTATCAAAGCCTCCAAAATCTCTTTCATCGGAGGCCTTATGTCCTTGTCAAGTTGCAAACACCTAAAAGCCACCTCTGCCACTGACAAAATCATCCTCTCAATCGAAGGATCTGACTCATACCCAAGAGACGGATCAATCAACTCATGGATTAAACGGTTTTGGATCCTGTTTACTGCTAAGTTAGCCAAATTAATGTCATCCAGATTCCTGTTAATGTCAACAGCCGGCAATGATGATATGAGCTCAATAAAAACAACCCCAAAGCTATAAACATCACTCTTGTCAGTAAGCTGGTAACATCGATGGTACTCGGGATCAACATAACCCGGAGTGCCCTGTGGAGTCGTTGAGACGTGAGTGGCATGGTTGGGGAAGAGTCTCGAGAGCCCGAAATCTCCAACTTTGACGCAAAAATCATTGTCAAGGAGTATGTTGTCAGTCTTCACATCGCGGTGGATGACATCAGAATCATGGAGGTAAGCCAATGCACTGGCAGTTTCAATGGCTATGTTCATGCGAATAGGCCATGCAAGCGAACCCTCCTTAGCTCGATCACCGTGTAGATGATCCCCCACAGTGCCATTGGGAATGTACTCGTAGACGAGTAGTAGTTCCCGGCTGTGGCGGGAGGTGCAACCATAAAGGATGACCAGATTGGGGTGGCTCAAACGGGTAAGGATTTTGACTTCGTTCATGAATTGCTTCACCCGCTTGTAGTTGTGCTCGTATAGGCGCTTGACAGCAACTTCCCGCCCGTTGAGGAGTTTTCCTGGTTGAGAAAAGACCAATGGTTATGCAACATTTTTGTGTGAATAAATGTGATTTCAGAGTATGTAAATAGATGGGTTACATAGATAGGCTGTTGGTGGATTATGGATTTGTGGGGAATTTTCAAGTGAAAGGAAATAGATACGCAAATCCAAGGTTACCTGGATTTTTACATGCAAGAAGGACCTGTTTCGGAAGAGAAAATTTTCAATGCAACGGTTATTTATAACGCCTCTCTCACATGAGGTGAGACTCACGCGGGGTGAGACTCACGCATACATGGGGTCCACATCAAGTGAGAGAGCGTTACAAATAACTGTCGCATTGTAACTTTTTTTTCTTGTCGGACACTTTAGGGAAAGAAAATTACTCCTTTACATGATTGGTTGGACATCTACCTAACAAGCATACTTAGAAAATTCATGCTATCAAAAAAATCCGTGTCTCGTGCAGTACATGAGATGCTCAATTGCAACTTGTAAACATCACTTTGTCCCAGAAAATAAAAGAGGTATAACACCAAGAAGTATGGAATTTAGTTGTGTCCTGTTACCCTTGCAACTGATGCATCACCTGAGTCCATGAAACATAGGGCAAATAAAGATAAACTCATCTGCTTTACTTCATTTTTACTGCTTCTTTCGGATTTTTCCTTATTTATTTCCTTTCCAAAGTACATGAGCCAACAGTCTTAGCGATGCTGCGACCTAAGAAGAGCTGATACGGACAGAGACTCCGCAATTCTAAATAACCAGGGACACGGACACAGCACAGGAAATAACAAAGTTTATGTTTATATTAAGGTAGATATGCAGTTAGTTTTCATATGAGCATTTCATCCGGAAATAACCAAAACTAATACTCCCTCCGTTCCATATTGAGAGTCCACCATAAAAAGTCGTGCCATTTTTCAAATCAAAAAATCAACTACTTCCGTGTATAATTTTTTGAATTTTTTCGCACCAAATTAAAGTACTAATCGAGATCTTTAATACGGTGCAAAAAAAATTTGAAAATTTATGCACAAAAGTAGTTGATTTTTTTTATTTGAAAAATGGTAAGAGAGAGAAAGAGGGACTCTCATTATGGAACGGAGGGAGTAGTATCTTTACAATTCTTGTTGTTTCCTCTTTAAGTATTACAAGTCGAACGAGGGTTTTATTTGGCCATAGTTCATTTACTCATACTTTTGGGAAAAATTCAAAAAAATCTCTGAACTTACACCGCAATGTCTCATAGGCCTCCATACTTCAATTAATATCAATTAAACCTCCAAAGTTCACAACATTTCTTCAATTATGCCTTTCCGTTATCTTCCGTCAATGCCTGAACGGGGGAAGGCTTATGTGTCCCTCCCCCTGTCCTTATAGGCGAGATGCTTAAGAAAAAAAGAGAGAACCAATTCTTCTTCTTCTACCTCTAGACAAAGCGTGAAACAGACGCGGATAAAGGAGATAACTCTCCATGCATGTGCCACGACTGCAATTTCAGGTCGAAACTCACTAGGTCTTGTAGATTGGGTCGAAGTAGATTTGAGGGTCGCTGGAGTGAGAAGAGGTCCGGTGAGGCTGTAAAAGGATCGTCGCAGGTCCTTCGAGGGCCGGCGAGTGTTCGACGATGGTTGGTGGAAGCAAACGGAGCTCCGACGAGTGGCTATGAGGTGCGGCGAGGGCTGTTGGAGGTCAAACGTCGATCTAGGTAGGTAAACGGAGAGAGGCAAGTGTGGGGGAGAGGTTGTCGGAGTGTGACGCGTTTAGAGAGGCATTCGTCGGTTGTCAATGGTGCTAATGGTGGCCAGAAAGTTTTGGGCTTTCATAGAATCCAAAATCTGGCACCAAAAATACTCCTACTACCAATCTACCAATCTTCTCCAAAATCACTGCCTATAATCTTTGACAAACCCCACCTCTGTACCCGTGCTCTTGCGCTCATACTCCTCCAATCATGGGGTTCATAAAAAATTTAATTCTTAAATCAGTTTATTATAAACCCCACCCACATATATTATTCCACAAATCAAATCGGGTTATACCAATAAACACACAATCATTAATTTGCCGAAATCCAGTTTTGGATGCATGTGAGATGGGTGATTGAACGAAATTGCAATGGGATGGGTTTAGACAAACAGAAAAATGGAGGGGAGGAGACTGGATTTTTGGGTTGGTGAAGGTTAGAAAAGGTTAGAGAAGTGAGGAAACATTTGGGTCGATGGTGGAGGATTTCTAGTTCAGCAAGGTGAAAGGAGAGAGAGAGAGAGAGAGAGAGAGCATGGGGGATCCTTCTCCCGTTTGGACACTAACGGAAGCTGACGGCAAATTAATGCATAGTTGAAGAAAATTTGTGAACTTCGGAGGTTTAATTGATATTAACTAAAGTTTGGAGGCCTATGAGACATTGCGGTGTAAGTTCAAATGTTTTTTTGAATTTTTTCCCATACTTTTTTTCAAATATTTTTGGAACATCATCGCCACAAAATGAGCTTCAATATTATAAATTGCTCCCTATCATGTTTCCATCCATTTCCAAATTGTGACACAATATCCCCAATATTTTTCCAGACTGTCCCCTACTTAAAAATAATTGCATTTATTATACACATGTCCTATACGTGCTCAGCGTGTCCCTGGAGTGTCGTGTCCCCAAAGTGTCTGACACAAATATGATAAGCTATTAAGAGTGTCTGTGCTTAATAGGCTGCAAGTGATAATCTAAACAACCCCCCTTCTTACCATGGTACACGGTGCCGAAACCTCCATCTCCCAATTCCTTGGAAGGGTCGAAGTCATCAGTGGCCTGTTCAAGTTCAGCATAGGAGAAGACAGAGGCACCAAAGTAGGCACTACCTCCTTCAAGGTCTGCTTTTGATAAGTGATCAGTGGAAGTGTTCTTTGAAGAGATGTACGATGAAACATGATTCCATTTCTTGCGACGCCATATAATTATTATGACCAAGCATAGCTTTAGGATTACGACTCCAGGTATAACTGAAGAAAATACAGGTGTAATATAATCAGGTATTGATTCTTTCATCCATATCCATGCGTAGGGGGAAAAACCAACCAGAAAAACTGAGGCATCTTTGCCTCTTAATTATCAGTCCCTCTGTCCCAATGCGATAGCGGTGCCATATGTTTGCGAACTTGAAGCGCGTGAATCTCAAGAGAGGATTGTTTGGCAGCCAATGTATTGGAACAGAAGAACTCTATTATGGGGACAAAAGATACAGTGCCAAAAGTGAATTGGCTTTAAGGCTTTAACTAAAATCTTCAAATGGGATTTACCAAAAAAAAAAAGAATCCTCAAATGGGAAAACAAGAACTCAATGAAGTTTGTAAAGTGATTAAAAGAAATAAGGATGTATCAATAGAATTGTATCTTACCTAAAAAAAGACTGTTTTATCTATTCGAAATTCAAATATAGATGTAGATGTACCTAGGTCTAATCATGCTTGTTGAATACTGACAAAAGGTAAATTACCTGTTCCTAGTACCAGTGTCAAGTTGCTAATTCCTGCAACCAATGTCAAGGAGAAAAACACCAGTTAATTCAAAGTTATTTACCTTTGCCTAGTGAAAAATGCTTGAGATTAACTAAAGGAAATTTCCCAAAAGATAAAAAAAAAAACAGAAGAGATAGAACTTCCATGATGGAGCAAAACTGCTATGGATTGAAGAACTCTTAAGATAAACCCATTATTGCCAATACCTTCTTTCTCATTTTTTCTGCCAATGTTTTCTTCCTCATTTTTGCACTTGAAACGCGTGATATCATGAGGACATCGCCTCTCCTTTCGACACTCTTGACATTCCTTGGACACATGAAACCTAATATCAAACTCGGAAGCCAACACAGAGAATACATCACTGGCATTTCTTCTTCCGAGTTCCGATACCCTTGGCAATTCAATAACTGAACAGTTAAGACCAACACTGGCATTACTCGGGACACTAGAATGATAAGGATACTTATAGTAGACAGTGTATCCACTGCAGCCTCTGTAACTGTCATTGCCACGAAAATACTCGTCTTGTTTCTTGTCAAGTTCAGGGCTATCGGTAATGCATTTGAACAAGGTGAGACCAGGTGATATTGTGAAAGAAACATAGGGTCTAATCGGAAGAGACCAGTTCAAGTAAAACGCGAAAACATCGCAACCGTTTGTCCTAATGAGGTCCCCTAGATTTGGGTCATTAACCCTAACGGAATTTTCTGAGACATTGATAGTATCAAGGTCATATAATACTTCCTTCCTTTCCAGATTGAGTTTTGGAACTGGGTCTGTGCAATTTTGTACGGTGTAGAGCCCACAATTGGTGGAGTTGGACAAAGGGAATCTGATTTGGCCATGAGTTCCACAGTTGAAGGAGTCTGGACACTTCCCAGAAGAGAGATCAAACAGTAGGTGGAAGAGAAGAAAGAGAGCCAAAATGGAGGGAGGAACACCCATTGTGATTGCCCAGTTTAGCAAATATGGATTAATAAACAACCAACAAAGGGGAGAGGAAGAAAAAAAGTTTTCTATCTTAAAATAAGATATTCCCTCCGTCCCTTTTTTATAGGCTGGTATTCCATTATGGAATGTCCCTTAATAAGTGTCCATTTTGTAAAGTTAGTGGGTAAAAGTTTGTGAATTTTCCATTTTGCCCCTAAAAGTATATTCTATTTTGAAAAGTTAGTGAGTAAAAGTGTAATGATGATGGGTAAGTAGGGAAAGTGGAGGAAAAAGTTGATTTAAAAGATATAATGATGATGTCTTTTTAATAAGTTGGAATTACGAAACAGGACACTTAAAAATGGACGGAGGGAGTAATATTTGTGGTTTTTGTCAAGAAATAGAGGGTGTATGGCTTTACACGCCAGTCGCGCGACTTGGAAATTCGGCTATTTTGGAGGACTTGAAAGAAGTCTGATTGAAAGGAAGAGGGAACTAGGACCACTACTTTGGTTGAATAGCAAGGGTCGGTCGGCAGAAAGACTCCATGGGAGTTTCATGCTCATCTCCTTCATTGACCCGGCAACTTGACCCATTGACCGCCCCAAGGGTTGCTCAGGCTCTATTGGCTTGGTATTTACTGGTATGCTCCCACCTAAGTTCTCAAAAGTTGGTCTGGCTCTCCTGGCTTAGTATTTACAGGGTTGCTCCCTCCTAAGGTTTCAGGTGCGATTTCTCTTGTCATCAACAATTCTTGAGGCCACCTCACACATCGCAAGCGTATGAAAAGACTATGGGTGAAGCCATGAGTGGAGGGACAAGTGGGGTCGAGTGACCCCACTCACTTTGATTTTCCACCGGAACGTTTGATAATTTGCAACCAAATTTTGTTATTTTGACCTCACAAAAAATCTCTAAATTGTCCTAACTTGTTTTAAATGTATAGAAATCTCAAACGTTCTCTTCTTTTCGAGAGTTGATAGTGCTAGAAATGAGACTATCATACATTATTTTACAAATATAACAAGTTTTTGGGGCCAATTATGAGGCAAAATGAATTATTTGTGCATATCGATCTTATAATTAATCTCTTAACTTAGTTTAATTTTGGACTTATGCATAGGAAAAATATAGTTGCATATGAATCTAATTTTTGACCCCACTAACCAAAATTCCTAGTTCCACCCCTGGGCCCGTCGCTGGAGCTCTAGGGATTCCTTCAAGGTGCATGCAAACTGGCCCGAAACACCCTCCATTACAAAGAAAATTAACCCATTGACACTTCTCTCTCTCTCGATCTTGAGATGTATACTCTTGGATGGGCTATGTGGGTGGTGTGAAAAACGGGACAAGAAAATATGTAAGTTGCGACGAGAGCAAAAGGTGATAGAGAAGTAGTGAGTCAAGGTCGCCGAAAATGGGGCTTGTGGGATGCTTTCATGGTGCTCCCCACTAACTTCATGGATTCCCCGTTTGATACGTTTATGTAATTTTTCCACAAGTGTTTTACCCATTGACTTTAGGTGAGAAGTGAAAAAAGAAAACCAACCGAGAGATGCTACATACACTACATAGTTACACTACATTATTACTTCTTGATTCGTAGGGATATCCAAAAAGAAAACCAACCGGATATCGGTAAGTATTACTTCTTGATTCGTAGGGATGAAATTGCTCAACTGCGCAGTTTCGCCACTACAAATCTAGAAATGATACTTACTGATATTGGTTGGAGCTAATTTTTTACAAGACCAATGCTGCTCGAGCCCACTTCCATGCGTGAAAGTCTCCTATTCGCAATCAATGGTCTAGATTGCCGAGATGGATAGACGATTGAGATTACGCATAGCACCGGGCAATCCGAACCATTGATTGCCGAGACAGACGGTTCAGATGTGCACAGCACCATCCCCCAATATGCTCGAGCCCACTTGCATGACGGTTCAGATGTGCACATCCCTCTCACAATGTTATGGGAACCACTATATTGTGGACCACTACATTGCAAGAGTAGGAAAATATATACCCGTTATTTAAAATACCCCTCCTTAAGTGTGAACCTCGCTAAGAAATTCTTTCCTCTTAAATACAAGGAATTGATCCGGTCAGAGCACAGCAACAAAGAACTTACTCTTCTAAGCTCACAAATTAAAATTCTGGGGGCCACTTGAAAATTTTCAGATCATTAACATCACAATCCCAAAATCAACTGGTGTCCATTGATTCATCTTTAATATAGGGCTCAAGTGCAGAGTTAAAGATAACGCAGCGAAAATGATGAAAAGCATAAGACAAAATAGATGTCTATGAGCACCAACTTGATGAAGATTCACTCAAAAGACAGTTGAAATGAAAACTCTGGCCCACAAAAGGAATTTCTAATAGCAGCCTCATAAATAACCAGATATGTCAAAATCTCCTCAAAAGACACTATTTACCCAAGCTTTATGCTTCTATTTGGGTCTGGACCGAAAACAACAAATACTATACGATCCTCACTTAGAATCTGCCCACTGTAGTAGGAAGCATGGTGTGACTCAAAATCCGATACCCTTGCTCGCAAGTCCTGCACCAATTAAAAGCACCTGAAGCAGACTCTCGAGCATAAACTGGTTCATCCTTAATCAGAGAAACCAAAAGAACCTGCAACATAAACTAAAACCTATTACATTGACAAATGGCAAGTCGGAGTTATATCCCGAATCGTAAGAGAAGTAATTACACCAATTACCTAACAAAACACGAGAATATTGTGGTAGATGGATATTCAGTCCTCTTCCATTGGCACATCTGGAATGTCAAATCTGTCTTCTTCTATTGTTTTATTGACAACAGACATTGGAGAAGGTAAAGGTTGAGTCAAGGAAACTAAAGAACAGTTGGTGAGTCTTACAACCAAATGGTTCCACAAATAAATGTGCAGTTCATGGTTCATAGTCAGCATGTATAACATCATACCAAACAATTGCCGAACTAGCAAACCAGAATCCTACACAAACAGGGGATGGATACGGATACCAAACCTTACACTTGGAAGCACACTACCACATGATACTTTAGCCTAAGTTGCAAGCCTTTGAGGCAGATATTTTGAACAGTTTGATCTCTAGCCAATCTTCCGTACCGCCTTGAAATGTGATCCACTAATTACTTCTAGAGTGGTCAATTTGTTTAGAAAAATTAAAGCCTACCATTTTGAAGCATCATACGCTAGACATCGTGAAAGTCATGTAAACAATAGAAGTGGATTTCTCCTATACCAACAAAAGTCCAATAGGAAGCGCCATGTTTAATAGATGAGAAAATACAGACTACATCATGGCGATTATAATAAGGATATAAATTGACATAAGATCGTCCTCTTTATCACCCCGGTTGCGGCTGCTATTTAGCTCCCTCAATATTTCAGGTGTAACCTGCGTTTGAATTGGAAACAAATGCATCTGATATTGACAAAGATAAGCCAAAAGAAATTAGCATAGTAGCTGTAAAGAGGTTCAAGCTCATACTAATTTGTGCCTTTGCTTTCCGACTAGAAGGTTAAGGTTAGCTTTGTCCTCCTTCGTCAGCACATTTTTGTACCTGTAAAAAAACTTTATGTGACTGGTGTACGAGGGGAAAAATAACTCTCATTTCTTTTTCTTTCTTTTAGACGAAAAAAAGCTGCTAATTTTGAACAAGTGAACAAAATCCAAAATCACAGAATAGTGATGGGATGACAATATGGGCATCATTACATGTTTTACCAAATGTTCGTCCATCATATAAATGCATCTTAAGCATTTTTCCTGTTTATGGCGATATATTGCTTTCTCTTTAAGATAACTAGCATTTATTAACAAGAATACAAACCTTTGTACAAATGCAAGAAGCGACTGATGCCAGATCACAGGCATTATCCTTTCATCCTCAACAAATTTCATGAAATGAGCAACCATAGCATCAAGTACCCAACATTTCAAGATCCTTCTTTTGTTAAAGAAAACCTGTATTTGGTACCAAGTTATTTTATCCTTGACAATTTTATTCTTTACAAGCATCGAAATGATTTGGGTTATTTCCTTGCTCAAGACATGTCAGACATAAACCACAATATAAACCAAGGCAATATTGGATATGCTTTATAAACCCTATCCCCAATTGCTAATCCACTAACATGGACGTGTGTCTACTGGAAACAACAGCCATCACATGCCTGCAGGAGTTATAAAACCACAACGGATACGAGATGGAAAAACAAGTGCGCAATCTTCCAAACGAACTAGCACTATTCTACACGATGGTGCTTGGATCATCCCCTTCCTGAAGCCAATTCAGTTTATAAAATCCGCATAACGATTATTCAGCCCAAAATCTAAAATACGTAACTGGTGAAGCCTTTCAAGGAGGGCAGTTTTCAACCAACAATTTGAGTGATCAAAACCACCACTAGCTTACATCCGCATGAATTAAATTAAATCTTGAAATGCACTTCTGCAGTACAAACTCTTACCTTGTTGTGCCACAGTACTCCATCTCAGCAAGCCTCAATAGTGCTACACTGTAATTAAGAGAGAGGTCAGTGTTGAAAATATGGGTAAACACTACCATTGTTCTGAAGTTTAGTATTTTGACCCCTCAAGCCACTCCCTCGACTTATTAGTTATTAATCCATAATTATACCTGAAATGATAAATCTAAATCTAGTGCAAAATAGCTATACCTCGAATGAAGTGGAGGAATGGAGACCTTCTGAATAATGCTCCCAATGATAACAGCTTCCCTCAGATTACATGTTCCAGACTATGCATTAACAAAACAGAATAATTAAAGCCGAAACCACAAAACAAAACTATAAAAATAAGAGGACTCGATACGAGGAATTTGACTCAAATGAAGATATGAGAGAGTTAATAATTGTCCAATTGACTTGTACAAATGGAAATGAGACACCCTCAGAACTTGAATGCGGGTGAATTGAACTAAGAAAGTTCAAATACAATGCAAAAGTTCAACAAACAATCCAACTGCTACATAAAAAAGCAGGAACTCGGACAGCTTTTTAAATGTAAGAGGGTAGCAGGCCAGCTGCAGTCTATCTTGTGCCATCAAAATTTCATACCTCACACAATGGGAACAATATTCCCTTATTAAAGGCAGCCGGTTTGTACATGGATTTCTTCAAAGCTTGATACAAGGCAAAATGTAATCTCTTTTTCTTTCGGATATCGTCACGGGTCTTGGGCAGTAAGACAAGCCTATAAAAACGTTCAGCCTTTTTCACACCCAAATTGGAAGCAAAAATCCTTGTGGCTTGGTACATAGCATTTGGCGACCATTTCTCAGGTTCAGTCAGGTACAGAACTTCCTCCCAAAGCTGCATCGAAGATATGTGTTTGAAAGCTTTGTGAATTTTTCCTGCTGTGTATTTATTAAGAAGCTTTCCAACTCTGCACGTAACATTAATACCCAGCTTAACAACCCATATGGGATGCATAATCCAAAGTACGAACCTCAATAACATGGAGAAAACGAAGTAAAAGTACCCCTTGTATAGATCAATGATGGATTCATCCAATTTGGGTAGAGGGCGGACTTCTGGTAATGAAGGAAGTTCTAATCAGTAACAGAACTTCTTTGCAGTAAATCAAAGTACCATTATTTAGATGTATCTTAGAAAATTTAACACAATACTAAGACTAGCATCTTATATCCGGGGAAAACAATCAATTCTCTCCTCAACTTTCACGGCCACAGTGGTCGTTCAGTAGTAAAGCCAGGGGTAAGTTATCAAGGCTCTTTGTTAAGCTTTGAGAATTGAAAAAAACCAGCAACGTTTGGTAGGGAAATAATATATATTGAAACAAAATGATTCTAACTAAAGCTAACTTTTCGCTGTTGATTCACCAAAAAATTGCACACGAGCATTGTGACAGATCACTATAACCTGAAGAAACTTGTTCATCCATTTGTTTGATCTTTGCAACAATCAGGTCGGCCAATGTCTGTTGCCGTCCTGCATCCTTTGATATGAAGGCCTCCAGTAGCGTCTCATCCTCTTCATCGACCTCTTCCTATGACAGAAAAATTTGAGAATTTTAATAAAAAACGATAAGATTACCTCAAGTTACACTAAAGATACAAAGCAAAAGGGATTATGGCATCTCGGTAACGTTTTTTATGGGCAATCTCAGTTTCTCTCAATATACAAAGGCGAACAAATTTGCTTCTTGCCAAACCACACCCTAAACAATAGCAGTTAAATGACAGCTCTTATTTTCTAAATTCCTCCCCCTCTCTCATAATTTCTCACCCCATTCGGAATTCAAACATAAATTGAATTGGGTGTCTAGGCCTGCCCCCTCTGATGCCATTCGGCTTTGATTTGGGGGCATGGTTGCGCAGCAAAATAGGTATAGGGGGCCACTGTTTCAGTGATATTTTGAGAGCAGCCACTTTGTGCATATTGTCAAATATTAGGACTGTCTCCAATCTTCGTCCGCCCATACCCCCAATTATGGGGACTACATGGGTTCTGTTGTTGTATTCGGAATTCAAATATGAGAGAGAATTCCTTCCCCGTTATTTCTCCTAACATTTCGGACAAAGTCCCTCGAACCAGGACTGGGGGGTGCTGTCCCTTGAAGGGACAGCGGCGTGCTGTCCCGGCTTGCAAGTGTAGCTGTGTGGCACGTGTCACCCCCAATTCCAAAACACCCAAAAAAAAATATTTACACATAATAGATTAAATAAAAATAGATGAAAAAACATCGCAAGTTGGATGTTGGCCGATGTACGTGCTCCAAGGCTTGCAAACGGAAGAGGTTTTTTTTTTTTTAATCCGCTGCAAACGGGAGTTCGAAACTTCATAATACCATTTGTTTTTTGTTTTTCTCTTTAACTCTTCTCTCTCTCTCTCTGCATAAATTCTCACTAATTGGAAATATTTTTGGAAAATGATTTTTACAATTTACACTTTTTTTGTTTTTATGCATATGAATTTACAATGTTGCTTTTGGATGGGAGAAAAAGTGTATTACAAAGGGTAAGATAGTAAATTCATATGAACAAAGACAAAAAAAAATGAGTGATTTGTAAAAAAAAAAGGGGAGTGTGAAAATCACTTCCCTAATTTTTTTTCTACAAGTCTAGTATTTTATTATATGTTTTTTTTACGGAAAATGATAGTGTTAAGAAACATATAATTCGATTTATAGACTTATATGAATAAATTACAAATTACAATTCCTTCTTTTTTTACGCATAGGGGTGAAAGAGGAATTCTCATTCCCCTGGCATCCTTTGAAACTTGTCAATCTATTTGTCAAATCTTTTTGGTGCTCACCAAAGAAGAAAGCGGGATGCAGCGGCTCCTCCTCTTAGAAATTTGAATTTATGATGCATGTTGTGGGAGAAAAGCGGGATGTAATGGTTTCTCTGAGTTCAATTGGTGTCACCCCGTATCTAAATCTTGGCTCCGCCACTGCTATGGACCTAAAAAGAGACATAAGAAACAGAATATTAGTAATTGATGAAACACTAAAAAAAGAAAAAAGAAAAAAAAAAACGAAGTTAACTAAAAGCTCTCCAAAAATGCTGACCGAATCTACTTCCATGGAACCCTGTTAGGAATACGAACTTTCCTCTTTATAACAAAGGGTTGATGGAGTGAGAACATGTTATCATCAAGTGAGAGACCACCTGCTATGGGTACACCATTTGGTGTACACTGCCTTCTATAGGACCCACTTAGGGGTACCTCAAAAATGATCGGATCCGCTTAATATTTTTAAAACATTTTTTTAAGCAGTCTTGTAACAAATCAGCTCCGTCAGATATCGATAAAGACTTGATCGATTCTACGCCCAATTTCCAGTCAGCAAATCGGGCGTAGAATCAATCAAGCATTTACTGATATCCAACGGAGTTGATTTTTTACAAGGATGCTCAAAAAAATGTTTTGAAAAAACTCCAATCATTTGTGTTAGATCTTGGATCAAAAATAAAAAAATTTGTGTTAGATCTCTAAGTGGATCCCATAGAAGGTACACCAAATGGTGTACCCATAGCAATTTTGCTCAAACAAAAAATCTCTATCACGAGGAAATTTGAGAGATCCTTGTCTTTAGGGCTCCAAAGCTATTTTTTTAATTTTTTTTTTCTGAAGATAGGCATAAATTTATTAGAGGAAAATCGCCAAGTAACCAACCTAAAAAATGTTATGTAACAAGTTTGGAAAGGATGGTGTCACACTGAAACCAAAAAAGGGTTGGGAAGTGTCATTCTTCACCACACCACACTCGGCCTTTAATTTTGTAATGCATTATCCATCAGGATATGCTAACTATTAGGTTTTGGTTTGTGAGTATGTGGTGTTGCCATTACACAAGACAAAAACACATCACCATCCTACTTCTCCTCTCCTCCCCCAGTCTCAACCATTAGCCTCTCCACCAGGTAATGAGATGAAACAAGTAGCTCAAAAAAGGGAAGAAAAAAAATGGAACAAAATGCCTAGACATGCAAACACATAACATCCAAGGTCGTTCGATCATATTTTCAAGTTAATGTTGCAGCCATCATTTCTTTCTACAAACATACAGACAATATTTGCATAATCAATATACCCTCGATCACTTTCTCATTTTTTAGACAATGTATGTATACTTAAAAGTTACCCTTTGTGATCAAATAGGGAAACGATTCAATATTGCAACTAACTGTATGTTTAGATTATATTGGTCGGTTAGAGCGAAATACTTTATATACGTACGTTTCGACGTGTCCTTAGGCACGATTATCCGCTAGTAGATATATAGACAGAATTTTGACACGAAATGTACTTTGACGGAAAAAAATGGACTTATTTACTACGGAGTAAGACATATGCCTTTGATTCATTTAGGTACAGTGAATCAACGGATAAAAAAAAATTAGGTACAGTGAATCAAATCATGAACCTCACCGACCCTAATTTGTGTACAGATGATGATTCCACCATATAGTTGAACAAACGTTTCGTTTAACAAACATTGATTGCAGAGGTATTGACCCCCAAAACGAATACATTACACAGGCTATGAAAAAGCTCAATATATAACACCATCCCGTAGTGTCCTAACCCCATTTCCATTACATTACATACTGCAGTGAAACTCATGCATCTTCTCTTCAACCCCACCACAATGTGGTGGAAAAGCAGTGGCGGAGCCACTTGAGGACGAGTGCCCCTACTGAATTTTTTTTCCCTAGATTTTGTATTTTTTTTCCTATAATTAAATTGGCGTCTTAAATTGTTCTTTGTTTAATCATTTTAATATATTTTGTATACCAACAATTCCACTACACTTGCAAAATGTGATATTTAATGAAAAGAAAAAGCCACCACTTACCATTTGAAACTCTCCAATGCATAATGTCCAAATTTGTAAGTAGCTAAAGTGCTAAACCATGGGTTATATGCATTATACTTTATTAATTATATATTCACAATTTTGAAACTAGTATTGTATTTGTCGATAGAACCCACAACGTGTGACGAAATTAGAGGTTTAAGCATGAATTTGAAAAGAAAAGTATAATTTTTCTAATTGGATTAAGATTGCTGAATATTGACATATTAGTTATTGTATATCTAACTGCTGGAGTATTAGACTTGATCTGTTGAGACAATTCAAAAAAAATGTGTTAGTTTTTTTTTTAAATTATTTTTAGCACAAGCATTCAGAGGCTGTTAGCAAATATGGAAGGAGATCTTGCTGACTTTTAGTTTTTTGGTGTCGTTTAAGACAATTTTTTTTTGTTGAAGTGTGTTTAAAAAGTGCCCCCACTATCGTTAATTACTGTAGACACCCCAATCTGGGCTTCCAGATTAGTTTACTTTCGGTTTTTGATTCCCCGATGATGAATCGGATCAAGAACACTCCGGGAATGTCAAGTGTTTGAGCTTTGAGTGTTTGCAAAACCCTTGAACCTAACCTAATCCTAAGCCACTTCAAAAAGCCAAAAACCCTACTGGCACGCGTTGGTTGAGAACCAGCGTGCGCGGGTCAAATTGACAGGTGTTGGTCAACAGTCAAAGTTTGACCGTTGACCCACGCGTGAGTTGGTTTGTCGCGCACGCGCCAGTCTGAGACCTGCGCGCGCCGGTCCAAGCCTGTCCCCATCACCTTTATGGGTTGGGAAGCTTAGCCACCAAGTAACCAAAGCCAGCCTCGTGGACTGGTTGAGCTTCTCTTTTTGCACCATATCTACCACCACCTCTCCTCCTATATATATCCCCTTATGTTTCTTTCAAAAGGGTTACAACCTAGGGTTCAAAAAAAGATACAATTCCTAACACTAATACCAAGCAACAAGCCACCTTGTTTCCTTGCTTCTACCACTCAAAAGCATTCAACCTCAACTCAACTCAAAACTCAAACACTTTTCAAACCTCAAAAACCAAAGGTATAGCATACCTACTATTTTTCTGTTCTGATCCCTGAGGGGGGCTGGCAGGGTCAAGTGGCCCAAAAGCTGGCAGGGTTTCAAAAATCGTAATGGCAAGGACCAGTGCGCGTCGGTCGTTAGCACGCGCGCGCCACTCTGTGGCTGCGCGCACAGATCTTGCGTGGGGCTTGGGGTCTTGTTCTTTATGTTCTACTTTGTCTATAGGTCACTGTAAGCATGCTAACAATCAGTTTATTGTTTTCCTTAGTTAAAACTGCTAGTTTGTAGTTAATATTCATAACTGCTGCTTTGGAGTACCCCTGGGAGCTTTCTGGACATGTCCCAACACCCAAAAACATGTAAACCAAGCACTGGTTAGGTGGCTCAGACACACGCGTGCCTGTGGCTTACCCGCGCACGCATGTCCGTCTCTGACCAGTGGCTGGCCTTGCATGGGTAATTAGGCCTTTGGTCTCTGTTTTTATCCCCACACAGTTTATGGGGTGTTTTGTTAATTTGTTAGGTTTTTCAGCCTTTAAACTGTGTAGTGTAACTACTATTCCGTGGGTGAGCACTGGTCCTTCCAGAGCCCAGAGGAGGATAAAAACAGAGGCTGTGAGAAAAGCAAACCCCTACGCGTGTGTTGTCTATTGGCGTGCACATGTTGGAACTACGTGCAGTGGCTTCGGTCAGTGCAGGCAAGTTTCTTCCTGCGCACATCAAATTTGGAACAGTGCACTGGGTTTGCTCTTCTGAACAGAACTTGGTTTTATCCTATTTACTACTTTCGCACCCATGCTATTTCAATCACATCTTGCAAATTATTACAATATTAATCCTCATTAATCTGTTTCCCGCCCTAATTGGCTAATAAATTGATAATAAAAGAAGAATCGCAATATTTTCACAAAATGTCTAAGTAGAGACCAATCTCTGGATTGGGCGAGAGGGGTGCCTTAAAACCCTTCCCCTTTCGTAACCTGGCTCCCGAACCCAGATATGGTTATGACGGACTGGTGCTTCCACTTTTTCAAATCAAATAGTGCGGCAGGTGCTTCGAAATACGGTTCCTTGGGTGTCGGACCTTCAAACCCGAGTGGCGACTCTGTATTCCGAGCGCTTGCCCCATCCGCTGGCGCTCCCTCAATCCGAGGGCCTCTTTTAGAAAAGAACGGAATCCTTTTTAAGGGCATGTTGCCCACAATTACTGTGTCACGTACTCCGGCCATTTTCAACATAAATAATAAAGGAATAACCTAAGAAAATACCTCACGACAAACCGTACGATACCCAAAGATCATTGATTTCCCACAAATCGTACGTCAAATCCACCGAATTTAAAATATTACATCTTAGGCTCAAGGCCCCAAATCAGAGCAGACGTCGTTTGTCAAGAGAGTCTAGAGTTTACGAAATATCCCATAGTCAAATGAATTATCACATAAGTTACAAATACATCTTCAAAAGAAATTTACAAAGATGCCTAAGTAACTCAACCAAGTTAGTTTTCAAAAGACGTATCCATAGTCCAAGCACTCCAACCATGCTCGCTACTGTCCTGAGTTAGTACCTGAAAAGAAATAAGGCTTGAGCTACACTAGCCCAGTAGAAATTCTACGCAGACAATATATGCAAGAGAAATGCAAAAGAAAGAGGATACGGCATGAAACGGAGGTAGCCCAAGCGTTAGACAATCAATGTGGTTCAACAATTCAACCAACAAGTCATGAGAGTTAGAATACATCCCGACCTTTAACCAGTTCCCCTTCTCATGTATCCAAACCGTGACGCGACATGTGTCATGAGCTGAAGCTCCTGCCGGGCTATTCATGGGACCCCGATATCCCCTGCCAAGCACCCACCGAGTAGGTTGGGCCTTGAAAATTCAATACGAGCTTTAGCTCCTGCCAGGCTATTTATGGGACCCTGATATCCCCTGTCAGGCACCCACCCGTCAATGGGCCCCAAGTGTCAGCGCGTTGTGTCAACATGGTTTCACGTGTCTCAAATTCCCATAACATTTCATTTCGGTTCAAGCTCATACAATAATCAAATTCAATTTCTTCGAACAAGGGTAAAGTAATACCGTGAATGCATGACGAACACAACAAAAGTGATCAATAATGATTAGGAGTGATTTTGAGGTGTTTAGGATAGTTTAACAGCAATCGGGAGTCAAAACAATGAAGTTTGGGACAAAGCAGTGAAAACTGCCCATAAGCAACTGGTATCGATACAGTCATAATAGCTGTATCGATACATAATACAAACAGAAAGAGAAGCTACGATTTTGAACTGGTATCGATACTGCAAAAAGCCCGTATCGATACGGATGCGTTTCGAACAGATTTTCAGCAGAAAATCGAGCAGCCAACAACAACAACAACTACAACAACAACAAGGCAAGGATTCAAGGATGAAAACACCCCAATTACATATATTGAGAGGTAGAATCCCTACCTCGAAGTCGAAGCACGTTTTCCAAAGAGATACGAGCCCTAGCTCTCCGAAAACCTTGATTCGAACGGGATACGACTTCCCCGAGCTCAAACCAACGGGATACGGACCACAATACGCGTTGAGGTCGAAGGATTGAAAGTTGTTTGGTGGGTTTTTGAGTGATTTTGGTGAGAGAGCAAGAGAGAGAGAGAGAACCGTGTGAGAGGGAGAGAGCCGGTGGGGGAGTGGGGGTGAAAATAATCTCCTACTCCCTCACCCTCCTATTTATACCAACCAATGAACATAACACACACACACACCCCTCTACTATCAATTCTATCCTTTTTAACCCCGAATCACATAAACATAACACATTTTTCCATTATTCCTCAATTATAAACATTAAAATTAAATGAATTAACTACAGGTCTCTACATACTGGCTATGCCACTGTGGAAAAGTGGCGGTTACACAGGTAGTGAATAATTTGTTGTAAATAAGGTTTTGATATGAAAAAAAGGGTAACTAAGGGAAAAATAAATGGCTTTGTCAATATGAGTTTTGTTGGGTAACCTATCCACATCAACTTGTATGAGTACTTACAGTACTTACAGGAGTATTTGTTTATTTGTTTGTAAATTCCAACACATCCCATTGTTCCCTAATTTTTTTTGTCCGGTAAGTTCTTCGATATTTCTACTTTTCATAATTTTTTGTTTAGCTTTTTGGTAATTTTTGAAACTAATTATTCATTTCGACGAATTAATGGAACCAAAAAGTATAAAAATGTGGACCGATTTTGAAAAAAGTTATTAAAAAATGACATTAAAGACAGAAATACCGGTTGTTTGGTAGTATTTTTTTCGTCTTTGTTGAACTTTTTAACTTTTAGCCATAATTATTTCTTATTTTTAATACTATTGAGACTACTCTGGTTGAGACGAATGATCAATCTTACTTAAGTTTAAGCTTGTATTCATTGTTAAAAGCTTATTTTCAAGGTCGGTATATTTCAAAACAGAAAAGAAGAAGCTTGGACTTCTTTTTAAGCTCGTTAAAGTTTCAAATCAAGCTTGAACAAACTATCACTCGACTTGTTCGGGCTTCTAAAGTATAAAAAATTCAAACTTGGCTTGATTAAAACTCTTTTAGGCTCGACTCACTTATAAACAAGTTAAGCCCTACACTTGGGGTGATCTTATTCATATTGAGTAGACGACGAAGCAAATGTTAAGCAAGCGAGGTGATAAGAGTCTTGGTGTTTTGTTACCACGAAATTTGAGTTTTAAAGGTTTGGTTGAGAAGTTAGGTGTAAAGTGGACTCGTTTCGTTGACGGCTCATTTGGACTTTCGTATTCATCTGATGGTCATCCAAATTGTTTGCCAGATTGTAATGAGAATTTGACGGTATGTTCAGGAAAAGTTAATGGATTTCCGTGATTGATTTAGCATAAGTTGGACGTTCCAACAGTTATTTCCGGATAAAAGAGTTTGTGGATGTGCATAACTGTGGATCTAGGGTGCTGTCGTGTTCTAATTAGCGGACTAGTTCTAGCATGATTGGCCGGTTGATGTCTAGAGATCTCCGGCCGTTTGGCTCCGTTAAAGCGTCCTCCTGATATTCTGGCCAAGAAGAAGGACGAGTACAGAGTAGACGTATGTTACATATCGGTGAGCCTGGATGGGCACCGCAATAGAGCAAGTGTTGTTGGAGGTGCGATAAAGTTGGGCACCGTACTAGAGCAACTTGAAAAGAGCATTGGCGCATTGAAGACATTCCTTTACCATTCTTTTTAGCCTTTGACGCATTGAGGATCGTTGTTATCTTATTTTTCAGACCATGATTTGAGAATTTTCCATGGTTTTTTTAGTGTAACTTTTGATATGAGAATTATAAACTCTCTCTCGTTGCTTGAGAAGTGCTTTGAAGAAGTGTGATGCATGTTAATGTTGAACTTTGTTATTTTTTATGCTGCAGATTTTATTGAATTCTGCAGAAAATGTTCCTTGCAGTCTATACTTGCTGGTTCTAAGGCGGAGGTGGTGATGATGAGAACGTTCTCAATATTTGATTCTTGGTGTGAAACTATATGCATTTAGAATTACGGTGCTGGGAATTATGTTTTGCGAAAAACTATTTGAGAATAAAATCAGGAAACTACTTAGGACTGACTTGAATGTGCTTAGTATTTGGTATTCTATTTGAGAATATTCTCAGTACTCATTCATCATCTGTCACCCTTTACAAAAAAACACCGCAAAAACACTTTGAGAAAGTTTTCAATCAAAAAAATACTTAATTAGAAGTGACTTTGTATGTGCTTTGTGCTATGAATTCTGCAAGTACTTATGCATCATCTACGTACGACACCATTTCCAAAAGGACTATCTGCTCTGCCACGAAAAAACACTTCGAGAACATTCTCAATCAAAAAAATTTAGATTTGACTTTGTATGTGCTCTGTGTATAGCGCATAGTGTTGAGAACATTTTTATGACAAAGACTATGGTAAGATGATTACAAATCATGAACATAAGACAATATGGTCAAACACTTGTTCTGTATTAATATGAAGCACAAAGTTGTCTTTACAGTTTCTCCAAATTACTTATTCATCTCCTACTTCTTACAATCCCACAAATTTCTCCAAACAAACCTACAAATTTCCAAAAACCACCATAACAAACAACCCTCAAAACCTTCAGAAATTCCCAAACCCCAAATGTGTAAAAAAAAAAAAAAAAAAACCCTAACACCAGTGTCACCATCATCATCGCCGAACTCAACAAAGTCGGTTGCATCAGGGGCTTCGTCTGAACCATTCTCGTTCTCATCACTTTGAATTTGCCTTTCCTTGCACTCTTTGTCCTTGCAATCTTTGTTTTCACACATAAACAAAACCAATAAAGAGATATAAAAAAGTTGTGAGAGCTGAGAACGTTCTCATGTATGAAATTGAGTATTTAATGCTATGAATCATTTATGCACATTGCACCATCTGTCATTCCTCATTTCAACAAGGGAAAATTTCAAAATACCCCCCAACCTTTATACCAAAATTTAATTAGACCCCCAACCTTTTAAAAACTTCAATTTTACTCCCAACGTTATCTTCCGTTAATCAAAATGCCCCATTCCGTCCGAATGACTAACAGATTTCGTTAAAAGCTCCGTTAAATAGCGTCCCAATCGAATTTCGATGATCCGAGCCGTTCAATATGTTCAAAACGTGATTTTAAGGGTACTCGTGAAAAGTCAGCAAAAAAAAAGACCGAGAAGGGCTTCATCTGAACAGTTTTTTATTAAACTATTCAATAAAAAATTGTTCAGATGAAGCCATTTCCGATCATTTTTTTTGTTGATTTCTCGCGGGTACCCTTAAAATCAAGTTTTGAACACATTGAACAGCTCGGATCATCGAAATTCGATTGGAAAAGAGGAGGTGCAGATCGATCCGGATTTTGTTCAAGTCCGGACATCCGGATTTTGCTTCGGTCTGCACCTCCCCTTTTCGATTGAATTTCCATGATCCGAGCCGCTCAATGTATTCAAAACGTGATTTTAAGGATACCCGCGAGAAATTAACAAAAAAAATGATCGGAAAGGGATTCATCTGAACAGTTTTTTATTGAACCTCAATAAAAAACTATTCAGATGAAGCCCTTCTTGGTCATTTTTTTTGCTGATTTCTTGAGAGTACCCTTAAAATCACGTTTTGAACACATTGAGCGGCTCAGATCATCAAAATTCTATCGGGACGATATTTAACGGAGTCTTTAACGAAATCTGTTAGTCATTCGGACGGAAGGGGGCATTTTGATTAACGGAAGATAACGTTGGGAGTAAAATTGAAATTTTTAAAAGGTTGGGAGTCTAATTAATTTTTGTGTAAAGGTTGGGGGGTATTTTGAATTTTTCCCTTTCAACAATTATCAATGGATACAAACAGGATATAGCGGTCATTGAGAGGTTGTATCTTCAAACAAAATACCAGCGATCAAAATGGGAAAAAGAGCGTGATGGATCAAAATGGGGGAAAAAATGGGGTCTAATGTACTTGAGAATGTTCTCTGCACTTTAGTGTTACCATTAGTTATAAATGCACACACATTACGCACTGTATTGTGCTGAGAACATTATTGCACTCTAGGGTTATCATCAGTTAAAAAACGCACACACCCACACTATGCAATATATTGTGCTCAGAATGTTCTCAGACCCTGAGCATGTTCTCTGCACTGAGCAATGTATTGGTTTTCTTTGCAATTTCTATTTTGACACATAAACAACAGCCATAAAGAGGTATGAAAATGTTATGAGAGCTGAGAACGTTATCAGCTCTGAAAATGAGTAAATTCTATCAATCATCCATGCACATTGCACCCTCTGTCATGTTTTTGGTACTCTTAAGTATATATGCAAACACACGCTACGTAGTTTATTGTGCTATGAGACCATTCTCTGCAATCTACTGTTGACAGCTATAAACGCGCACACACACACATACAGATCTGTAAACCACCAATTAATTGTACGAATGAGAACTAAGAATGTTTTCAACACTCTAAAAATGATGTAAGCAGCATTAGAATGTTGTTATATGAGAATTTGCACTTGAGAATATTTTTAGAGCTGCGAATGTTCTCAGAGCTGATAACATTCTAAACTCTACAACTCACCGATGAATGCACACACTATGCACTTCATTGTGCTAAGAATGTTCTCAGAGCCAAAAACATTGTTATTAGAGCTGAAACCATTCTCAACCCTGCAAATCAGCTATGAATACTACTACGACTATGCACGATGAATCTAAGGTGTAGTATTGTGCCTTCTTAGAGCGGAGAACATTCTCAGTTCTAGGGCTACGACTATACACAGTGAATACTAGGGCTACAATTGTGCACGGTGAATCTAGCGTATGAAATTGCTTACTTTTCTTCATCTTGAGCATAGATTCAAGGTTTGTGTTGAAAATTATTGCTTGATTGGCTGTACTCAAAGCCTTTCGTCATAGGAGTCGTCTCGTATGGCGGAAGATCGTAGTTATGGAATCATCAGGAACAGTGGGGTCGCCTGGAATGGTGGATGATTGTAGTTGTGGAGTCGTCTAGAACAATGGAATCAAGAGAGAGAGAGAGAGAGAGAGAGAGAGAACCGTCAGTGACTGTCGTTCGCGACTGGAACAGTGGTTCTCACTGCCAGGGGTAATTTCGGTAGGAATTGGCGCGTTTACCTTGGTGGGAAATTTCACAAGTTGGGCTGGACCTAGAGGGAATGGACTCTTATTTTTGGTACCGGCCTGTCAATAGCCCTTGACTCTTCTCTACCTCTGTCTCTCTCCAACTTAAATGAAACCGTCAAGAGGTCTATTGTGGAAAAAACTTGTTTCGGAAATCTTTCGTCCTGCATGCCAGAAATTTAGGGTGAATATTGTGAATTTGTGATGAGATTTGCTTCGTACTCAGGGGCAAAAGAAAAAATGTGGAGAGAGAGATATCAAAGAAAATCAACTATTTACTCTGATTTTACCAACACTAGAGACCGGGCATACGCAATACGGGTGCAAGTCAACTTTTACAAACAATATGCACAAAATGTAGTGCATACTTGGCAAATGGAATAAAATTAAAGGGAGTATAATTTGTTGGTTGCCTCCCTTATACCACCACCACCACCAAGACCACCGCTGCTACTGATACGACTACTGGGTGCTTGGTCAATGGTCCTGATTATTTAATATGCATGAAACTCATATATCGATTCAATCAAAGGCCGTAACACATGTGTGTGCAAGTTTGTAAAATTGTGTGTAAGTTGGTCTGAGAACTCTTAGATATCAAAGAAAAAGTTTATACAACCGTACTTGCCTATTGATGACATTATGGTAAAAATACAAAACAAAAAGCTCAACTTAATTAGGCAAGTCAGTGAAATTCAACAAATTCCTTCATTAGGCCGGCCTACAATTGCTTTTCTTCAGCAAATAATCCGCTTGCCTGATTATGTGTTCTATATATAATTCTCTTGGAAGGAAAAAATATGATTAAGAAAAGAATTCAAATCATACTTCTCTACACAGAAGTGTGTGAAGGGAAAGTCATAGGAACTCACTCCGAATGGTTTCCCTCAATATGTCTTCATATCTTGTGGTTGTGAACATCCAATACGCCTACTCCGTTGCCTCTAGATCTGACTTCAAATCCGTCAGATAAATCTCGCAAGGCAAACCATTCAAATCAGCCCCGGAAAAAGGAGCTCGAGAATGGAATGTGTTGATTGTACAGAGGAGTGAAAAGTTGTCATTAAGCACAAATGGGATTCCACATTTATGGAAACAGAAGTTTGCCATTGGAATTGTAAATTCTCAATTGAATGTCTAAACCAAGAAATGGACAATTTAAGCAAAATGGAGAAGCAGACGTGTTGGCATTAGAAGATAGGAGTCAAGGGGTGCTTGGCAGCATCCCCCATTCCAGTGAAGGCCTTGTTGATGTCAATCACCATTGTAATAAGGTAAAAATGGAAGCAATAACATATTGGTAACTGCTCAAATGCCATGTTTAATTGCCACTTCACCCCATGCAGTTACGGAAATGGAACTATTTGAACTTGGGAATAAGAACTTTTTGAAGGACAATTTTGAGAACTTAAAAAGTGAGCCAGCTTAAAAAATGAGTCATAACATTCTCCTGCAAAATTTACAACTATATAGTTAATGAACTATTTACTCAAGTATGTACTGCGACTTATATTTGCCTAAAGGCTGGAGATGCTCTAACAAACCACTCTTTTTCCAGTATGGTTTGGATGCTAACAACTGAATAGTCAATCGTTAGGTGACCAGTTATAGCTACTTAGCTTGTTGGAAATGGGCTTGATTTTGATCTTCTGAACAATGCACGCGTAAAGGGGATTCATTTTGCCCACAATAAATTTTGCCTTTTCAATTGAGCATTCTAACCGATTTCTAGGTGAAACACGGCACAAAGCATTTTTTTTTCCCACCATGTGCTGATTTCTTATGTATTTTGAGCCCCAATCCTCCACTCTGGTTTTTCCCCATCCACGATCTCCGCCCACCCCTTTCCTCTGCCTCACCTCTTCACTTTCTCCGCCCACCTCCTCTCCTCCACCGCCTCCTCTCCGGGTTGGGCTAATTTGGAGACGAGATGTAGCAAGGGTGGCTCGGTCTCCTCCAGTGAATAAGTTGCTCAATCCAAGGCGGCAGTTTCCAGGGACATTGACAGTGGCCAGAGTTTTTACTTTTGTAGTTTCTTTTTACAGAGTATTTATTTTTCTTTTCTGTGGTGATGTTTTGTTTTATCTGCCTTGTGAGTGTTTCCTCCCTTTTGAGTGGATTTTTCTTCCCCTTTGTGGGCATGTCTCACCCCAGGGCCGGCCCCGGGGTAAGCCCAGCAAGCCCTCGGTCTTGAGCAACCCCCAGGCCGGGGCAACCAATTTTTTTTTTTAAGTTATATATAAATATAAAAAAAGTTTCCCACGGTAGCACAAATGATTGTCTTGGTGTTGCGGGCTTGCAAGACGTTAGCTGCCGAAGAACTGAGTTTAACTCCTGGCCCCCCTGCCCCTTTATTTTATTTCTTCACTTTTGTTTTCCTCCCAATCAACAATATTACGAAAATCAAATTACTTTGTTGGAAATTTTTGATTTAACAGACATAACAATAATATATAAGTGATATGTTCTTACATTTGATTAAAAAAAAGTCATAGCTATAATAAATCGAGCAAGCTAACAAGGTTTTTATTTTTACTTTCGGACTACCATTTCGAAAGAGATTTTAATTGAAAATGAGGCGCCGTTCCACTAAGCATTTTTGGTCATTTGAGACTAGTTATGTGAAGTCAACATGCAGAAATCGATGAAGCCTTTTGAGGTGTAACGAAAGACGCTTTCTTTGGAAGGTGATTTGATCCCAGGAGTTTGTTGACGGGCTATATCCAAAGTTTCCCTGCTCAGACGCATCACAATGAAAATGGTCACTTAAGGGGAGGACAAAAAGTTTTGATGTGTCAAAAGAAGTTGGTCTGCAGCATTTATATAGATACAAAACCTCTGTTCCAAAAGACATAACCTTGCTAAAGTGGAGCTTATCACAATTATAATCATCTGTCTAAAGACACCCATGGGCCATCCGTTTGAACGACACCGATTAGACAATTGTTTGTCATATGAAATCTGGGTTGTTGAGTAGACGCACCAAAATAAATCAACCTCTTATTGGTGAATCTCGCAGAGTAGCCCATCTACGGGCAAGGTGGTTATTCAAGTGTAAAATTGGAGTTGCAAATGCAAGCCCATGAAAAACAAGTTACTTAGGGACAAGTGCAAAGACAATTATACAGATACGATCAAGCAGCAAACAATGAGCTTGGGGCAATATCTTTCTTCCAACTAGTAAGTTGTCTAAGCTTGCCCACGAGTTCCACTTAATTTGAAACCTGAGAAACAGTTACCCAGGCTCCAGGAGTTCAAACAAGGATATAAGTCGGCCAATTGGGTGAGTTGTTATTCTTCAATTACCAGGAGCCCATGTCACAAAGCCAAGAAGCCTTTGGCTCAATGGCATCAAGAATGCAATTAAGTGCCACTAAGAGAAAAGAGGTCAACAGTTCAACTCCTCTTGCAACAACTCCTCTTCCAGGCTGCTAAACTTACTATTCTAACGATATTGAATTTTACCGATCAATAAAAAAATAGCCCATGTCACAAAATGCCTTTAGGATGTGTTGGAAATCTAAAAACGATCATTGATGCTTTACTTTGTGGGGGAAACACAGTGGAATGTGTTGGACACTTAAATTGGACACTTAAATAACTAAACATAAATGTGGAGGATAACAAAGAATATACTACATGTACGATCCTTAGGTAGTATAGAGCTCCCATGGAACACAACACTATGATAATATATATTCTTCACCACTTTCTTCTCTACTCCTTATTCAATGATCAACACCCCTTTATATAGGGCACAAACATAACTCTTAGACTCTACATACTTAATACATGAACCATAAGATACCAATGTATCTACCATAATTAGTGAATTCTAAATTAATTTCCAATAGGATCATGACACAGATCAAAAGGGACATTTATCCGTGTACCTCATTACATTCAGAGATAGTGTTTTACAGTAGCATTCTATTGCACAATTTAGCAACTCTTATCAATTTTGAGAACCTGGAACATCTGATAACAACTCAGTTGAGCTCTTGAGCTTATATGGCTCTTTCTAGTTATGTAGAAAAGAGCCAACAAAAACCCTTCTCTTGAAAAAGGTTAGAACTAACTATTTCTACGAAGTGTCCCAATTACCCTCTTTGAATTCTATTTGATTTTGTCCAGTGGATAATGACATCTAGAATTGAAGGAATATTCATGTAAAAAAGCATTCATGAAAAGTTTGTTACTCCAACTATAACGGAGGGAGAATTTAGATCAAACTCGAAGATAATTGCATATGTAGTGCACATGGTACAAAGTAAAACGTGAAATACCTAATTCCATTGACTAAGGTGGATTTACACATCGATAGAGTATCATACCTTATATTCGCGAAAACTAAACGTCAGAATAAATCATCAGGTGGTACGATCATGTGCATTTATAGCTATTGTCACTAACTAAACAAACTTTCAGACTGAAAGTACTGTTGTCGAGTGATGACACAAGGAAAATACCTTTTAAAACAAGGTGAATGTTTGAAGCAAGTTAAGCTCTAAAGTGATAATATCATTACTGGGAACATAGGCCTCAAATTTTGAGATAGTGTTTTACAGTAGCATTCTATTGCACAAGGAAAATACCTTTTAAAACAAGGTGAATGTTTGAAGCAAGTTAAGCTCTAAAGTGATAATATATCATTACTGGGAACATAGGCCTCAAATACATGCCAAATAAGAACTTTCTACTATAGGTTGAACTTTCACGATGGAAGCGTCATAATTACGAAGCTTTGAGCGATATGCGTCAACATTAATATAGGAGATACAAACTTACATAATTTTCAGGGTGCATTTTGAAATCATGGGGACTGCACATTTTGCTTTTACCTCCAGAAGCATGCATGCATCGTCACTATATCATGACATGAGTAGTGGACGAATCCACCGGTGCTCTTGAGGGAGAAGACAAATAAGGCTTGGGGGGGATTTGCAAAGACTCCGTGCTTCCTTCTAACATCTCCACAACCCGACTCATTGATGGTCGGTTTGAAGGATCAGTTTGTATACACCACAGGCCAACTATTATCATCTTCCTTGCGCTTGCATTTGCCTCATCATCCTCATCCGTAATGCCATGCAATCCGAGTTCTTCATCAAGCTCAAGACGCTTGTATACCCAATGTGGGAAATATATTTCACTCGTACGATCAACCTCAACACTTATATTCTTTCTTCCGCCAACCATTTCCAGAACCATCATCCCGTAGCTATACACATCAGACTTGTGTGAAACCCCACCAAAATTTCTGCTAAATACTTCTGGGGCAATGTAGCCCGCCGTTCCTCTAGCACCCGTTAAAGATATGATACTCTCTTTTTGCGGGCATAGTTTAGCAAGGCCGAAATCAAATATCTTTGGGCAGAAGTCCTCATCTAAAAGAATATTATGAGGCTTTATGTCAAAATGCAAAATTCGCGTATTGCAACCACGGTGTAAGTACCCCAACCCTCGGGCAATGCCAACCGCAATTCGGTACATTGCATCCCAACCCAACTGGCGATATGTCGAGGAACCACCATCATGTATGAAATTGTCAAGAGATCCGCTAGGCATGAACTCATATATGAGAGCTCTATGGCGACCCTCAAAACAGAACCCAAGAAGAGTCACAATATTTACATGAGAAGTTCTACTAATTGTTGCAACCTCGTTAATGAAATCTTCTCCATTGCCTTTCAACCCCTTCAGAACCTTCACTGCCACGAGGCAGTCATTTTCTAACTTTCCTTTGAAGACACAACCAAAGCCTCCCTGACCTAGTTTAGTTCTGAAGGAGTTGGTAATTTTCTTGATGTCGGAGTAAGTGTATCTTTTAAGAGAGAGATATCCACAATTCTTTAGAAATGCCTCAATGTTTCGGTAGTTCTCAGTCAATGTTGATTCACTTTTTGAGAGTTTCTTCATAATAATGCAGAACAACAGAATTCCCATAATCCCTACAGTAGAAACAACTGAAGCACAATTCCGAAGAAATAGTTAGATGTGGATAATAGTTCTAGGTTATCTTCCTATTACATGTAAACCTAGAGAAGTATAATGGGAAGAGGAAAAGGAATCTCGCCATCATGTGAATGGAAAGGTCAAGCTAATGAAACACATGAACGATACCTGGTCCGAGAATCGATGGCAATCTACTTCTTGCTGTAAAAATTGTAAAAGAGAAAAAAAAAAAAAAAACATTGGTTAGATGAGTTTTAGAAAGGACGGTGGAAGAAAAGGAATGGGACATAAATTTAATTTAATTTGCACATTCTGATATAGAATAATGGAATATGCCTTAATCTAACCAGAAATGCGGAGTACGGGCTCTCTTGTTTAAGCATTGAAACTCCCCAAAGTCGCGTGGACATTGACCTTAATCGAACATAATATTTCACCATACACAATACTAACTTTGACGCTCAAGTCTCGTACAACCTCACTTGTCATCTCTTTACGGAAACCCCGGCCCGTCCACTTGTCCTCTCTTTACGGAAACCCCGTCCAGGCCTCAGGTCTCCTTCTCCATTAATCGAAACGTCAATACCTCCTCTCTCGTTTAAGCGCTGGAACTCTCGAGTGTCACGCAGACACTGGCCCCCATCGTGGAGACACGCAAGACATTCCTCTTCCTCTAAAACGTGATATTCAACCCCAAAAAAAAATCAAAAGCCAATAATGAGAATGGATTGCTAAGATTCTGGTCCTCAACTATTGACAACACCAGCAATTGGAAAAACACACAGTTTTTCGAAATACTGACTGGAGTCGGAACTACAACTTGTTGATTCTGATACAAATAGTAGACAGTGTACCCAATAATGAGAATGGATGGCTAAGATTCATGGCCATGACAGCCTCCGCCTCTATAGTGAGTGTAGTTACCAAAGAAGAACTTATCAGTCTAATTCTAAATTGCAGGGCTACTGGTGTGGCATTTGAAGAAGGTGAGATTTGGGGAGATTGTGAAGAAAATATATCGCCTACTAAGGGGATGGATGTAACTGGAAAGATCGCAATCGTTGGATTTGAAAAGGTTTTGTTGTACTGGGTCATTAATCTTTACTGTATCATTGGTTCAACTACGAACTTGATAAGATCTTCCCTCTGCGCCCAATTTGACTTTGGGGACTGGTTCATCAAAAGTCAACAGTAAACCACCCCCATAGGGCTGTGTGGTGTTGGTAAAAGAGAATTTGATCGGACCTCTTGGTCCGCAATCGAAGGAGGATGGACAGGAAAAACCTATATTTGATTCCCAATTTAAAACATGAAAAAAAAAATTCCCAAGTATAAGAGGAACGAAATTCCCTCCATAAATTGTTTTATCTGGGACGGGGCGAAATTATGTTACTAGAAATGAGGGTTTGGTAAAAATCAACAAACTCCATAAATTGTTTTGATTTTTTGGTTGGCACGCTAGTTGACTTGGAAATGGTGTTATAGAAGGAGGACTTGCAGAAGTCGACGGAAAATAGAGGGCTTTTGGGTGGTGCTAATTTCTTGTGCTACACAAGAATGGTCGGTAGGCAAAAAGACTACATTGAGAGGGAGTTTCCTCACTGATGACAGATCACATGGTATTAAAAATGTGATCGTCACAGATGGTCACCATAGCATTGCTCTCGACAAAATGGCCACCGTAAAAAAATAGTATGTTAAAAGAACCAAGAACCACTGTGATCTTGTTTATGCAGACTAACAAAACCGTAGTAAGCAATTGTCATGTGCGTGTATTATAGATAAGATGTTGTGACAGATTTTCCTGAGTGATTTGAACTGTTGTACTTGTAACATGTCTCGTCTTCGACCTCTGGACACAAGTGACTCGCATGCACGCGCATAGATCAGACACGCCTGCACGCACCGCCTCGACGTGTGGGGCTTCATTCGGGATCCTTTCTATGTTGGATTAGCACCATCGCGATCATCGTCTCAAGAGACGATGCTAAACCTGTAAAGTTTCCAAACGCAGGGAAACCCACCGCACCAGCTGTCTCTCTCTGGTCCTCTTTCTGTCTCGCCACACCTTTCTACCTACCTATACACATATGTAACTATGCAAGGGAAGAGGGAGGAGTAAACGGTAAACCCAGGTAGGGGGTTTCCCCGCGGGTGGTGATGGCCGGCACCAAACGGCGCCAATTTCGGGCAGCTATTGAATTGATTATTGAAATATTGTGCAAGTGCGTCTTGCTTGGAGTGAGTGATTCCTCCTATTATCAAGCGTGTGGCTTAATCGCGTCGAGTGACATCCTGGACTATCCTAACCACGCAGGCCAAAAGGGAATTGACTTCTGACTTCAAATTGACTTGAATATCAAAATGAAAACAAGTATGGGATGCAGTTTGCATAGCAACAAAAAGGATAACTTTTTTGATGCATATATTCGTCTAGATATATAGATGCAACGGCTTCAAATTATGCTTACTGATACTGATAAACGCTTGAGTTTAACAAACGGAAGAATGCAAAACCGAAAACAACTTCCATGATGAAGCAAACTGACATTGAATAAGAATCTTTCGGATGTCATTACCTTTTTTCTCATTTCTGCACCGGAAGCGCGTGCTATCACGAGAACATCGCCCCCCCTTGTTTCGACACTCTTGACATTCCTTGGACACATGAAACCTAATATCAAACACGGAAGCCAACACAGAGAATACATCACTGGCATTTTTGCTTCCGAGTTTCGATACCCTTGGCAATTCAAAAGCCGAACAGTTAAGACCAACACTGGCATTACTCGAGACACTAGAATGATAAGGATACTTATAGTAGACAGTGTATCCACTGCAGCCTCTGTAACTGTCATTGCCACGAAAATACTCATGTTGTTTCTTGTCAAGTTCAGGGCTTGTGGTAGTGCATCTGAACAAGGTGAGACCAGGTGGTATTGTGAAAGAAATACCGGTGAGTTTAGGGGGAAGAGTCCAGTTCAAGTAGAACCCGAAAACATCGCAAGCGTTTGTCCCAATGAGGTACTCTAGATTTGGGTCTTTAACCCTAATGGAATTTTCAGTGACATTGGTAGTCTTAAGTTCATAGAGTACTGCTTCCTTCTTTCCCAGATCGAGTTTTGGAACTGGGTCTGTGCAATTTTGTACGGTGTAGAGCCCACAATTGGGGAATGTGGAGTTGGACAGAGGGTATCTGATTCGGCCATGAGTTCCACAGTCGAAGGAGTCTGGACATTTCCCAGAAGAGTGATGAAAAAACAGTAGATGAAAGAGAAGCAAGAGTGCCAAAACAGAGGGAACACCCATTTTGGTTGCCCAGTTTAGCAAATATGGATTAACAAACAACCAACAAAGTGAGGAGGAAGAAAAAAGTTTTCTTTGTTCAAAAAAGGTTGTGCTCTCTTTCTTCTCTTTTTTTTTTTTTTTGTGAATTCTAGAGAAGAAATAGAGGGTGTTTCTCTGCTTGACTCGCAAGTTGACTTGGAAATATTATTGGAGGAGGACTCAAAAAAAAATCTGATTGAAAGAAAAAGGCAATTAGGGCCAGAGTCGGCAGACATGCAAGTTGGTTCAATTGAAAGGGAAGGTGGGCCAAAAGACTCCAAAGGGAGTTTAATGTTCATCTTCTTCATTGAGTTCTTCATTGACCCGGCACTCTAAAGACTTTACACACACACTCTCTCTCTCTCTCTCCAACTTAAATGAAACAGTCAACTTTTTAGGGGTGAATATTGTGAATTTTGTGATGAGATTTGTTTCGTACTCCGGTGCAAAAGAAAAAATATGGAGAGAGATATCAAAGAAAATCAACTTTTTACTCTGATTTTACCAACACTAGAGGTCGGGACATACGCAAGGCGTGTGCAAGTCAACTTTTACAAACAGTAAACACAAAATATCGTGCATAGTTGGCAAATGGAATGGAATATAAAGGGAGTATAATTTGTTTGCTGCCTCCCTTACAAGCACCATCACGACCGTTACGACTATGGGGTGCTTGGTCAATGGTCTTGATTAATTAATATGCATGAAACTCGGATATTGATTCAATCAAAGGCCGGAGCACATGCGTGTGTGCAAGTTAAGTTTGTAAAATTGTATGTAAATTGGTCTGAACACCCTTAGATATGGAAAAAAAAAAGTTTATAAAACTATACGTGCCTATCACTGACATTAATGTTGGATTTGGATGCTTTCTATTGTCGCTCTCATTCGTCTAATCTGAGTCCGATCTTGTTCATCCTCGCCAAATGAGGGTGAACATTACCTTCATTTTGATTGGCTCTTTGTAACTCTTAGGTCCTACCAAGTTTAACCGTAGTAAGCATTAAAACCTAACCAATATGGAAATAATTGGAATTTACGTAATTAGTATATGGAAAATTATTGGAATGGATTCAAAGCATTGAATTTGAACTATTCAGTTAACCGACCTTTCCGAATCAATCGTGCAACCATTGGACTTTCCGAATCAATTGTGCAGCCATGGGATGAAAAGTTTGAAGCCAAATCTCCCAATCCTTCTTCGTTGGATAACAAATCCCAAGTTTGATTAAATAAGAATTTGAATATATTCTGTTTATTTTTTCGTTGAAGTAGAGAAGTGTAATGATGTTAATGATTTGACATGATAATAAGAACAGCAGCCGCTTTCGCTCCCGTGGACGTACCCGGTATTGGGGAACCACGTATATCTCTGTGTTGATTTCTTTACCGTCTTATACTCGTAAATCGTGCGTGTGTGTGTCGATCCTAACAAGGACCGGTGTGGTCTTCAACTTAAATAGAACTGTCTAATTTTTTAGGGTGCCAAATTTTAAAAGATCGATATGAGAGATTATAAAACATAGCGGTTTTAATTAAAATGGTCTACACATAACCAATTAGCTATGTACATATATCCGTATATCCAGATAGATAGACATTGAAAGAGGCCATTTTTCTCGCTAAAACCCACTGTCTTCTAGAATACAACTTGTCAATATTATCAAGCTCAATAAGATCTAAAGATTGCAAGGCACTTCTTTTCAATATAACGACCTTGACCCATTGATTCTTGGATTCTTCTCTCTCTCCAATAACTTTCAGCCCTGACACCTTGTGAGACTAACGAAATTAGGAAGATGGGAATCGGGAATCCTGTAGATCCTGTAGGGCGGCTGATCCGGTCGTCCATTTTGGTAATGGACTATTAAATTTTAATCCGAATAATGGACGGCTCAGATCAATAAGAGCTTGGATTAAATCCACGCTATTGACATCAAAATGAACTACAGAATCGGTCACCGTACAAGTTCAATCAAGCAGCATTCTTCTTTTTCTTAACTTAAGGAGAGGGGGAGGGCAGAGAAGAAGAGGGAAGAGCTCCTTGGCTAGTAACTTGCTTCTGACCGCACTGCAAGATTTTCAAATTCAAAAAAATGGGGCCCTTTGTGCACTGAAAGAGGCCATTTTTCTTGCTAAAAACCAGTGTCTTCTAGAATACAACTTGACAATATTATCAAGCTCAATAAGATCTAAGATTGCAAGCCACTTTTTTAAATAATAAATTTTTCAATAGTATTTGAGCAAAAATCTAGTTTCGCTTTTTCTTCCGCAAAAAATAACCAATTTTATTTCGAAAGCTGCTACCCACACAGACATTTTGCATATACATCGTGCATAGATCACTGTGTGAGGCCCACTACGGGTCCCATACAAATTATCCGAACCGTTCATTAAATGTAAAATATTTTTTAAAGGTCTTCGCAAAAAAATCAGTTCAATCCGATACCTACAGGTGCTCGATCCAATCATCGAACTATTCATTCAGATTTCAAGACAATGAAAAGTTAGATGATTCAGTGTGTTTTGGATTCAGTTTTTGTTTTTCTTCAATTTTCACATGTGCCAATCATGTATCTACTAAAGTCCGATAAACATGATTTTTGGCAAGATAAATGTTCTCGCCGAGCTCTACAGAATGAACGATGTTGATCATCAAAGTGTGCTCGGAAAATGACCGAAAAATTAAAAATAGACCAGAGGGGACACCACCACCCCTCTTATCCCCGTTATATACAAAATTTTCTCGTACATATATACCCACACATAGGTATACGTATATACGCATATCTAGCTAGGTAGATGTTGAAAGAGGCCAGCAGGAAGCGCTTTGACAGAACAATCATTTAGCAAATTTAGTTAGTTACGACTGTCATTCAAATTTGTTACTTATGAGTAGAGTAGTTCAATAAAACGTACGTAGTAGAGGTATGCAGTCTTTTGTACTGGTTTATGACTTTAGCTGTATCAGTGTAGGTTTCCAAAATTTCCTAAACACATGAATGAAAGCAAGTGGCATTCCAAGTTCAGTACGTTTGTCTTCTTTGCCCAATGAGAACTGAGCCATGACTTCAAAAATCTCAATATACAAACAAATGCACAACGAGAGCTCCATGCACTCACTATATACATTCTCTCAATAGAATTATCAGACCATATATATTCATTTCGATATACAACAAAATGGAAACTGAATTTGAACTACTTACTCGGTTGCATAGCTACGAGTGTCAAGATTATTTTCTTGGCATATCTATCTTCAAGCAAAAGTAGAGTGAAGTGAAAGCCTTACTCACTGGAGGTGGGCGTGGTAGAGGTACTAACCCATCTATTGGTCACCGAAGCTGGTGAAACTGGTGCCGTGCTGTTCTTCAACAACACATCATCTTCTCCATCAGGTGAAGTAGGAGGCCTTCTAGTTGTTAACGCGCTACCATAGTCAACTATCTTCCCAGCATTCTCATCTATGTACGCCTGAATCTCTATCAAAGCCTCCAAAATCTCTTCCATCGTAGGCCTCATGTCCTTATCGAGTTGCAAACACCTAAAAGCCACCTCTGCCACCGACAAAGTCATCCTCTCAATCGAAGGATCTGACTCATACCCAAGAGACGGATCAATCAACTCATGGATTAAACGGTTTTGGATCCTGTTTACTGCTAAGTTAGCCAAATTAATGTCATCTCTATTCCTGTTAATGTCAACAGCCGGCAGTGATGATATGAGCTCAACAAGAACAACCCCAAAGCTATAAACATCACTCTTGTCAGTAAGCTGGTAACATCGATGGTACTCGGGATCAACATAACCTGGAGTGCCCTGTGGAGCCGTTGAGACGTGAGTGGCATGGTTGGGGAAGAGTCTCGAGAGCCCGAAATCTCCAACTTTGACACAAAAATCGTTGTCAAGGAGTATGTTGTCTGTCTTCACATCGCGGTGGATGACATCAGAAAGATGGAGGTAAGCCAATGCCCTGGCAGTTTCAATGGCTATGTTCATGCGAATAGGCCATTCAAGCGAACCCTCCTTTGCTCGAACACCGTGTAGATGATCCGCCACAGTGCCATTGGGAATGTACTCATAGACGAGTAGTAGTTCCCGGCTGTGGCGGGAGGTGCAACCAAAAAGGGTGACCAGATTGGGGTGGCTCAAACGGGTAAGGATTTCGACTTCGTTCATGAAAAGCTTCACCCGCTTGAAGTTGTGCTCGTATAGGCGCTTGACAGCAACTTCCCGCCCGTCGAGGAGTTTTCCTGGTTGAGAAAAGACCAATGGTTATGCCACATTTTTGTTTGAATAATTGTGATTTCAGAGTACGTAAATAGATGGGTTACATAGATAGGCTGTTGGTGGATTTTGGATTTGTGGGGAATTTTCAAGTGAAAGGAAATAGATACGTACGCAAACCCAAGGTTACATGGATTTTTACATGCAAGAAGGACCTTTGTTGGAAGAGAAAATTTGCAATGCAACGGTTATTTGTAACGCCTCTCTCACATGGGGTGGGACTCACGCATACATGGGGCCCACATCAAGTGAGAGGGCATTACAAATAACCGTCGCATTGGAACTTTTTTTCCTTGTCGGACACTTTGACAGTAGGGAAAGAAAATTAACTGTCGCATACTTGCTATCAAACAAATCCGTGTCTCGTGCAGTACATGAGATGCTCAATTTCAACTTGTAAACATCACTTTGTCCTAGAATATAACACCAAGAGGTATAACACCAAGAAGTATGGAAATTTGGTTGTGTCCTGTTATCCTTGCAACTGATGCATGTCACCTGAGTCCACAAGGCAAATAAAGATAAATTCATCTGCTTTACTTCATTTTTACTGCTTCTTTCGGATTTTTCCTTATTTATTTCCCTTCCAAAGTACATGAGCCAACAGTCTTAGCGATGCTGCGACCTAAGAAGAGCTGATACAGACAGAGACTCTGCAATTCTAAATAAACGGGGACATGGACATAGCACATGACACAACAAAATCGTAAGCAAAATCAGTACAAATTCATTTCGAAATCTTCCAAGAGAATAAATCCCTACAAAAATCAGTAGATTAGCAAACTCAGAAATTACTAACCTAACCAAATCGGTAGATCTTCAGTTCGACTACAAAATCCCTAACGAAACTTGACGAAAAGGAACCGAATCAGTTTAGCCATACAAAATCTCTAAAATCGAAAGCCTTACGAAACTTAATCGAATCGGAACACAGAAACCTAACAAAGTCGGAATACCTGACAAACGGAGAAACCAGCAAAATCCTGAACGAGAGTGATCGATCGACGAAAGGAGATAGTTATCATCGGAATACTTTCGTCTAAATCAGTACAAATTCATTTCGAAAGGAGATAGTTATCATCGGAATATTGAAGGAGAGAGAAGAGCGAGAGACGAAGCGGTGGGTATAATGTCGATGAGAGAGAGTGGATCTGAAATGTTGTTCTCTTTTGGCGTCCTTATTTTGCCGTTAAGTGGTGTAGTAATGAAGGTACAGCTAAGAAACGGCGTTAAGGTATTACTCGGCGTTTTAATAAATGCCTTGACAGCTGGCAAAACAAGGCGCCTTCAAAACGTTGGCTTAGCAAGCGCCGTTTAAATTGCATTTTCTTGTAGTGAAAGCTTATGTTTATATTAAGGTAGATATGTAGTTAGTTTTCATATGAGCATTTCATCTGGAAATAACCAAAACTAATAGTATCTTTACCATTCTTGTTGTTTCCTCTTTAAATATTACAAGTCGAACGAGGATTTTATTTGGTCATAGTTCATTTACTCATACTTTTTTTCAAATATTTTTGGAACATCATCGCCACAAAATGAGCTTCAATATTATAAATTGCTCCCTATATATCATGTTTCCATCCATTTCCACATTGAGACACGATATCCCCATTATTTTTCTAAACTGTCCCCTGCTTAAAAATAATTGCATTTATTAGACACATGTCCCATACATGCTCTGCGTGTCCCTGGAGTGTCGTGTCCCCAAAGTGTCTGACACAGATATGATAAGCTATTAGGTGTGTCGGTGCTTAATAGGCTGCAAGTGATAATCTAAACAACCCCCCTTCTTACCATGGTACACGGTGCCGAAACCTCCATCTCCCAATTCCTTGGAAGGGTCGAAGTCATCGGTGGCTTGTTCAAGTTCAGCATAGGAGAAGACAGAAGCACCAAAGTAGGCACTACCTCCTTCAAGGTCTGCTTTCGTTAAGTGATCAGAGGAAGTGTTCTTTGAAGAGATGTACGATGAAACATGATTCCATTTGTTGCGACGCCATATAATTATTATGACCAAGCATAGCAGAAGGATTACGACTCCAGGTATAACTGAAGAAAATACAGGTGTAATCAGGTATTGATTCTTTTCATCCATATCCATGCATGGCCAAAAAAAACCAGAAAAACTGAGGCATCTTTGTCTCTTAAATATCAGTCCCTCTGTCCCAATGCGATAGCGGTGCCATATGTTTGCGAACTTGAAGCGCGTGAATCTCAAGAGCGGATTGTTTGGCAGCCAATGTATTGGAACAGAAGAACTCTATTATGGGGACAAAAGATAAAGTGCCAAAAGTGAATTGGCTTTAAGGCTTTAACTAGAATCCTCAAATGGGATTTTAAAAATTAAAAAAAAAAGGGAATCCTCAAATGGGAAAACTAGAACTCATTGAAGTTTGTATAGTGATTAAAAGAACTTTTTTGGATGTATAAAAAAAAACTGTTTATCTATTCGAAATTCGAATATAGATGTAGATTTATCTACGTCTAATTATGCTTACTGAATACTAACAAAAGGTAAATTACCTGTTCCTAGTACCAGTATCAAGTGCTTGCTAATTCCTGCAAACCAATGTCAAGGAGAAAAACACCAATCAATACAAAGTTATTTACACCTTGCCTAGTGAAAAATGCTTTGAGACCAACTAAAGGAAATTGTAAAATAATCAAATAAAAATAGACAAAAATGAAGAAGAAAATCTTCCATGGTGGAGCAAAACTGCTATGGATTAAAGAACTCTAAGAAAAAACCCATTAGTGCCAATACCTTCTTTCTCATTTCTGCACCGGCCATCATAAGAACATCGCCCCCCTTTGTGTCGACAATGTTGACATTCCTTGGACACATGAAACCTAATAGAGAACTCAGAAGACAACACAGAGAACAAATCACTGGCATTTCGGTTTCCGAGTTCGGGTACCACTGGCAATTCAATAACCGAACAGTTGAGACCAACACTGGCATTACTCGAGACATTAGAATGATAAGGATACTTATAGTAGACAGTGTATCCACTGCAGTCTCTGTAACTGTCATTGCCACGAAAATACTCATCTTGTTTCTTGTCAAGTTCAGGGCTTATGGTAGTGCATTTGAACAAGGTGAGACCAGGTGATATTGTGAAAGAAATACCGTGTTTAGGGTGAAGAGTCAAGCCCATGTAAAACCCGAAAACATCGCAACCGTTTGTCCTAATGAGGTTCCCTAGACGTGGGTCATTAACCCTAATGGAATTTTCAGTGACATTGGTACTAATAAGGTCATAGTACAGTCCCTCTAGCTCCTTTCCCAAGTTGAGTTTTGGAACTGGGTCTGTACAATTTGTTACATTGTAGAGCCCACAACGGGGATATCTGGAGATGGACAAAGGGTATTTGATTTGGCCATGAGTTCCACAGTCGAAGGACTTTGGACATTTCCCAGAAGAGTGATAAAACAGTAGGTGGAAGAAAAGAAAGAGTGCAAAAATGGAGGGAGGAACTCCCATTTTGATTATCCAATTTGGAGGACAGATTAATGAACAACTAGTAACATAGCGGAGTTTTCTTCCTTAAAATAAGGTTCTTTTTGTGGATTTTTTCAAGAAATAGAGGGTGTATCTCTGCTTTACACGCCAGTTGACTTGGAAATTTGGCTATTTTGGAGGACTTGAAAGAAGTCTGATTGAAACGAAGAGGGAACTAGGACCACTACTTTTGTGTTGAATAGCAAGGGTCGGTTGGCAAATAGACTCCATGGGAGTTTCATGCTCATCTCCTTCATTGACCCGGCAACTTGACCGGCCCTTTGTCTTCCCCAAGAGTTAGCCAGGTGGTCTTGGCTTGAAACCTAAAAGTTTGCTCTCTTCTAAGATCATAGGTTTGATTTTCCTTAAAAATAACTCTTCGGTTCTTACACCGAGCGCAAGCATGTGAAAAGACTGTGGAAGGCTGTAAGATTTACTCCAATGTGCTCGCAAGCTAGCCGGACTCCCTGCATTACCAAAAATAAAAAATAAATTGACCCATTTTCACTTCTCTCTCTCTCTCTAGGTTGAGATGTATACTCTTGGATGGGCTAATGTGGGTGGTGTGAAAAACGGGGCAAGAAAATATCCAAGTTGCAGAGAGAGCAAAAGGCGATAGAGAAATAGTGAGTCAAGGTCGCCGAAAATGGCTTGTGGGATGCTTTCATGGTGCTCCCCACTCGTTTGATGGATTATATTCCCCGTTTGATACGCTTTTGTAGTGTTTCGATCACCAGCATTTTACCCTTTGACTTTAGGTGAAAAGTGAAAAAAGAAAACCCAAAATAACCCAAGGAAAGCTATAGAAAACAGAAAGTTAAGGAGTGCCAATTGATAGCACATTCCAAAAAGGAAAACTGAAAGCTCACCAAAAATACTGCTCGAGCCCACTTCCATTGCGTGGAAGTCTCCTACGTAATTATGATCCCTCCTCTCACAATGTTATGAGAACCACTATATTGTAAGATTCGAAAAATATAGGGTGGCGCTAATGCCACGAAGGTTTGTTTTACTGCCACGACAATTGTTATATTCTACTCATTTTCTGACACCGGTACCCCTGGATTTGTCTTCTTCCTCTTTTTTCCCTAAATTACAGGCAACTCCACTCCTGCCTTTGCTCTCTCTCTCTCTCTCTCTCTCTTCCCTTGCTTGTTCTCTCTCTGTTTTATGAACAAATCACCGGATACAATAAAGAGGGCATGATTTGAGGTTCCCGATGTTGTTCCGCTCCCCAAATTGCCTATGACCTTCTTGTGTTTATGACGAGACTAGTGGTTGCCGCTTACCACTAATCTTCGAATTGAGCAAGAACTCCATAACCATCTTTAACCTATATGTCTTACTACTACTTTACTGCTCTAAAAGATGAAAAGGCTAGGGAGATTCGCTGGATCAAATCAAACGTGGAGCAAGAGAGAAAATGGGGGTAATGGGTCATGTCATGAATTTATTTCTCTCTACACTTCGTTGTCTTCATCTTGTTTGACGAATGGGTATTTCATTTTCTTCCCAGTAACAGAAGTCTCTGCCTTTTAGAATCTTAATGTATTGATTGAGAAATTGAAGAGACGAGTATCTATTCGTGTTAGGAGGTAAAGGGGTTGGGATCATTGATGGGCGCTGGGGGAAGAGAGGTGAATCCATGATGTGAAGCCAAGGAGACGAAAGAAGGGAAAGTGGTTTGCTTCGTTCACTGCTCTGTAGCGGGCAGAATAGGAGAATAGGAGAGAGATCGAGGGAGTGAGGGAGCTAGAATCAAAAGGAAAAGGTCAATATTCTGAGTAGCCCGTGAGAGTTGGGCTATAATGGTCAGTGCATAAAAATGGTCGTGGCTTTAAAAAATAGTGTCGTGGCATTATCATTGGCTAAAATATATACCTGTTATTTGAAATACCCCCACCTTCCGTGGAACCCATTAGAAAATTTTTTCCTCTTAAATACAAGGAATTGATCCGGTGAGAGCACGGGCATCCTGGGGGCCACTGACAATTTTTACATCCTGAGGACCACTGACAATTTTCTGATCATTAACATCAGGATCCCAAAATTAACTGACGCTTGTTGTTGGTAACTATGCAAGCCAAAAGGCTCGTTGGTAAAAGATAAGTGGTGACGATGGTATTGTAATAGTCAGAACCGCGATGATGTCCATTGATTCATCTTTAATATAGGGCTCGAGTGCAAAGTTAAAGATGACGCTGCGAATTTGATGAAAAGCATAAGACAAAAGGGATGTATGTGATCACCAACTTGATGAAGGTTTCCTCAAAAGACAGTTGAAATGAAAGCTCTGGCCCATTTAAATAGAACTGTAAGAGCAGTGGCGGATACCGTAATTTTTCAGGGTGCCAAATTTTAAAAGACCGATATGAGAAATTATAAAACAGAGCGGTTTCAATTAACAATGTCTTAGGCATACGAAAAAGAACATCTATAGCCCTCTGATAGTCGGTACGCATATTAATCCGTTTTATTATTGTTGCACTTGTTACTTTTATGTTTACTGTTGTTGCTCATAAATTTGTGGCTATCATAGTTTAATTTTTTCTCACTTATCTTTACTTGAGTTTTACTGGTTACAACAGGGATGCGAATTAACTTTAGTTCCTCTTTGTCGTCAATTATCCCGTTTAAGTTTCCGAGTACTGCCTGAGTTGAACCTGTGTATGTTAAGATTTGAGAACTCAAAAGAGTTCTGATCAAAACTCACTAGAGTTCTGATCTTATTGTGTATGTTATGGTTTCCGGGTTTTCTAGCAGTACTTACAGGGTTTTTCCGGATTTTCGATCTAGCAGTACTTACAGGGTTCAATTCGAGTAGCATGCCAGCAGGAAGCACTTTGACAGAACAATCATTTAGCAAATTAAGTTAGTTACGACTATGATTCACATTTTGTTACTTATGAGTAGAGAGTAGTTTAAATATGCTTGTGGCAATTCCCGAAACATGTGTATCAAACGTAATAGGTGACGATTGCTTTCCCAAAAATCCGTTTATTCGATCAGGATAGAAATGTATGCAGTCTTTTGTACTAAGTAATGTCTTTAACTGTACCATTGTGGGTTTCCAACATTGGTATCCCAAGTTCAGTACTTATGTTTTCTTTGCCCATTTCTGTTCGCCCAAAACGCAAAACAACAAAAATGGCAGTACAAAGGCAGCATTGCACAATGAGAACTGAGCCATGACTTCAAAAATCTCAAAATATGAACAAATACACAACGAGAGCTCCATGCACTCACTATACACATTCTCTCAATAGAATTATCAGACCATATGTACTCATTTCGAAATACAACAAAATGGAAACTGAATTTGAACTACTCGGTTGCATAGCTACGAGTGTCAAGATTATTTTCTTGGCATATCTATCTTCAAACAAAAGTAGAGTGAAATGAAAGCCTTACTCACTGGAGGTGGGAGTGGTATAGGTACTAACCCATCTATTGGTCACCGAAGCTGGTGAAACTGGCGCTATGCTGTTCTTCAACAACACAACAACTTCGCCATCGGGCGGAGTAGGAGGCCTTCTACGTGTTAACGCACTACCATCGTCAATTATCTTCCCAGCATTCACATCTTTGTACGCCTGAATCCCCATCAAAGCCTCCAAAATCTCTTTCATCGTAGGCCTCACGCCCTTATCAAGTTGCAAACACCTAAAAGCCAACTCTGCCACCAACAAAGTCATCCTCTCAATCGAAGGATCTGACTCAAACCCAAGAGACGGATCAATCAACTCATGGATTAAACGGTTTTGGATCCTGTTTACTGCTAAGTTAGCCAAATTAATGTCATCCAGATTCCTGTTAATGTCGACAGCCGGCAGTGATGATATGAGCTCAATAAGAACAACCCCAAAGCTATAAACATCACTCTTGTTAGTAAGCTGGTAACATCGATGGTACTCGGGATCAACATAACCCGGAGTGCCCTGTGGAGCCGTTGAGACGTGAGTGGCATGGTTGGGGAAGAGTCTCGAGAGCCCGAAATCTCCAACTTTGACGCAAAAATTGATGTCAAGGAGTATGTTGTCAGTCTTCACATCGCGGTGGATGATATCAGAATCATGGAGGTAAGCCAATGCACTGGCGGTTTCAATGGCTATGTTCATGCGAATAGGCCATGCAAGCGAACCATCCTTTGCTCGATCACCATGTAGATGATCCGCCACAGTGCCATTGGGAATGTACTCGTAGACGAGTAGTAGTTCCCGGCTGTGGCGGGAGGTGCAACCAAAAAGGGTAACCAGATTGGGGTGGCTCAAACAGGTAAGGATTTCGATTTCGTTCATGAACTGCTTCACCCGCTTGTAGTTGTGCTCGTATAGGCGCTTGACAGCAACTTCCCTTCCATCCCAGAGTATTCCTGGTTGAGAAAAGACCAATGGTTATGCCACATTTTTGTAAGAATAATTGGGATTTCAGAGTTTTTAAATGGATAGGTTACCTGGGTAGGCTGTTGGTGGATTATGGATTTGTGGGGAATTTTCAAGTGAAAGGAAATAGATACGCAAACCAAGGTTACATGGATTTTTACATGCAAGAAGGACCTGTGTCAGAAGAGAAAATTTTCAATGCAACAGTTATTTGTAACGCCTCTCTCACATGGGGTGGGACTCACGCATACATGGGCCCACATCAAGTGAGAAGGCGTTACAAATAACCGTTGCATGGAACTTTTTTTCCTTGTCGGACACTTTGACAGTAGGGAAAGAAAATTAACTATGTTTCCTTTACATGATTGGTTGGACATCCACCTAACAAGCATACTTAGAAAATTCAAGCTATCAAACAAATCCGTGCCTCGTGCAGTACATGAGATGCTCAATTGCAACTAGTAAACATCACTTTGTCCTAGAAAATAAAAGAGGTATAACACCAAGAAGTATGGAAATTTAGTTGTGTCCTGTTATCCTTGCAACTGATGCATGTCACCTGAGTCCATGAAACATAGGGCAAATAAAGATAAATTCATCTGCTTTACTTCATTTTTAATGCTTCTTTCGGATTTTCCCTTATTTATTTCCTTTCCAAAGTACATGAGCCAACAGTCTTAGCGATGTTGCGACCTAAGAAGAGTTGATACGGACAGAGACTCCGCAATTCTAAATAAACAGGGACACGGACACAGAACAGGACACAACAAAGCTTATGTTTATATTAAGGTAGATATGTAGTTAGTTTTCATATGAGCATTTCATCCAGAAATAGCCAAAACTAATAGTATCTTTACAATTCTTGTTGTTTCCTCTTTAAAAATTACAAGTTGAACGAGGGTTTTATTTGGTCATAGTTCATTTACTCATACTTTTTTTCAAATATTTTTGGAATATCATCGCCACAAAATGAGCTTCAATTTTATAAATTGCTCCCTATCATGTTTCCATCCACTTCCAAATTGAGACACGATATCCCCGATATTTTCCCAGACTGTCCCCTACTTAAAAATTATTGCATTTATTAGACGTGCCACTTGACATGTCCCATACGTGCTCTGTGTGTCCCTGGAGTGTCTTGTCCCCAAAATGTCTGACACAGATATGATAAGCTATTAGGAGTGTCTATGCTTAATAGGCTGCAAGTGATAATCTAAACAACCCCCTTCTTACCATGGTACACGGTGCCGAAACCTCCATCTCCCAATTCCTTGGAAGGGTCAAAGTCATCAGTGGCTTGTTCAAGTTCAGCATAGGAGAAGACAGAGGCACCAAAGTAGGCACTACCTCCTTCAAGGTCTGCTTTTGATAAGTGATTAGAGGAAGAGTTCTTTGAAGAGATGTACGATGAAACATGATTCCATTTGTTGCGACGCCATATAATTATGACCAAGCATAGCAGAAGGATTAAGACTCCAGGTATAACTGAAGAAAATACAGGTGTAATCAGGTATTGATTCTTTCATCCATATCCATGCATAGGGGGGGAAAAACCAGAAAAACTGAGGCATCTTTGTCTCTTAAATATCAGTCCCTCTGTCCCAATGCAATAGCGGTACCATATGTTTGCAAACTTGAAGCGCGTGAATCACAAGAGAGGATTGTTTGGCAGCCAATGTATTGGAACAGAAGAACTCTATTATGGGGACAAAAGATAAAGTGCCAAAAGTGAATTGGCTTTAAGGCTTTAACTAGAATCCTCAAATGGGGTTTACAAAAAAATAAGAATCCTCAAATTGGAAAACAAGAACTCAATATGAAGTTTGTATAGTGATTAAAAGAACTTTTTTGGATGAATCAATAGATTTCTCTCTTACCTAAAAAAAAGGGGGTCTTGCTATTGTCAGCCCACTGGGCTGACGATAAACACACTAGAAGACAAGGAAAACACGTATTTCTGCCTACTTTATACACCTTTTAATACATATTCACACACTTACTATTGTCAGCCCATTGGGCTAATTTTAGAATTTTTCAAATAATATGTTTTTCTATTCGAAATTCGAATATAGAAATATCTACGTCTAATCATGCTTACTGAATACTGACAAAAAGTAAATTACCTGTTCCTAGTACCAGTATCAAGTACTTGCTAATTCCTGCAACCAATGTCAAGGAGAAAAACACCAGTCAATTCAAAGTTATTTACCTTGCCTAGTGAAAAATGCTTAAGACCAACTATAAAGGAAATTGCAAAAAAACAAATAAAAAAACCCACAAAAAAGAAGAAAAAAAACTTCCATGATGAGCAAAACAGCTATGGATTAAAGAACTCTAAGAAAAAACCATTAATGCCAATACCTTTTTTCTCATTTCTGCACCGGAAGCGCTTGCTATCACGAGAACATCGCCCCCCCTTGTGTTGACACTGTTGACATTCCTTGGACACATGAAACCTAATATCAAACTCAAAAGCCAACACAGAGAATAAATCACTGGCATTTCGGTTCTCGAGTTCCGATACCCTTGGCAATTCAATAACCGAACAGTAAAGACCAACACTGGCATTACTGGAGACACTAGAATGATAAGGATACTTATAGTAGAGAGTGTATCCACGGCAGCCTCTGTAACTGTCATTGCCACGAAAATACTCATCTCGTTTCTTGTCAAGTTCAGGGCTTATGGCAGTGCATCTGAACAAGGTGAGACCAGGTGATATTGTGAAAGAAATACCGTTGAGTTTAGGGGGAAGAGTCCAGTTCAAGTAGAACCCGAAAACATCGCAAGCCTTTGTCCCAATGAGGTACCCTAGATTTGGGTCTTTAACCCTAATGGAATTTTCAGTGACATTGGTAGTCTTAAGTTCATAGAGTACTACTTCCTTGGCTTCCAGCTTGAGTTTTGGAACAGGGTCTGTGCAATTTTGTACGGTGTAGAGCCCACAATTGGGGAATGTGGAGTTGGACAGAGGGTATCTTATTCGGCCATGATTTCCACAGTCGAAGGAGTCTGGACATTTCCCAGAAGAGTGATGAAGAAACAGTAGATGAAAGAGAAGCAAGAGTGCCAAAACAGAGGGAACCCCCATTTTGATTACCCAGTTTAGCAAATATGGATTTCGTAATAAACAACCAACAGAGTGGAGAGGAAGTAAAAAGTTTCCTGTCTTAAAATAAGGTATTGTTTGGGGGGGTTTTCAAGAAATAGAGGGTGTATCTCTGCTTTACACGCCAATCGACTTGGAGAAGTCCGATTGAAACGAAGAGGGAACTAGGACCACTACTTTGGTTGAATAGCAAGGGTCGGTTGGCAAAAAGACTCCATAGGAGTTTCATGCTCATCTCCTTCCTTGACCCGGCAACTTGACCCTTCGACAACCAAAGGGTTGGTCTGGCTATCTTGGCTTAGTATTTACGGGTTTGCTCCCTTCTATGGTCTCAAGGGTTGGTCGGGCTCTCTTGGCTTGGGCTCTGTTTGAAACTTGTGGGAGGAAAGAGAAGAGGGGAGAAAATAATTAAAAAGAGAAACGGGAGAAAATGAGAGGGGGAAATTTTATTATTCCTAAAATTCTATTTTGTCATTTTCTCTTCCCTTTCTCTTCCTTTTCATATTTTCCAAACAAAGTCTTAGTATTTTCGGGTTTGCACCCTCCTAAGGTCTCAGGTGCGATTTCTCTTGCCAACAATTATTGAGGTCACCTCACACATCGTATGAAAAGGCTATGGGTGGAGCTGTATGGACTCCTCCAAGGTACGCGAAAACTGGTCTGGAACACCCTTCATTACCAAAGGAAAATTGACCCATTGACACTTCTCTCTCGCGATCTCTCGATATGTGTACTCTTGGATGGGCTACGTGGGTGGTGTGAAAAACGGGATAAGAAAATATCTAAATTGCAGAGAGAGCACAAGGTGACAGAGAAGTAGTGAGTCAAGGTCGCCGAAAATGGGGCTTGTGGGATGCTTTCATGGTGCTCCCCACTTGCTTCATGGATTCCCCGTTTAATACGCTTTTGTAGTCTTACCCTTTGACTTTAGGTGAAAAGTGAAAAAGAAAACCAATAGGAGTATAACCTAAGGAAAGCTAAAGGAAACAGAAAGTTAGGAGTACCATTTTTTTCCTTACGCAGAAACACATCATATATAAATATAATAAAGGACACTACCCGTCCAAAATACCAAAAAAAAAAAAAACAACAAACAAAATACAAAAAACAAAAAAGTCGCATGAAACCAAAATGCCGAAACCAGACCCATCGATCACACTCATGAGGGTAGGTGGAGAGGTCAAGTATGAGTAGAGTAACTCTCGAGATAGACCCGCCGCACCAACTTGAGCTCGTTCCCACCGCAGGCTGAAGCCGATAACTAACGCCGCTGAGCTGGTTCCAAAGACCCAGATCTAGAACCCTAGATCTAGCTCTTGAGTTCAAAAATGATGTCCAGCTATAAGTCTAGACTGCTGATTTTGCCACTCCCTTTTTTTGTTGACGCCACTCCCCTGCAAGTGTATTTTTGGTGCAAAAATACACTTACAGGGGAGTGGCGTTAACAAAAAAGGGAATGACAAAATCATTTCCCTAAGTCTATAACATAGATATACACTCTCCTCCCTGCAAAAGGGAGGAAAACTCACGCTTGTTGCTGGTAGCCCAAGCCACAAAGCTCGTTTGTTAAAAGATAAGTGGTGATGATGGTATGGTAGTAGTCAGGAGCGCGATGATGTCCATTGATTCATCTTTAATATAGGGCTCGAGTGCAAAGTTAAAGATAACACCGCGAATTTGACGAAAAACATAAGACAAAAGGGATGTCTGTGATCACCAACTTGATGAAGGTTCCCTCAAAATACAGTTGAAATGAAAGCTCTGGCCCATTTAGAAAAAAATAAATCAAAAAGATTGTTCAAAGCTTGGA